>OY796880.1:50007595-50495095 GCA_963680785.1 Diplosoma virens | reverse complement strand
GTCTTGTAGGCTGAGAAGAAGCTTGTCCACCAACTCTATATAATTGTCAGCTCTCTTATTACCAAGGAAGTTATGGACCACTTATGCATTGCTTTTCAAGCTCAAGCCTCAACGACAGTCATTGTAATCACGAAATACTGGTGTATGAGCAACGTTCTGATCTGAACCCCGTCAGATATCCCTGCTTTTTTCTTCTTGCTTGATTAATGGTATTAAACATCTGAACTAATGAGCAGTTTTCACACAATGCAGCACTACAAAACATGCAAATTTTACAAAAACGTGATGTGATAGAGAAAATCTGAGCTCAGATTCGGATTTAGCACCCCAAAGTTACCCCAATTCCGTTCTCAAAGTCCATGCAAGAAAAAAAAATTTTTTTTTGTTGACCAGTGTTATCTTTACTACTAATAAGTCACTAGTTCCCAACCTTTTTTATATGGCGACCCACTATTATTATCAAGGATCTCTAAAAAAAATCATGGAGATCTCGAAAAAAAAAAGGTCTTCACTGAAAACTTGTTAATGTTTTTTTCAATTTTCGTCTCAAAATCATGATAATCTCAAAAAAAAGTTTCCGCCTGAGCTCACGCTCTTTCTTTCCCTCCAAATCTCACGCACAAAAAGCGCAAAATTCGACGTCCCTAAATAGTGTTTTTCCGAAATCTTTTGCTACACATTGGTGGGGAACCATTGCAATAAGCCATTAACAGCTATCACTTGATATTGTAAAAAATGTTTGAAAATGACATATTCAATATTAATTTAATTGCAAAACAATCTAAATACTGAAAATGATGCTTGGGCCCACAAAAATTTTCATATATCAGTTCATTGGACGTCACTTGATGAAGCAATCAACTGATGTATACGTTTTATTTTCTCATACGTTATTATAACACCAGTGACATCGAATTCGATACGTTTATAAAAGTATAACTAAAAAATTTGAGTATGCAACGGACCAAATAAAAACTTTAAGTGAGCCGCAATGTGGCCCGCGGGCCGCAGGTTGGATATCCCTGGGCTATACTTTTTAATCTGAATCTTAACTGTTATCTGTTTTAGAGCTCAATCCTTTTGAAACTTTTTTTTTCTGAATAATCACCAATCTTGCATCTGTTTGGTTATTTCTAATATAATTGTGTGTGCTTCTGCCTTTTATTTCTAATGTAATGTAATTATGTGTGCGTTTTTTATCTGCTTCTGCCTTTGATATGGTAATAACGTCACAATCGCTATTGATTTTCTTAGTTGGCTTAATGAATATAAAGTAACAGTTAAAAGTAACAGATAAAATTTTCAAAAGAGCAGTTAGTAACAGTTATTCAAAAGTAACAGTTAAACACATCACTACTATGCATTCGTTCATAAGTCTATAATGCTAATATCGCTCCTATTCTATTATCTATTAATTGCATACAAGTTCTTCTACCATAGTGGATGTGTCAATGAAATATATTTTGTCATTCACATTTAAAAAAAAAGCTAGCTATTTATTGCTTTACGTTGTTAATGCTACGCTGTCGCCCTCCAATCGCCCTCCTTTGTGTCACCGCCCCCCAGGGGACGGTGCCACCCACTTTGGGAAACACTGCGATAAAACATGCTAAGAGTGGTTCTATCAGATTCCTTTTTATTATGATAGCTCGGATGCTCTGCCTTACACAGTTAAAACTTTTACAGGTGGAATCGCAGCTTCCATACAGTAAACATTCTGCATACAACTTTGTGGCCATTTTACAATCAGCTACTCCACCTCATCCAGTCAATAATGGTTTTAAACTACGATCTGCAAAATCTTCTCCTGAAAAAAAAAAAGAAGAAACTTATGAATATGCTGAAAATAAGTCAAAGCAAAATGATTCTTCAACAATTTTTGATGCAGATGACAATGTGACAAAAGAAAGGTCTTCACTAATTAAGAAGCTTAAAAAAAAAATAGAAGCGAAACTTGATGCCAGAAAAATTGCTGATGCCTCAATGACAGATTATGTTGATGTATCCAAAATGATCAACGAAGATATTACTGATATTTCAATAACAGACTTTGATGAAGATGATGATGATGATGATGAAGGAATTTCGGAGGTTGCCGTTCAATGAAACCAAAGTAGCCCACGTCGGGTTCACAATTCGTTGTAATTCAAGTTCGGCAAAATATTTGTTATTTTTATAGTTTTTAACTTTTATAACGTAAAAACAGAACAAAAAAACATGCAATCGTATTGAAATTTGATGGAATTAGAATGAAGTAATTCTCTGAAGACACTAGCCTACTGCGTCAACGCTTTTTAGAATTTCTTCTAATATGTGCAATGGTTGCAATCAAACTTAAAAAAAACTTCCAAGCTCAATCGGCAGCGTGGCTAAGTAGTTGCCAGCCCCACTTTCATGTCGACCGCGATGAGCAAGATTTCGGGTCAACTGTGCGCGGCAGAATCTATAGGAGCGCCGTATTGATAATCCGTTCGATTGGTACGGTCACAACTTAAAACGTACATACATTATTTTGCTATCTCATTGGAAAAAAAATGTACGGCACTTTCTTTTACTTGATAGTCTGATAAGTAGCTCTGAATTTCAGTCACATCTCTAAATTAGAGTTTCTCAATAGAGGTAACAAAACCCCGCCGATATTTACGCCTTAGGAATGAATTTTGGCTAACTTATTTAGCGGTTATTTTGGATAATTTAATCCTTATGAGTAAATTTCTTTTACAAAAGAGGTGAATTTACTAATTCATAAATTTTAATAAACGTATATTTAAACGTACCCGCAAAAAATTTTTTTGGAAAGAGGAAGTTATTTTATATAACTTCAAATAGTCTTTTTCAATCTGCTGAGCAGCAAATTCAATCATAAAATTGTCTTTTTGGAGGTGAAGTTGATTATTTTAACCTATAACACTTCCAAATTAACTGTTTTGGACGCTCAAAAATTTTGTGTAAATAACAAAACTAATATATTCTGCTCAGTTATATTTGTTATGTTTGGGGTTTTGCATAAAATCGTGCAAACCATGATTCGGGTATATTATTGTTTTGTCCTCTTTTCCCAAATCTTTTGGTCTGGTATGCTTATGGCCACGATCTGCAAGTCAAGCATTGGTTTGTACGCTTTTAAAAACGAACATAAAATATATATTGCAAAATTACGGATTGAACCAAACATTTATCAAAAATTTTTATTAACCGCTAATTGTGTTTGTTTTGTCATGCTAGCGGCAACATCAAACTTGATTTGCTAAATCAAACAGATAGCGGGGAGATTTTGATAAAATTACTTAATCTAACTCTAGTCAATTACTTTTTAAAAGATTTAATAGTATAAAATAATGAACTTGGCAAAGCAACTTGATAAAATTATAAAAAGATTAAATGAAATTGAAGAAAAAATTTCAAACATTGACTCCAAAATCGATGTTGTCAATGAAAGAATAAATTTACTAGAAGTAAAGTTTGAAAATAGAAGTAAATACATGTAAGTTGATACTATATTACATACCAAAGCTGATACTGACCTAATTAAACAGTTAAACCAAAAAATAAAATTATTTTAAAGAATTTCAGTTAAACTATGAAAAGGCACTTTTAAGAAAAAAATCTTATGATAAAAGATTAAATATCTTAATTCATGGTATCTAAGAAGACAATAATAATGTTTGGGAGAAAAGAGAACAAACTATTGAAAAATTTCAAGATTTTTTAAAGAATGGTTTAAAAATTAAACCAAATGAAATCACGCTCTTAGGTATTCATCGACTTCCCCAACAACCGATTACAAAGAATGGTAGACCAGTTCATCGACCGATAATTATTAAGTTACTTACAATTCATGATAAAAACTTAATCTTTAAATCAGCAAAAAATCTTAGACAATATAACACTATGCGTAAAGAAAATGGAAGCACCAATCTAAATATTTACATTACTGATCATCTGCCTGGTAAGTTTCAAGAACAGCGAAAACTTCTATTACCGTATTATGACGAACTAAGAAGAATAAAAAGAAAACTGTCTGGAAAGCAAAGCACTTGACGGTAATTATACTCTTTTCATAGATAATAAAAAAGTCGATTTGATATAAATAAATGTAGATTCTTTTTTGATAAATATTTACTCGATTACTTATTGCCTACTTTGCCAATGTGCTTTGCTGCTCTTCTTATTTCATTTATTTTTTTTAAATTGTGCTATTCTTTTTTTTGTTTAATTGTGCTATTCTTTAATTCGCGCTATTCTTTTGATACAGGAAATGAGTTACTAAATTGCTTCCTTTTTTAATTTTGCAATGGTAATTCGTAATTTTCTAAATTGTCTTTTGCAGTTTATTCAAACGCTGCTTTTAAATTGAAATTTTAAATTGAATTTTAAATTGAAACCTAAAAATAAAATAAAAACATTGCTTCGTTTTTTATACCAAAAAATGCCTTAATTAAACTATTCAAAATAGAACAAGCTTGGAACCTCATCGAACCTTATCTTAAGTTGCGCAAAATTGAGATAGCTTACAAAATAGTCCAATAATATTGTGCTACTATTTTATCAAAATTGTTATTGTTATATTTTATTTAAAACATTTTATGTTTGTCAATTGAACAAATGTTATGTTAAGATGATGCTTTATGTTTTAGGTATGTCCCTTATTAACTACACAGTATAGTGTTGTAAAGCTAAATATTTTTTAAATCTTCTTTTTTTAATTTCTATTCATTTCTCTTTCCTCAATAGAGTGTTTGTCACACTTCATTCATAATTTTAATCATAACGATGTAGTGTATCCCCGCTAAAAGCAGTTCGTAGTTTTATCATAAGAGAATAAATGCGGCTCTTTGAGCGCTGTCTGCGATATACGTCCAATTTGTTATATGGCTCGATACATGTATCTTTTTCTCTTTTTTTTCTCTTTGTATTGACGTAATATGTTTTTGACTAACATCATTGTACTGGAAAATTCGCGTATATTCCACTTGATTCGCGTAACGAACTCTCCAGGGGTTTCTGGCTGAATCTTGAATTTACGAGAAAGTTTACGTCACGTGATTTTGTTTTCTATATAAAGCCGATGCGTAGCGAGAAATTATTATTAGGATGATTATTATCGTTGTGAGATAATTTGAAGCGACTCGAGTGGCGGCTCGAGCGAGGGTGATTTGTTTGGCCACAGGAGGTGGACCGTTAGATTTTGTGTCGGTGGACAATTGTTGAATTTATTTTGTGCCAGTGGTTGGCAGTTTTGTTCTACAGAGGTAGAATTATTCGTGTTGATTGAGTCGAGTTATAGTGTTGATTTCGCTTTGCAGTTTGGCAAAGCGTGGAATAGAAGTTTCGTCGGACGTGATATTTTTGTAATACATCTGTTTTATTAGAGACAAGGGTCTCTGTTTGCTGTGGAAAAGAATCTTCAACGAAATCAATCCGAGCTTTCGTTAACCAACTGTATAAACCGTCAGGCTCATAGCAAAACTACTTCTTGAGCCGGAATAAAATAAAATTTAGACACAGCTTTGTTTCAGCGCAGGTATTCGGGTTACCTAGCTCAACTGGTCCTTTGGGATTCCCAAACAAAGTTTGTGACAGTGTTGTCATCAAAATTATTATTATCAAAGTGTTAGTAACCTATTTTTCTAATGGTACTGCTTAGTCCTATCTTTCAGCAGTAAAAATGGCTCATTTATAAGTAGATACGGCGCTTTTGGGAAATAACAAGGAGTTAAATGAATTTCTTGAACCGAATAAAGCAGCCACCTTGCGAATAAGTGATCATTCTCCTGAAGAAGTGTACGACTACTTTTTAAACTTTTTCAATATAAAAGTATGTGATTAGTTAGATTTAAACTCAAAACGATTTACTTTTGATCCCAATCATTCCTTGGTGCTTTTACATACAAATATTCGCTTATTCATAAAAATTGTGATAATCTTTATGATTTTTTCGTTGAATTAAAGTTTTTATCCGATGTAATATGCTTAACTGAAACACGAATTAGACTACACTCTATATTAAACATCCCACTTCCTAATTATACTTTTTTTCGTATTGATTCTACAACTAACGTTGGCGGTGTAGGAATTTACGTTTTAAATAAGTTTCAAGTGAAGAAATCTATCTCCCAATATAGCTTTTCAAAATCTGAATGCTTATGGTTAGATTTTCTGAAAACAACTTCAAGACTGAGCTTACCGTGGGTGCAGTTTACCGTCATCCAGAACAAACTAAGATAATTGAATTTATTGAAGAATTTTCAAATTCCTTATCAGACCTCTCTCACAGAAAAAAACTTTATTGTATCCTAGGATATTTTAATATTAATTTACATAGAGACAACCGTATGAATTGTGCTAACGTATATATTAATTCAATTTTAAGTCACGGTGCTATACTCTTAATTACTAAGCCAACAAGAATATCTAACAATTCATCAACCATAATCGATCATATTATAACTAATGATTCAAAGCATGAAATACAATCTTTTATAGTTAAATCTGACTTGACTGACCACTACCCAATTTTTTGTGTTATCAATAAAAATTTCACTAAGAATAAAAAAAAAGATAGAGAAATTGTTTTATTGTGATAAAACAAAGTTTTGTTCAAAACTGTTTCGTGAAGACCTTTAAACTGATTTAGACAATTTTTTTAGTCATCGACCTTCCTTGTCTAATAAAAATTTTAATGAACTATTTAATAATTTTGTCCACATTATATCACATTCTATTGACACCCATGCGCCTTTGAGGCCAATTTCAAGAAGAATCAGAAAACTTTTACAAAAACCCTGGATTACCAAAGGCTTACTAACTTCAATTAAAAAAAAAGAGACGGATGTTTAAATCTCATTTTTTAAGTGGTGAAGAAAAAAATCATTTTATAAAGTTTACTATAATAAATTAGCTAAACTAAAGACTTTGTCTAATTATATTATACTTCTAAATTAGAAGAATGCCAGAAGGATGCTCGTAAAGTATAAAATGTAATTCGTTTTACGCTTTCGAACTCGAAACCAATTAAAGAAACTCCTGACTCATCAGTAACTGACCGTGGCATAATCTCAGATTATCAAAATATAGCTGATAAATTTAATAAATTTTTTACTCAATCGGCTCAAATTTAAAAAATAATTTTTCAAATACGTCCTTTAAGTCTTTTTCTACCTATCTGAACAAACGAGTTTCTTCTTCTATCTATCTCAATATACCCAACCCCACAGAAATCTTTAACGCTATTTATTCTCTAAAAAATAATACAGGTAAAGCAGTTGGCGATGACGACATTCCAGCTTTTTTTTTCTTCAAATCGCCTCTTCAGTTATTATTCCGTATCTCTAAGTTTTTATTGAGTTTTGTTTCACAGAAGGCGTTTTTCCCGAAAATTGTACAATTGCAAGAATAATTCCAATTTTTAAAAAAGGAGAACGTGATAAACCAACAAATTATCGCCATATTTCTATTCTTACCTGTTTCTCAAAAACCTTTGAAAGACTTTTATACAAGCGTATAAATAATTTTGTAAATAAATATAATGTAATTATATGTTCTCAATACGGTTTTCAAAATAAAATCTCAACCAATCATGCTTTTGTTGTTGTTATCACACATTCCTACGACAATACAAATTCTAATCAATTCACTGGTTTAGTTTTTCTTGACCTTACAAAAGCTTTTGATTGAGAAATCCATGATATTCTCCTTCTCAAACTTGAACATTATGGCATACGCGGCTCAGCAAATCAACTAATTAAATCGTTTTTATCTCGTAAACAATTCGTTTCCGTTAAGAATGCAAAATCTAAGCTGTCAGAAAATGATTATGGTGTTCCTCAGGGTTCGATTCTTGGCCCTCTTTTATTTCTCTTTTATGTTAATGATATGCCTCAAGCGGTTAATTGTATGCCAATACTCATTGCTGATGACACATGCTTAATTTTTTCGGCCCCTAACCTTGCTTCCCTTGCTACAATCATGAATAAAGAACTTCATAATCTATCATATTGGTTTGATCTAATAAACTCACGGTTAATCCCTCTAAATCTAACTTCCTAATTATACCTCCCAAACTAAATAAACCTTTTTCCACAAATTAATATTTTTTTACGGAAAGAGCTTCTTTGTGGCACAGAATTTTAATATCGCTAGTAGTAGGTAATGCGTCATTTGTGTTGCGTCCGGTGGCGCAGGAGCAGGAGCGCGGTGGCGCGCTGACGTCAGTGCGTTCCTGTCACACTTCATTCATAATTTTAATCATAACGATGTAGTGTATCCCCGTTAAAAGCAATTCGTAGTTTTATTATAAGAGAATAAATGCGGCTCTTTGAGCGCTGTTTGCGGTATACGTCCAATTTGTTCTATGGCTCGATACATGTATCTTTTTCTTTTTTTTCTCTTTGTATTGACGTAATATGTTTTTGACTAACGTCATTGTACTGGAAGGTTCGCGTATATGCCACTTGATTCGCGTAACGATCTCTCCAGGGTTTCTGGCTGAATCTTGAATTTACGAGAAAGTTTACGTCACGTGATTTTGTTTTCTATATAAAGCCGCTGCGTAGCGAGAAATGATTATTATCGTTGTGAGGTAATTTGAAGCGACTCGAGTGGAGGCTCGAGTGAAGGTGATTTTGTTTGGCCACAGGAGGTGGACCGTTAGATTTTGTGTCGGTGGACAATTGTTGAATTTATTTTGTGCCAGTGGTTGGCAGTTTTGTTCTACAGAGGTAGAATTATTTTGTGTTGATCGAATCAAGTTATAGCGTTGAGTTCGCTTTGCAGTGTGGCAAGCGTGGAATAGAATTTCGTCGGTCGTGATTTTGTAATACATTTGTTGTTATTAGAGACAGCGGTCTCTGTCTGTTGTGAAGAAAAGTCTTCGACAAAATCAATCCGAGCTTTCGTTAATTCGACTGTATAAACAGTCAGGCTCATAGCAAAACTACTTCTTGAGCCGGAATAAAATAAAATTTAGACACAGCTTTGTTTCAGCGCAGGTATTCGGGTTACCTAGCTCAACTGGTCCTTTTGGATTCCCTAACAAAGTTCGTGACAGTTCCGAACCCTAGACTCCATGAGTCAGCAAAAACCCTAATCGAAAATTGATTTAATTTCAAAAGATTGGTTTCAGTCTTAGTATTATGCAGCTGTAAGATTTATTGAAAGCGATTTTATAAAGTTTATAAAGTCTTGATTTTTGTATATTTTTACTTTCTAGTGTTTACAACAGTAGACCATTAATTTTTACTTTCTAGTGTTTATAACAGTAGACCATTCATTTACTATACGTTTCAAATCAATTTAGTTTCAAATTAACATTAATAATAAGATTAATAAGTTCTAAAAGAAAAATTAAAATTAATAAGTTCTATTGAAAACGATTTTAAGTTTTAGACAATTCCACGTATTTCCTGAAGCCGCGTCGTTTCCTGTTCTGAATCGTATTGATTTGACCTTAAGTAAACTCTAACTACGTCCAAAGAGTGATTTAATATTTTTTTTCTAACTTGAATCTCAAAGGCAATACTTGTGCACGTTTAAGCGTTAATTTTTGTTAGACCTTCACTTAATTTTTTCTTGATAACCTTATTTTTTGTCATACTTAAACTCAATTTTTTTTTCTAAAGAACTTTGATTTTTGTCATGCCTTTGTCTAACTTTTTTCCGACAACCTTAATTTTTGTCATAACTACCTTCAACTTTTTCTTAACAACCTCGATTTTTGTCATAACTACCTTCAATTTTTTCTTAACAACCTCGATTTTTGTCATAACTTTGTTTAATTATTCTTAAAAAACTTATTTTTATAACTATCTTCAATTTTTTTCTCGGCGATCTTGATTTTCTTATATCTAGGTTTAATTTTTTTCTTGATAACCTTGATTTTTGTCATACCTTTGTTGAATTTTTTCTTGACAACCTCGATTTTTGTCACACTTATCTTTAATTTTTCTTAACAATCTTGACCTTTGTTTAAATTTTTTTTTTCTTATCAACCTTGGTTTTTGTCATACCTTTGTTTAATTTTTCTTGAAAACCTTAATTTTTGTCATAACTACCTTCAATTTTTTCTTAACAACCTCGATTTTTGTCATAACTTTGTTTAATTTTTCTTGAAAGCCTTAATTTTTTATAACTATCTTCAATTTTTTCTCGGCGATCTTGATTTTCTTATATCTAGGTTTAATTTTTTTCTTGATAACCTTGATTTTTGTCATACCTTTGTTGAATTTTTTCTTGACAACCTCGATTTTTGTCACACTTATCTTTAATTTTTCTTAACAATCTTGATTTTTGTCATACCTTTGTTTAAATTTTTTTCTTATTAACCTTGGTTTTTGTCATACCTTTGTTTAATTTTTCTCGGTAACCTTGATTTTTGTTATACCTTTGTTTAATTTTTCTTGAAAACCTTAATTTTTGTCATAACTTTGTTTAATTTTTTCTTAACAATCTAGATTTTTGTCATAACTTTGTTTAATTTTTCTTGAAAACCTTAATTTTTGTCATGACTACCTTCAATTTTTTCTCGGCGATCTTGATTTTCTTATATCTAGGTTTAATTTTTTCTTGGTAACCTTGATTTTGCTATATTTATGTTCGATTTCTCAATTTTTCGTTTAGAAAGTTTGATTTTTGTCATGCCTTTGTTCAATTTAAAAACTTTTTTTTCTCTAATCAACCTTGATTTTTGTCATAACTCCCTTCAATTTTTTTTTCTTAACAACCTCGATTTTTTTCATAACTTTGTTTAGTTTTTCTTGAAAACCTTAATTTTTATAACTATCTTCAATTTTTTTCTCTCGGTGATCTTGATTTTCTTATATCTAGGTTTAATTCTTTCTTGGTAACCTTGATTTTTGTCATAACTTTGTTTAGTTATTTCTTGACAACCTCAATTTTTGTCACATCTATCTTTAATTTTTCTTAACAGTCTTGATTTTTGTCATGCCTTTGTTTAATTTTTCTTAAAAGCCTTAATTTTTGTCGTAACTATCTTCAATTTTTCTTAACAACCTCAATTTTTGTTATGCCTTTGTTTCATTTTTCTTGAAAACCTTAATTTTTTCTCATAACTATTTTCAATTTTTTCTTAACAATCTCGATTTTTTGTCATATCTTTGTTTAATTTTTTTCTTGAAACATTAATTTTTATAACTATCTTCAATTTTTTCTCGGCGATCTTGATTTCTTTCATACCTTTGTTTAGTTATTTCTTGACAACCTCGATTTTTGTCACATCTATCTTTAATTTCTCTTAGCAATCTTGATTTTTGTCATACCTTTGTTTAAGTTTTTTCTTATTAACGTTTGTTTTTATCATACTTTTGTTTAATTTTTCTCAACAATCTTGATTTTTGTCATGCCTTTGTTTAATTTTTTCCGGACAACCTTGATTTTTGTCATAACTATCTTCAATTTTTCTTTACAACCTCGATTTTTGTTATAACTTTGTTTAATTTTTTCTTGAAAACCTTAATCTTTATATCTATCTTCAATTTTTTCTCGGGATCTTGATTTTCTTATAACTATGTTTAATTTTTCTTGATAACCTTGATTTTTATCATAACTTTGTTTAATTATTTCTTGACAACCTCGATTTTCGTCACACTTATCCTTAATTTTTCTTACAATCTTTTTATGTTTTCTAATCAACTTTGGTTTTTGTCATACCTTTGTTTAATTTTTTCTCGGTAACCTTGATTTTCGTCATACCTAAACTCAATTTCTTTTTCTAAACAATCTCAATTTTTGTCGTACCTTTGTGTGATTTTTTCTTGAAAACTTTGATATTTGTCATAACTATCTTTAATTTTTTTCTTAACAACCTCAATTTTTGTCATACCTCTGTTTAATCTTTTCTAATTAATCTTGATTTTCTATAACTGTCTTTAATTTTTTCTAGGCAATCTTGATTTTGTACTTTCGTTCAATTTTTCAAAAAATTTTTCTTAGACAACCTTGATTTTTGTTACACCTATCTTCAATTTTTTTCTAGACAAACTCCAATTTTGTTATACCTTTGTTCAATTTTTAAAACTTTTTTCTTTAAACAATTTTGACTTTTGTTATACTTACGGTACCTTTAAAATGTACAGGTCAGCGTGGTTGGCGTGGTCGGCGTGGTCGACGTGGTCGGCGTGGTTGGCGTGGTCGGCGTGGTCGGCGACGATCCGCCCAGTTAATTCATTTTATCTTATAAATTTTGGAAATTCCCTAAGTCTGCTGAGTTAATAACGGCGAACAGTGAACGTGACCAAACAGTTTAACCCAATAGCACATAAACAGACATTTAAAATACAACTCAACAAAAATATACCTAACATTATTCTTAAGTTCATGTCCACGCTTTCAACAAGAATTTGCAATTATATTGGTAAAATGTTTTATATTGCTTGCTGTTATTTACAAGCGAATTCTAAAAAACTTACCAACTAAGCTTTTCTGAAGTAGCTTATCGAACCAACCTCGTCCACGAGAAGCTTACAGAATGATTATTCTTTTCATTAACCTAGCCGATAACGCCGACCACGCCGACCACGCCGACCACGCCGACCACGCCAACCACGCCAACCACGCCAACCACGCCAACCACGCCGACCACGCCAACCACGCTGATCACTGACCACGCCAACCTCGCCGACCACGCCGACCTGTACATTTTAAAGGTACCGTGTTTATGTGCTATTGGGTTAAACTGTTTGGTCACGTTCACTGTTTGCCGTTATTAACTTAGCAGACTTAAGGAATTTCCAAAATATATAAGATAAAATGAATTAACTGGGCGGATCGTAAACAAGAACTAAATTGGTTGATATAACTGCCGGGTAATTAAACGTTTAGATGCTTTGACAAGGACTTATGTTGGTCAAAAAGTTCGGCTTTTACTAAAAAAAATTTGCAGTTATAAGTGATAAACGTCGACCACGTCGACCACGCCAACCACGCCAACCACGCCGACCTGTGTATTTTAAAGGAACCCTTATACTTATGCTCAATTTTTCAAAAGTTTTTCTTAGCCAACCTTGATTTTTGTTATACCTAATTACAATTTTTTCTTGACATTCTCAATTTTCCTTATACCTTTGCTTAAGTTTTTTTGGCAACCTTGATTTTTGTCATACCTTTGTTTAATTTTTTTCTTAACAATCTTGATTTTGTTGCACCTACCTTCAGTTTTTTTCTAAACAACCTTGGTTTTTTGTTATATCTATGCTTAATTTTTCTCGATAACCTTGTTATTTACTGTAGATGCCTACATTCAATTTCTTTCCCTAAGAAAGCTTGATTTTTAGGTACCTTTATTCAATTTTAAAACTTTTTGATTTTTGTTATACCTAATCTCAATTTTTCTTTAAACAATCTTGATTTTTGTTATACCTATGTTTAACTTTTTTCTAGACAAGCTTGATTTTTTGTTACTCCCTTGTTAAAAAAATTTTTTTTTTATTGACAACCTTGATTTTTATTCACAGTCAAAGTAATTGTTAAAAGTTTTAAACAAAAATTTCTATTGACAGGTTATTTGTGTTCAATAAACAGATGTTTTATAATAAAAAGTCGTATTTTTTTCTTTATTATTTAGTAAACCGAATTCAAACATATTTATTATTTTTATGTAGTATGAATTCGCTTTCTAGTGTCAAAATTTTTATTGTTTTAAAAATGAATTCAGTTCTAACTATGTTTAATCTTTTTGTCATTTTTATAAACTTTTAATAGTAAGAAAGCTACCCGTAATCTCTGTAAGCGTGACAACGTGTGTCAAGTTCTCTCTCTTATACAAAAGCTTGGGTCGTATCCTGCTCATAGCGTATTGCGTTTCCTGACATATTCATGATCGGAGTTTGAAAATCTGGTTACCTTAATTTCCAATGTAAAAATAGAGTAAACGAAAATTTTTATAATGCACCTTGATTTTTATAGTTTTAACAACCGTATGTAAAAAGAAATTTTATTACAAGCTTGACCCAAAAAATTTGATTTCAAAACACTGTGGTTTCAAAACATATATTTTGCCAACTAAATTTTCTAAAATTAACATAAAATTTGAAATCAAATAAGGCCAACATAAGTAAGATCGATTCCAAGAAAAGTCAGTTGTTTTTTTTGAAAATATAATAAGATTTATTCTATCAAGTCCTATCATAGATAGTTCTTATGTCTAAATGAATGAACACATTGCAAATCGAACGCTTGCTTAAGAAGGGTTTGAAAAGCAAAACCATCTTTAAAAAAGTCTGTGCTTTGGATCAGTTGGAAAAACCTACTTTTCCGTCTGCTACGTCATCAACTCGGACCCGAGTAGTGAACCTGGAGAACATTGGGTTGCGGTTTATTTTGACAAACGCGGTCGAGGAGAATATTTTGGTAGTTATGGACTACCCCGTACATCGATCGGTCTCGACTCTTACATGGATGCCTACTCCTTATCGGGATGGATTTACAATCGCAAAACCTTACAGGCGTACTTTTCCAGTTTTTGTGGTCGTTATTGTGTCTATTTTATTTTATTTTGTTGTCGTGGTGTACCTTTGCATGCTATTGTATCTGATTTTATGTCAAACCTAACTGAAAACGATCGCTCTATTTCTCGCTTTATTCATAATGTATCACAACATTGATTGTACACATATCGTTTATTAATAAAATAATACACATCAAGGCGTGCTTGCAATAATATCTACTTTTCGCTTTTTTATCGGTTCAGGGTTAGTCAAGAGTTTGACAAAGGTCTCCAGTTGTTCGTGGTTGTCTGGTGGCAGGTGGCAGACATCGTCTTTTTGCACTTTAAAAAGATGTAGTTGTTGAGAAGATAGAGGAATTGACGTCTTGCAGTTGGTACGTTTTCCACCACACAACGCAATTGGAACTGATCCACTGCTACTTCTCACTTAATGATTTCCATGTTTTTTTTCACTTCACACGCAGCATCGTCCATGTTGGTAGATCAGAATAATAAAACTACATACTCTTTTGTTTCGAATTTGGGACGAAAAAGAATGTAAGGAAGATTTCCCATTATCACATCAACGACTTAAACAAGTTGATCCATCAAAAACATGACTTTTCCTCTTTTGACACTAATAATTGCTTTTCTTAATAGCGATGAAGAGGGTATCGGCAGTCCGGATGTGACAATTTCTTGAAACTTTTTTCGAATGTCTCTTGCTGCACTTTCCATTTCTCTTGCTCGGGTGATAATCTCTTCAAACTCCAACAAACTTTCGTAACAACTTGTATAAGGAGGAATGTAGTCGGGGTACTCGATTTCGTTTGCTTCTTGATATAGATCGTCTGCTTGACTCGTATACGTTTCCATAATGTGAGGTTTCGCAAACGGGTCTCCTTTTATAACCACTAAACCGGATATTGCGCAACGTTTTGAAATAGTCTTACGTCACACTAATATTGCGCAACGTTTTAAAATAGTCTTACGTCACACTAATCTTGCGCAATCAACACCGAAAGACGCGAATTTTTTCAGAGATACATTGGGAACACAACCAACAAGAAGGAGTGTCTTGAACGCATGCCCAACAAAGCACCATGTGTCCACAGGGCATGCATACTGCGTTTTTTTCAGCGTTTTTACATTTTAAACATTTGTCGTCTTTTTTAAATCTAAAATAGCATTTAGCAATTCTCGACGATTGGAGAAATTGCATTGATTTTTTTCCATTTGATTCCATAGCGCATAACGGATCTTGGTGTCCTCCACCCCAATACTTTTTGCGTATTTTACATGAGGATCAAACAGCATAAGATCCTCTAATTTTTGATTCCTTTGCTTTGCTGCCGTATTGTTTCGCATTTGACCAAACAACATACTACGTAAGCGGTTCGCTGCAATGGATCGAGTTGGATTTTTTATGCCTGGTCGATGCAAATCCGAATGTTTCTGACATACTTTCTCCACATAGTTTATTCCTTGTTTTTTCAAAACAAATTCACACATAGGGAACCACTTTGCATGTTCGTACCAAGGATTGTCATGCGGTTTCCAGTAAAACAAACCTCCTCCACAATAAAAACAAAGAACACGGTCGCCAGAACCTTTATAATAAAAACCTGCATCCACCATTTCACGTGGTGTTGGGCGCTCCTGATCACACCAAGAGGCAGGAGAGGTTCTCATGCGATCCTCTTCATCACATATGAGCGAATTTTGCGGAGACAAACAACGAAACATTTGAGCTTCCAACTCTCTTTTGATAGCTTCATCAGACGTCACTGCAGCATCAACACAATCTTGATCCATTTTTTTTAGAATGATAAAAATACAAAAAATTCTGCTTATATACCTTCCGTTGTGGATTGCATCAGGGTTTTGTAATGTACAAAGAAATTTATACAAACAATGCGGGTAAAAACCTAGGGAATTCCCACTGGGAAAACTAGGTATTGTGCAACAAACCTGATGTGTTCTGACTTGCCCTTTGCAGCAAATGGAGTGCTTAAAAACAGGAAACTGGTTAAAAACAATAGAAAATTCTTGTTGGTTTCTTGTGGCATTTTAATTTTACTTAAACAATTAATTCAGTAATTACTGACCAAAGAGCAGATTTAGAAGACTGCAGCCACTTAATTGTGTGCAGTAAATCCCAGAGTGCATGCTTCATTCAGCACTTATAGACAGGTGCACAATATTTAAATGGATTATAGAAAGCTGAATAGTACTAGCAAATGACTAATACCGTACAAGACAAAACTCCATCTTTGATTTTTCAAGCACTTTTAAGTACACATGTTAATTACCATGATTTTTAAGGATCCAAATTATATATATAGGCCTATATGGGGCATCAAAATTGTTTAAGTGCAGCCATTTAAGGGTCTTAATCCGGCCCTACGTATGAACACTTCTAAAATAGCCTATGTTCTTTCTGTCTAAAAACAAACTTTACAAAAAGATAAAGATACATTAAAAAGAAAAGATTTCACGCATCAGCAATATTGGGAATTTAATGTGTTTTTTTTATTTATTTTTTTATTTTCATTTTTTTTCTCCTCATAGTCGTACAAGTCGGGGGGAAGGGGTTTATTGGTTAAAGGATTAATTTCCAAATCTCGAAATTTTGAGTAAAATCAAATTTTTTTGGGCAGCAACAAGGAGTTATTTGGGCAAAACAAATTTTTTTGTGCATTGAAATCAAACTACTTGTGTAGGACAAAGTTCTAAATCTAAAAATATGAATAAGATTTGACGTGAATACTTTTTTTTAATCACCACAAGTCTTTTGGAACAAGCTGTCTCAACTTTTGAAAAACCAGTGGCGGCTCGCCCATAGGGCTGCAGAGCTGCAGCACTTGCTTTTATTAAATGCGTTTTTTTTGTAAAGTTAAAAAATTTTTTTGTTCTTCTTTTTTGTGGTCCTTGTAATATTATTTTACTAACGAGTAAATAAATATCATTATTTTATTTTTTTTATTTTTATCTCTATATTTATCCTCCTGACTCGCAGGAAAGCGACGGAGGCGCTATACATAGGGTAAAAGCAATTACCCCAATCGCCAAGGTATTGCCGTCCGTTAGTAATTTAATAGAGATATGACTGTAATTTAGAACTGCTTGTCAAGACAATCAAGCAGGGGAATGTGCCGTAAAGTGTCTTTCCCAAGGACAAAAGAGAATGGCGCAAGCGGGTTTTGAACCGAGACCATGTTGATCATCAGTCGGGTGCTTTAACCACTCGACCACGCTGCCGACATCATAGATGAGAAAACAGCAAATATGCCTATTGTACAGCCTTTTTGTTTTACATTTTTTTTTTTATAGCCTTCTATAAAAAGATTGATAGGCCTAAATAAAAAGTGAAACGATAAAATATTATTTGAAGACAAATTTTTGTTTGAAATAGTAAAACTGTTATGTTCATCGTGAAAATGCAGCTGGTGACCGTAAAAAACAGCAAATAAAAAAACGAAAGAAAAAATTGATTTTAAACTCAAAACTGAAGAGGCTGCATAAATTTTTTCTGTATTATCATAATTCATGTCCTGCACTGCGATAAACATTATGCCTTCTGGTGCAGTCATGGATGCTTCTAAGTGGCGCACCATATGAACACCTACAAACTTGACTTCCAGTCAAGGCTTCAGAAAAAACTACAATAATTGATAAGGATTTTTTACCAGCTTTATTAAAAAACTTGAGAAAGCTTGTGTCGTATTCATATAATTCTAAATGCTTTTGTAAATTCAAAAAATAATTTTTTTTATCAGTAAAACTAACTTTACTTCTAAAAAGTAAAAAAAGCTTTTTAAAAAACTGTTTTTTTTTCTGTATTTCTGCAGATGTGAAATGAAATTGATATACGTTTAATAATAAAAGTATGATTTCACTTTAAAAAAAAAAATATTTAGGCACATTGTTTGCACTTGGCGCACTTATGGAGGTTCTCCTCTACTTTAAATATTCGAGCTTGCAACACAACCATATTACAAAATCTATTTCCGACAAAAATTTATATCTTCAGTGAATGAAGACGCATCGTGGGCAAACTGGTTTTTTCAACGGAATAAAAATATGGAATAAAATTCTACTTAATATTAAATCATTATCAAAGAATTTATTTAATAAATGTATAAATCTGATGCTGATAAACAAATACTAATTTCATTCTCTGATCAAAACAATGTTGCTTTTTTAATTGTATCCATTATGTAAATTATTACACTGTAAATATATTTACTTATATTTTTCATGGGTGCTGTTTTGATTTTGTTATCAGTAACTTGTGTATATTGTAAAATTATAAGTATCTTCTTGCTGTCAGCTATATTCTTTTAATTGGTTCATAACCATATGTTACCAGTTACCAGTAACTAAAATATTATATTAGACTATGTACAGTTCTTCACTTCCCTTACAAATTTTTCTATTTCACTATAGTTTTTATGGTGGAACTGAAATAAAAGATAGGCCACTGCTATTGATAACTGTCTAGTTCACTTCACAAATCATATTTATTTGACTACAATAACACAGGCCAACAAACAAATTTTTTGTCAAAAGGCAAAGGATGTTGAATCGTTTTGGGGTTAAATCGGGGGGCGCTGAGTCTGAAAATGCACTTAGCTTTGCCGAATTGGCTCTGGTTTTGGAGATGCAGAATGGCCCAAAAAAACAGAACCCATACAAATTTTATTAAATCTTATCAACATCAATAGAATTTCAAGAAACTTGGTCAACTTAAACATCAATCTTTGTACGATCATTCCTCAAAGTTTCAGTTATTTTGGTTACTTTACATTAAAATTATGTTTTTTTTGAAATATGCTCCAAATGTGCGCAACAGCAATGGAGGCAAACTTGCAGACGTCACTCAAAATTGTCACTCACACAAGCTGATCTCTCTTTTAGGATTTCTCAAATTTTTGCTGTACTTAGTGCCATTAGTTTAAGTATTGATAAACTAAAGGCATTAAATACAGCAAAAAATTTGAGAAATCCTAAAAAATAAAAGTGTTGGAATGATTAACAATTTTGAGTGACGTCTGCAAGTTTGCCTCCATTGCTTTTGCCCACATTTGGAGCATATTTCAAACAAAACATAATTTTAATGTACTAAAGTAACCAAAATAACTGAAACTTTGAGGAATGATCGTACAAAGATTGATATTTAAGTCGACCGAGTTTCTTGAAATTCTATTGATGTTGATAAGATTTAATAAAATTTGAATGGGTTCTGTTTTTTTTGGGTCACCCTGTATTTTTACTTTTATTTTTTATAATTTTGCTTAAGCGCGGTGCATTCTCAAGTATGCGAAGCTTCTTTGATGTAATATAACTGGTTTGCTATACAAAGTTTAGTGTCGATTTACTCCTTACAGCCTATATGTATATCGATTCGTATAAAAACAAATCATAATGTTGATGATTCATGAAAATTTGATGCAGCTTAGAGCATTTCTATTAACTAATAACCACAAAATTTATATCAAAAGTTTTTCTTTATTTCGTTTATATTTCTTCTTAGAAAAGAGTTATCAGTTTTAGTTCATTTGTCCTCCCCTGTGCGTTAAAACAACCATGATAAGGCCTAAAGGCAGCATAGTGTTGAAAGCATGTATCTTTTAACTAACTAAAGTGCTAAATTTTGTGGATTTAAGGACATAATGAACGATGAATTGCTGCTTTTTGGCGAACATATTAATGGGTACTATATACTTATTTCCAGGAAAATTTAGTTACATTGTCTTGAATAAAGCGGTATATGAGGAAGTAGTAGAGATGAGCACTAAGCGAAGGCAATCCCGAAACAATCCCGACTTATTTTGCTACATTTCTGGTGAATATGACGGCAAAGTACCGATTCAATGAGAGAGATTTTACCATGAGAGCTAATGAAGCCTAATTTGGCATGAAGTTAGGGGATCAAGACAAGTCTTCGGCACCCCGCAAGGTGTGCAGACATTGTACACAAACGCTGCGCTTTTGGACCCAAGGCAAAGTCAGATTGATGTGGTTTGGAGTCCCCAATAAACACATCCATGTGGTTGCAACGTTGTGACCACGAAACTTTTTTGTGGAATCCACGTTAAACTTCCACGTGGAAACAACGTAAAAGTGTGGAGTCGCGGTTTCGTGGTGACCACGTTGTTATGCCGCGTTGCATTTACTAGTATTCCACGTCGCATCTACGTTGTCTATTCACCTAGATTTTATGTGCTTGCCACGTGCTTGCCACCTGCGACGGGAAAACAACGTTACAATATGTAGTTGCACTTTTGAGGTGATCACGATGTTACGCTGCATTCTACCACGTTTATAAGGCAACCATAATATCACAATAGGCAAGACTTTCTAATATTTTATACTTTTACAATTTACATTGCAGGTTTTTGTGGCTAATTTCAATAAAGGACAGCATCTAAAACAAAACTACTAGATGAAATTATGATAAGCTAGTAGTTAACTCTTAATAACAAAGTTTAATCAGATGAAAAAATTTTAATATTTGTAATTGAAAGCGATAAACAAGCTTCTTTGGCTTCGACGGTCAGACACAAACAAAAAAAAGCAAGATTTCAATGAACACATGCGAAAAAACACCAATTTTGACGAAATCACTAGACGGCAATACATTGGCAAATTAAATAAATTTAACAGAATATGATTTGATATTGAATGCGCTCAAGTAAATTAAGAACACAAGAAAATATAGAATATTTTTTAAACACGTATATTTAAATAATAAACAAATAAAAATAGTTGTCGCTACAACGTTACTAGTTGCATTATGCTGGAATTAAGTTGAAAAAGTCAGTTTTAATCAGATTTTTTCTTTTGGATGTACTTTGTATTGCAACTTTTAGACATCATAGGCCTACTAGTATTTTTTTCATCGATTCCAATGTACAGTGGTTGGTAAACCACCACGCAAAAATTAAAAACACAATTTTATTTCAAATTTCACTACTGCAACAATTAATAAAACAAGGCTTTAAACTTCCAATCCTTTCTTCATATCTCTAAATGGGTGGTTGCTTAACTCGATGACCGCGAGGTCTGTTCGCAACTTCCCAGTCACATTCAATTATTTGTTATTTATTGAAATTGTTACTTTCCGCTTTTTGGTTTTTTTATTCTTTGTGACCAAATAAAATATGTCTGTCTGTCTGTATGTCTGTCTAAACGAGCACTTACTTCTTTCTGTAATGCAAAAAAATCTATTAAAAAATAACGGTTTCTTAGAAAGACACACCTAGATTTAAAAAGTCAGCTAAAAAGTAATTTAAAATAACCTCCTCAGCTGTTTGTAAAAATTTTTTAATCTATGCTGATTGAGCCGATTGCTAACGAAATTAGTTTGATGAAATTATTATTGTAAGTGAAAAAATAGTTCTTAAAGCTGTCATTGGGCCAAAATTGTCAATCAATAATTATTACATCTTTAATCAACTAAAAAGATAGTTTAATTCTGCCAATAATGGAGTCAAATTTAATTCTGCCAATAATGGCGTTAAATTTAAAAGTCGTTACGTTTTTCTACATGATAAAATGAAACACGTCGCAGTTTAACATGAATTCCACGTAAAATTTAGGTAAATAAACATTCATTTAATACGTAAGATAAAATTTAACTCCCTTCATTTATCTATAAGCAACCATGCATAAACTAGCCCCCTGAAGTACGTAACTATTATTTGATCCCTTTAAAACCAAAAAACAGCTCAAGTAGTTTTTGTACAGCATTGAGGCACTGTGCTAAGAGTACATAAAATAAAAGAAATAACGGTGATCAAATTTAGAGCCAGTCGTAATAATTTTAATGGCTATAAACATAGCCATACCAGCCAAAACAATTTCGGGAACAAAATATTTATTGACAATTGCCCGAATCATGATCTTGTGGCATTGCAATAGATGTGACAAAAGTTATACATATTAGTCGCAAAAATCTAGTGATGACTAAAAAAGGGCCCTTATTTTCTACCAGTGTCTCAATTCTTGGCTTTCGTCCAAAATTAAAGTAAAGACTAAAAAAGTTTTTATTTTTAATCAGGGTTCAAATTTTCGATTTTTGTCCTATAAAAAGCGTCTTGATTTTAAATCATTTTAAGTTGGCATACTTTATCGTGCCCAAATAACTCTGATTATGTTTAAATAATTTCTTGTTGCTGCTCCAAAAATTTCGATTGTTCCCAAATAATTTATTACCAGTACCCGAAAAATTTGGGTTTTGACAAAAATTTTTTAATGTCCCTTACCTTCCGGGCTCTAACGGCTTAATATATCAAATCACTGCAATGTAAATGTTACATAAAATAACCACTCTGCAAATAAAAAAATACTTGAGCCTTGTAAAGTGTTTTTTTTTTTAATTTTTGTCTTTTAAATCTCTGTCACGCTACGATTTCAATTTTATCAAATAAAGACATTGCACCTTTTTAAATTAATTGTTTAAATCGACACCTTTTTGGATTAATTATTCAAATCGTAACCTTTTTAAATTAATTGATTAAATCGCATTAACGTTGACGCGAGTATTTAAAATTTATTTGTAACTGTTTGACAGTATTCTTCCATTGCCGTTGTTGCCCCGGACAGCTGTCTGGATTACGGATTCACGCGGTGAAGTGACTTTGTTCTCGTTGTTGAAAAAGAACGGGTATAGAGCGTTCCTTCACATGTGGTCGCTAAAAAGGTGTATATATACGGGGCGGCAACGAGAAGACATATTGAGAGATTCAATTGTAGATGCAGATATAAAGGCAGATTCGAGATGACGAACGTATTCTGTGTATATTTTAGTATGTGAATGTATCTGTCGGGGCGGCAAGTTGGTATTAAGCGTTAGCGGGAAAATTTATAAAATTCATTATATTCTTTGGCGGCTCTGTAAATTCGGTTAGGTAATTTGTATGTGTTTAATCTATTGGTAAATTGTAGCATCTCGTGTATAATTTTGGCGCTTGTTTTTATTTTCATTTAATCTTTTTGTCTTCGTT
The DNA here is from genome assembly GCA_963680785.1 of Diplosoma virens. NCBI lineage: Eukaryota > Metazoa > Chordata > Ascidiacea > Aplousobranchia > Didemnidae > Diplosoma > Diplosoma virens. Next base: position 50,471,644 of record OY796880.1, on the reverse strand, counting down.
TCTTCAATATAATTAATTCAGATTATAATACCTGTCTGTCCTTCTAGATCGCTAGGCCCCGCCAGTTTAACACTCGCATAAACTCCTTTCAACAGGCTGGTGATTTTCTGCGATATTCACGTAGGGTTCGCCTCTACGAGGGTCAGTCAAAAAGTAATGAGCCCTGTTAACTTTAACCGCTTTAACCTTCATATTTTTTCTAGAAATTTTAAGGGTGTTTAGTAAATTTACTGCTTTAAAGATAAATTGTAAAAAAAAATTGTTTCAACGTGTCCACTTTTGGTATTGTGTTTTGGAAATGACGTCATCACTGGATGTCCGTCAGAAGCAGAGAGCTGTGATTGAATTTCTTGTTTCGGAAGGGGAGCCACCAAAACAAATTTTCGAAAGATTGGTAAATGTTTATGGAGATGCTTCATTAGCCTACAGCACTGTGAAAAAGTGGGTATCCAGGATTAAACACGAAAAAGATGATCCAAGTTTGAGTAGCCTCCAGGACAGACCAAGAAGTGGAAGACCATCTTCTGCAGTCAATCCTGGAAACAATGATAAGGTTGAGAAATTGATTAGAGATGATCGCAGAATCACTATTGATGACATTGCTGAACGTGTTGGAGTTAGCCATGGAAGTGCTGTGAATATTGTTAATGAGCTAGGCTTTGCAAAGGTTTGCGCCAGATGGGTTCCGAGGCAACTTTTGGATTTTCACAAGCAAGCCCGTTTTGAAGCTTGTTCGGAGCTTATTGAGTGTCACAGAAGTGACAAAACTTTTCTCAGCCGTATAGTGACAGGAGATGAAACCTGGGTTCATCACTATGAACCTCAGTCGAAAAGATCATCCATGGAATGGCGTCACCCCACGTCCCCAAGAGCCAAGAAATTCAAAAGTCAACGTTCAGCTGGAAAAATTATGGCGACTGTGTTTTGGGACATTGAAGGAGTGATATTGGTAGATTTTATGCCTAAAGGTACTACCATCAACTCAGATGCTTACATTGACACTTTACGCAAACTGAAAGCGAAACTGAGAAGAGTATGACCTCACCTGGACATGTCTAAGGTCTTGCTGCAACACGATAACGCCAAGCCCCATACCAGTCTCAAAACTCGTGAAGTGATTGCTTCTTTTGGATGGACGACGGTAACCCATCCCCCATACTCACCCGACCTGGCACCATCTGACTATCATCTTTTTGGACCATTGAAAGAAGGAGTTAGGGGGCAGCACTTCACTAGTGATCAAGAAGTCAAGCACGCTGTAAGAAACTGGTTAAAAATGCAGCCTGCTGACTTTTACAAGGCTAGCATAGTGTCCCTTGTTCATCGATGGACAGTTGGAATTGAAAAGTGCGGAGATTACATTGAAAAGTAGAACTGAGATCTCCTATCCCTGGGCTTTCTTTTGATGTATGACTTTTGATTTTATTGCAACAAATATGGCCAGGAGAGACTTGGGCTCATTATTTTTTGACTGATCCTCGTAGTATCTTGTAGTTATTCTGGTACTAAGTAGGTAGAGCGTGACAATCTCACATTGTTACTTTTTTCTCAAGAACGCAGGTTAAAATGCTAGAATTCAAATATGTCCTGATATTTTGTTATCTCTGTGATTTTATGACCGAATATGCAAATAAAGCAAAAAATATCGTCTTAACATTTGACATATTAATTCGCTTTCTTGACCACATTTTTGGTATAACTTATTCTAAAAAAACAAAAATATTTTTCCCGCCAGAAACCTTGCATTCACACAACTTGTTAGGAAACAAGATTCGTGCATTATTTAAACTAGTATTTTGCACATTTTGAGAACTGTAAATGTTTATGAAGAACAAAGAAGGCCGTTGCTAAAATTTTGCGCAAAATAAAGACCATCAGTTTTAGTCACTTTTTCTGGTTGGTAATCAAATTAAAAAAATAATACCATAAGCAAATATCCTGCTTTCTTCAAAAACAGGCTGGGTAATTGCCTGACCGTTATTTTTCATTACTAGATTAACTATGGATAAATATTTTGTTTGCCTAGTTTAGCGGTATAATTAAGTTTTATTGATTCATTTGATCATACTTTTTTTCAATTGCTTTTAAATTTCTTCTTTAGTGAATCAACATTGACACAGTAATTACGAATAAGAAGACAGCGGCTAAATCTTATACTTTATAAGCCGCACAACGTCAATTTTCTGTAGTATCAGTCCATAAACTTTACAACAAAGTAATAAGCGCATAAAAAAACAAAAATTAAAAGATAAAATTTTACAAAAATAGAAAAATATACTTTTGTAATTTTGTAAGTGCTTAACTATGTGATTGATTAAGAAAAAAAGAAATATAGATTATAAGGGTAAAATGAACATTCTATGAAAAGAATGCTGTATAAACATTTATGGAAAAAACTACAAACTTCATGACCGTAACAACAAAAAGTAGAACAAAAAAAAACTATAAGAAAAGTCCTGCCAAAATAAGAAAATAAAATTGTTCCTTGTACCAAAAAAGTATTAAAATTTAAGCTACATAAAAAATAATAAAATAAGAGTACGTCTAATAAAAAATTACTAAAATTTTTCATCATGATCAATAGTTTTTACATTAATAAATAATAATTATTAGTCCAATTTTCTTCTCAATTGTTTCAAACTCGTACTGTTTCTGTTTTTTTGTAAAATTGTTTCAAGTTCCTTTAAAAAATATAAAATTAGCAACAACAGCTGGTCAAGTTAAAAAAATGGCCATAAATTGATCAAGTAAAAATATGATCTCTAATTTGTGTTACGGCTAATCTATTGAATACATTTAATTTCGTTGTCCCTTTTTTGTTTGTTGAAATTTTTTACATCCGGGTTGTGAACTTACTTCAACCAGCAATTGTGACTGGTTGTTTAATTTTGTCCCAGTCAAGCGCATGGCAGGAGCTTTTGGAAACTGGTAATCAAAAGTAATTCGTCGTTTAACTCTTGTTTTCTATTTTACAGATTTATGGTCAACTTTTCTATTAAATTGTCATTTTAAGTAGCCTTATGTGATCAGTAGTAGTTTGCTTTTTCATAATCTATTTCTGTGGTTTTTGTTTACTGCCTTTTGTTTTATTGTTCAAATTATACTTTTCCTGATGGATCAGGTGGCTGGTATTACTAGGTTGAGCTTGTAGGCTGCTTAAGTGCACATTTATAGCCCGACCTGTCACTTAATCAAACAGAATCTTACGGATAGTTGACCTGCTCGTATAATTTGAACTAATAAAAAAACCTATGAAAACCCCTAATTTGAATATATACTTTTGGATCAACTTTAAAAAATAAATCCGAAGTTTAAAAGATCTTTCTGGTCTCTAAAGGCCCGTTTCCACTACAAGCGTGGAAAAGAGCATTCTTTGTTTGTTTTATTGCTTTTTTTTTGCGCTCGCTTCAATTTTAACAGCTCGCTTTAATCGAAGATCAATAAAAGAGACAAAGAATGCTCTTTTTCACGCTCGTAGTGGAAACGGGCCTTAAGCTTCATGTACTTCTAAAGATTTGCTATTTAGCTGCACTGTTTCTAACTTTAAGGTTAATAGCTTGTGCCGAGTTAATCTTCACCTACTCGCCAAATAATGGGGCGAACCATGTGTTAAAAGTTATAACAATAGACTTTTTTCCAGCCATGTAATGGGCTTAGCAACCGTTGCTAAGCCGAGCAAGCTTGGCTTTATTTAGTTTCTTTTAATAGCCAAGTCATAAAGCGCGGATAGCTTATTTAGTGATCTAAATTTAAGTTGAGAGAATAAATTAGTTTAGATTTTACAATCTGTCAGCTAATTAGTAAAAACTAATTTCTTGCACTTATTATTCCGGTAGCCTACCTACTGCAGTTATTTTTTAAAGAAATTTTTTAAACATTTTTACACTGTGGCTTCCGGTAATTTTGGTTTTAAAATTTACATGTATTTAAGTTCATTGTTACATACCCAATTAAATTAAAACCAAAATGAGAATGACGATCAAACTATTTTATAACTGTATTGTGGTGAGCAGATTCTGTTAATTTAATTTATTAATCATTTATTAATTATTATTAATTTAGGCTATTACAGTAATCATCAAATTTTTCTTAAAAATGTATAAAATAAATAAATTCTGGTTTTAAATTATATAATTCAATCTAGTTTGTTTCTAGTGCTTACGTAAATTTTTGTTCGTAATTATATAAACATCACAATGTAATTAATTTCAGTAATTTTTGTTAGTATGTTCAAACAGTTTTTCCTTGTAATTACTTGGAAAAAAATAAAGATAGCTTATAGCAAATATGTGCTCATTGCCTTTTGATAAAGCATAGATTCTTGTAGCTTTCATCTTCTAAAACAGTTACCAGCTAAAATTAATCAAAAAATAACAATAATTTAATACTGCAAGAACTGATTTGGTACCATATTTTTCTGTTTTTAAATAATTTGGTTTTTGCATTAAGTAGTAAATAAAAGCTTAAAAGCACTTATACTCTAAATCAACTTAAAAAGTAGTAAAAATTAAATTCATATTACTTAACTAACAGATTGTAAAATTTAAACTAACTTTATCCTCCCAACTCAAATTCAAATCACCGAAACAAGCTATCCGCTTCATGACTTGGCAGTTAAAATAAACTATTAGGTTGGATAAAAAGTCTTGTCGCATTTTTTGCCATGGCATTTTCAGTCTATATATTTTGAATTTGGTTAATCAATATTTATTGTCATTATATTAATGTTTTAATATTTTATATCAGATTAATTTAATAGCATTTTCTCGAGTTTTACAATTAAATTACCCTTTTAAAATGGGTTTTGACCAGATGCATATTAGACATTGCATTTTATATGAATTTAAAAAAGGCTCAAAAGCATCCCAAGCAGCAAAAAATATTCGATCTGTCTATAAAAACGAGGCCCCGAGTATCCGAACTTGTCAACGATGGTTCAAACAATTTGAATCAGGAAATGATGATGATATTTTATTCATGCTTAATAACAATATTTAAGTATATGCAATGTACATTAAGCAAAGCATGAAAAGGAAACGCGACACAACGACGAACGTTAAACATGCAGAAAGTATAGAGAGGGGGTAAGAAAGAGAAAAAAAAGAAGCACGGCCGCGTTACCTAATTCAAACTAAATATTATTATTTAAAAAGACAAAAATAAAAAAAAATAAATAAAAAATGACTAAAAATGTGCAGTGCAGGAACGGTTATGTAAATCATTGGGAGGCACAACCGCCCTATATTGCTAACTATAAATTTAGCTCAACTGAGCATGGTGAGTAAAGAAAACCTCACCAGGTCCGGAAACCTTTTCTGGATGCACTGCAAATACAAACATAAAAATATAAAAAAATATACTTTTATATATATACATTTTGAAGAGAGAATAAAGAAGTATAAAGTTTAGAAAAGAAAAGAATATGCCAACTGTGTAAATTGATTTGAATAATCAGTTAAAAAAAATAAGGTTGATTGTCCATTCAACGGTTTGAATTTGTTATATCAATTGATTCCAATTTTCTTACGTAGCATACACTCTTTCTTGATAGAGATTGAAAATGTTTTGAAGATTGTAGCCTGATTGAGAATTGATAAGAGAACCAATGTTGATGATTGTCCTTTAGAAAGACATGTGCTTGAATTTCCTGAATTCATTTTTTATCTGAAATAAAAATGCTTTCCCGCAGTAAGTAGCTCACTGAAATCATTAAATTTAGATCTTATTGAATATTTAATTATACACTAATTCTAGTTTACAAATGTATAAAAGCAATACCTTCATGCACTGTCAAGTTATGGCGCCGAAAAGACAAAGCGCCATTAAGACGTGGTTATAGTTTATAACTTAATTTGTAAAATCTTTTATTGATCCTTATTTATATTGATTCATTGAGTAGGAATTTTTTAAGATGTTACCCTCGAAGACTCCCTTCGATCAGGAAGACCAAGTTCTGTCCCTCTTAAAGGCTGTGGTTGAAAAAAATCCCAAACAAACTGCCAGGGAATTGGCTAAGCAGTTCAGTACTTGTCACAGGACTATCATAACACAGCTAAACAAGCTTGGAAAGGTCTCAAAACTCTCTTTGCTGACGATAAAGCGACATTTAATCAAAACAATATTCAACTAGCTGGGTCTTCTTTAAGCAGGAAGCATGGCCTTGCCACGTTTGTCCACGAGCGACTGAGATACACGCTTTTGGACCAATTTCCACCGACATCGGAGATCGAGTGGTTGTGCGTGGACGTTGATGGTTATAAAATAGTCAACGTCTACAAACCACCACCAATTGCGAACCCTGGATCTTCCAGTGTTGCGGCTTACCAGGACTTCTGTAACACCATTAAGAAAGCAACCAAAAAGACTATCCTACGCGGCTATCCAAATAACTATATATTCCGTGTTGGAGTGCGGAGTGTAAATCTCTCTATAAAACTTTCCTGCAGTCTTTTCAGGGAGACGACTCAAGTTTGGCTGCTACAGCTCTGCTTTCCAAGCTTGACAGGAAGCGGAGGAATTGGTAGTTCAAGGCAGTTCGAAGCATCAATTTTTTAGACTCTAGTCGAAAAGCATGAAGTATTTTGAACAACCTTACTGGTAGGTCACGACACTCTCCTCATCACTGTCTCGTTTCAGCTGATGATATTGTATCTCAGCTGGTTAGAAATGGGAGATACGAGGCTGTTGACCACAAGTAATCTCGACTTATCTCTCAATAAGTGTCTGACCTTTGGAGGGCCACAACACCAGATCCAGTAAATATATCAGACACTTTTTCACAGAGAAAATTTATTGCTGCCCTTCAACATTTAAAACCAGGTAAAGATCCGGGTTCTGATTCCATCTGCCGCGAGCTTATACTCCATGCTGGAACTGCTTTGAAGTCCTGGTTACGTGACTTCCTTTCTTCCTGTTTGTGCCGACTCAAAGCTCCCAAGATCTGGAAAAAAGCGCTTTTAGTCGCAATCTCAAAGCCAATTGAAGCCCGTGGGGGATTCAAAGAGCTATCGACCGATATCTTTGCTTTGTGTCCGCTACAAGATTCTTGAGAGGCTTATTTACGCCCGCGTTGAGCCATTAATCGATCCACTGCTTCTTAAAGAGCAGGCTGGGTTCCGACGCGGAAAGTCAACCGTAAATCAAGTTGTTCTACTAAACCAAAACATCAAAGATTCTTTTAAGGCTAAGAAGAAGGCCTGTGCAGTATTTGTCAATCTGACAGCTGCTTGTGACACTGTCTGGAACCGTGATCTTACCTGCAAGCTGCTGAGATTTCTCCCGGATAAGCACATCATGAGAATGATTTTTATTTTTTAATTTTTTTTATTTTATCTCTATATTTATCCTCCTGACTCGCAGGAAAGCGACGGAGGCGCAAATACGTAGGGTAGGCAATTACCCCCACCTGCTTCCGGAGATGCCACGATATTGCCGTCCGCTTGTAATTTAATAGAGATATGACTTTAAGTTAGAACTGCTTACCAAGACCACCAAGCAGGGGAAAAGCGCCGTAAAGTGTCTTTCCCAAGGACACAATAGAATGGTGCGAGTGGGTTTCGAACCTATGTTGGTCATCGGTCAGGCGGTCATCGCCTTAACCACTCGACCACGCTGCCGACAATGATTACGGAGCTTGTCCAAAATTGAATTTTTACCCTTACTGCCGGTGACAGCAAACAAAGCAGGCTACGCCGTCATAAAACCGGCGTTCCTCAGGGATCGGTCTTGGCTCCCCCCCTATTTAACATTTATACGTACGATCTTCCTTCCACGATTTCCAGAAAGTTTGCTTATGTTAGCATTGTTGCACTCTTCTGAAAACTGAAAGGACTTGAAGGGGACATTAAGCCAAGACATGTCCACATCTCCAGACTTGGAGGTTGAAGCTCAGTCACACTAAGACGGTAACGGCAGCCTTTCACTTAAATAACCGAGAGGCCAAGCGTGAGCTAAAAGTCTACAACAACGATAGACTTTTACCGTTCTGTCCAAACCCTATTTATCTTCGTATAAAACTGGACAGATCGCTCACGTTTCGTCACCATTTAGTGGCATTGCGCAAAAAAACTATCCTCGCGTGTCACACTGTTGAGGCGACTCATGGGCTCGCGATGGGGTACTGGTACTAAAACACTACGCATAGCCACCTTATCTCTAGTCTACTTAACAGCTGAGTACTGCGCACCAGTCTGGCTCACCGATCTTTGGACCCTAATCATATTTTATATGGTCTTTTAAGTGGGTCCTCAGATACTCTCCAAGTGAGACTAAGATCCAGACGTCTGTTTGTGCCAGTTGCGCGGAATCTTTTGAACAACCTTGACGGACTTGGCATCCGCGCTTCTAAATGGACAAACTACAAATGGAAAGCGGAGTGCTTTAAAAATGCTTCCAGGCTGTTGGACCGGTGCCAGGCCTGTTGGGATGGGCTTACCCCGAGCAGCTTGGGTTTAGCTCAACCGCCTGCGGACTGGTGTTGGGCGATTCCATTCGTCCATGCACAAATGGGGTCTCGCTCCTTCACCGAATTGCGAGTGTGGCGCCTCTGAACAAACCGCAGACCATGTTCTAACAGTGTGCTCTATACATCGGGCACCACATGGAGCACGAGGTCTGACGGTTTTGAATGACGAAACCCGATGCTGGCTTAATGACATCACTGACAGCATCTTATCCAGGAAGTACAGCAGCCTGGGGTAGTAAAAGGGTAAACCCTCGGCCCCAATCCTGTTTGTGTCTAACCTGGAGTGGACATCTTTCCATACGACGATGTCGACGCATATTTGATCGAAATGACACTTTATTGAAACGACAATTTGATTGAATTAAGATAAAAACTTTTTAATGAAATATTGCAAACCCATCGCTTATTTTACAAGAAAGTTAAAAAGAACTTTTTAACAATCTTTTTTTGTTTCTATTGTATCAAGTAGCCTAATTTAACATATCTGATTACAATTTTTTTTTAATAATAATTGAACTGAGTATTTTCAATTTGTCCTTTTCCAATTTGGTGTTTGCGACCAGGTTAAAAAAAATTTCGTTATAATAGCAAAGCGTTTCATTAAAATTGATCAATAATCGTATGTTTTTAATAATCTGTTATAATTTGAACAATCTTTGTTTTCAGTTCTTACACTGTAAATATCAATTACCTTTGAAAAGAAATTTTTGCTCAATTAAGTTGCGATTGGAAATTTTAATTTCTGTTTGACCAACAATAAAATCGATAGCGCGGATGGAAATTTGCATCTTACGCAGGTAAACAGTTTAATGCTATTAAGATTGGATGGAGGGCTGAAAGTGCCGCGCTGTTGAATAAAAAACTGTGTAATGCTTTCAAACTAGCAGTACAATTTGTCTTTAAATTTTATGACTTTTCCGACTTTTTATTCATGTGAAAGTTGGTGTTATTCTTGCAAAAAATGCTTACTTGCTTTGGTTGATGCTTAGGTATTGCTACTTTATATACTTTAAAAAAAATTATCCTTAAACTTACCAAAACCTACATCAATAAACTAGCCTAAATATAATTTTGCTATAAAAACTGAATTATTATCATTTTTACACAAATAACACCATAACTTGTTCAAATTGCTATATTATCAAATCTGACTTTACTGATCATTTTCCTTTAGCAGTAAAAATTTATTCAAAATTTATAAACAAATGTCCTCTTCCCTACTTGATCATTTCTACTCAAATAAAGATGCATCTCATATATCATCTCATATTCTTATACATGATATATCTGATCATCTACCTATAGTCACTATAACAAAAGACACTAAACCACTTAAACAATTTTGCAATAAATACAAACGTGACACAAAACATTTTGTTGCTGAAGAATTTTTAATTGATTTAGACCAACAGTTAAACCATATTTTTTTATCAAAAAATAGCAACCTTCATGATGATATGGAAGATTTTGTAAATAAATTTTCAACGGTTTTAAACAAGCATGCTCCATTACGAAAATCAACAAGAAAAACGACTAGCTGCCAAACCATGGATAACAAAGGGTATATTAACTTCAATCAAAATCAAAAATAAAATGTATAAAGAACTACTCACTAATAATACGACCCAACAAAAAGCAATATTTAAAATATACAGAAATAAATTAACTCATATCAAAGAACAAGCCAAAAAGCTATATTTTAATCAACAAATCAATGAATCACAGCACAATACTGGGCTTTTATGGAAAACAATTAACGATATAATAAGTCTAAAAAAAATAAAAGCACAAAATGATATTAATATCATAAATGAAGAAGGAAACTTTATAACTAATCCTTTGCAAAAAAGTAATTACTTTAATAACTACTTTGTTTCACTTGGTGAAAATATGGCAAACAAAATACATCAACCCTCATCTAGTTGTCCCTTCACAGAAACATCACTTCTTCACTCATCTCCCAACTCATTCTTCTTAAAACCAATTTCTATTGAGGAAGTATTAATGGAATTAAATAACATAGATCCAGCAAAAAGCAGTAATTCTGATAGCCCACCTAATAAATACATCAAATTAGCTGCAAGTACAATCACTCCCACTCTAACATTTTTATATAACAAATGCATTTCAACATCTACTTTCCCTAATAACTTTAAAATTTCGGAAATTAAACCGCTATTTAAACAAGGAAATAAACATAACTGCACTAATTATAGACCAATTTCACTAATTTCTTCTTTTTCTAAAATTTTTGAAAAATGCTTATTCAAACAACTCTATTCTTATTTATGTAAATATAACTTATTATACAAATTTCAATATGGGTTTAGAGAAAATTATTCAACTGAACTTGCTGTTTCTCAAGTATGCAATGACATCATAGAAAACTTAGAAAATAAAAGCATAACCTGTTCAGTATTTCTTGATTTAGCTAAAGCTTTTGATACTGTAAACCATCAAATTTTACTTAAAAAATTATCTAAATATGGTATTCGTGGTGAACCCCTCAAATTATTTAAAAGCTACCTTCTAAACAGAAAACAATGTACTGTGGTTAATAATGTAAAATCAGAATGGCATACAGTAAAATGCGGAGTTCCTCAAGGTTCAACATTAGGACCACTTTTTTTCCTCATATACATTAATGACCTGCACCAAGCAACTAAATTAAATGTAAAACTTTTTGCTGATGATGCAGTTCTATCTCTTTCTAACAAAAGTCCAAATTCTTTACAATTCGATATTAATTTAGAACTGCTCAAAGTTGAAAACTGGATGAGAATAAATAAGCTTACTATTAATTACAAAAAGACAAACTACATGATACTAACAAAAAAAAAGTTAAATAACTTCCCTTTTGTGATAAAAATTGGTGAAAATGTAATTGATCGTCAACAATCTGTTAAATATTTAGGAATAATGATTGATGAAAAAATGAGTTGGGCAAACCAAATCAACTACTTAAATAATAAAATATGCAGAGGGGCATGGGCCATATCTCAATTGAAAAAGTACACTGATACTAAAATTCTAAAAATGGTGTACTATAGTCTAATATATCCTCACTTGAAGTACTGCATCACCAGCTGGGGAAAGGCTAACTTAAAAACTCTCCAACCACTAATAACTACACAGAAAAGAGTCCTTCGAATTATGACAAACAGCACTAACAGAACCAGGTCTGACCCATTATATATATGAAACTTCAACTACTAAAACTTAATGATATTTACAAATTGCAGGTTGCAATTGCAATGTACAACATAAGTAATAAAATCTGGAACATTGATAGTAAAACGCAACCAATCACCAGCATTAATACAATCCATAAACATCAAACTAGATTAGTAAAAAATAATAATTACCATTTACACTCAATAAAAACAAACTTAGGTAAAAGCATGATTACATTTGCAGGACCTAAAATATGGAGTGAAATTCCACAACATATAAAAATACTTCCTAAACATCAATTTAAAAAAGAATATAAAAAACTTTTACAGAAATCATACAACTAATTTATTATTATTATTATTATTTTTTTTTTATTATTATATATATATATATTTTTTTTTTGTTTTGTTCTGTTATGTCTGTCTATGTTTTTTTTTTTTTTTTTTTTTTTTTTTTTGTGTATTACTATTTCTGTTTTTTTTGCTGTTATTGTTGCTACTTTGGTTTCATTATGCCTACATCTCATATTTAACATTACTTGTGACTGTAGTTACTCTCAAATTTAATTAATGCGGTGGCAGCTGACTTCGATGACCTTTTGGTCTTTTCGCTGTCTCCTCCATGAGCAAATATAGATTTCACACTTTTATATTTTATTGTTATTGTAGCTGATCTTTTCATGCTTATGGGAATAAACTGAATTGAATTGAATTGAATTGAATTGAATGTAAACAAAAATCAGTAATATATATATTCGTAGTTTAAAAAATTTTAATGAGATTGAGTTTTGTAATGATGTAGAAGAATCTTGTAGACAAAATATTGACTTCTCCAAATCTATAAATAAACAAGTAAAAATGTTACTTTATGTTTTAAATAACTCGATAGATCAATATATGCCACTATGTAAATTATCTAGGAGAGAAGCAAAGTTGAAAAAAAAACCATGGATAACTCAGGGATTGCTAAAATCAATTAAAACTAGAAATAAAATGTTTATTACTTTTTGTAAACAAAACTTTGCTGATAAGAATACTTTTTGTAAACAAAACTTTGCAATATAAAAAATACAGAAATCTTCTCACTCGTTTACAAGATAAGGCAAAAATAAATTACTACAGCCATTCATTCAATGTTAATAAAAATGATTCAACTAATATTTGGAAATTAATAAATGAAATTATTAATCAAAAGAACACCTCTAAATTTCCATCCAATATTAGACATTACAATACATCAATATCGTGTCAAAAAAGTATCTGTGGTATCTTAAACAATCACTTTGTTAATGTGGGTCCAAATTTAGCAAATTCAATCCCAAGTTATGCAAATTCATCTTCTGACTATCTTTGCAATAGAATTAGTAACTCACACTGATCCAGAAGAAATATCTAAGATCATATCCTCTTTGAACATTAAAAAAGCAGTTGGACCTGATGAAATATCTTCCAAAATATTACATATTTTAAAATCTGTTATTAGTCCAGTGTTATCAAATATCATTAATAAATCAATGCAGCTTGGTATATTTCCTGACAAATTAAAAATAGCTAAAATAATTCCACTCCATAAAGGAGGAAAAACTGATGAAATAAATAATTATAGACCAATTTCTATTTGTCCAACCTATCAAAAATATTTGAAAAAGTAATCAATAAGAAATTTATTGATTTCTTAAAGAAGCATAATGTTATTTCTGATTATCAGTTTGGTTTTCAAGAAGGAATGTCTACAACTCTTGCTCTTGCTGATATATGTGATCAATTTCAAAATGCTCTTGAAAACAATGAAATAACTTGTGGCATTTTTATTGACTTAGCAAAAGCTTTTGATACAGTAAACCACTCAATATTACTAAAAAAATTGATACATTATGGCATAAGACAGTGCTTCTCAACCCCTGGGTCGCGACCCAAAAGTGGGTCGCCGTTTAATTTGATTGGGTCGCCCACAAGTTTAGTTGTGTAAAAATTAAATCATTTTGGTTGTGATTTGATTTAAAAGTGGGTCGCAATCCAAGGATTCACCCAAAAGTTTTACTTAATAAAGAACACCACGGTTTTGGGACGAAAAATGAGAAATCTGAGACTGATTTCAAGTAAAGACCTGTTTTTTTATAGAGAAAACCATGATTTTGGGAAGAAAAAGGAAATCGAAGATCGATTCGAAGTGGTGACCTTTTTTTTTAGAGAAACCACCATGATTTTGGGAAAAAAATAGGGAAATTGGAGATCGATTCAAAGTGAAGACCTTTTTTTTGGTCTTTGTCCTAAATTCGGAAACAAATTTATTTTGTCTGCCCCTTTAAACATTTTTTTGTTGGTGTGCCTATGTCTGTCCAGATTCCGCCTATTTAGATATGGCAACCTTAGGTTGTACCTATGTTAAATAATCTTTTGTTTAATTCACTTTTTATGCTTGCAATAACGTCAATGAAAAAGGTTGGGTCGCCAAAACTTTACTCTCTATTTCTGCTTAGCATTTGGGTCGCCACAAAAAAAGGTTGAGAAGCACTGGCATAAGAGGTAATGCTTTTGAATTAATTAAATCATATCTAAATGATAGAGTTTAATATGTGCAGATAAATAACCTTATTTCTTCAAATAAAAAAATATTGTGTGGAGTACCTCAAGGTAGTGTCCTTGGACCACTTCTTTTTTTGTTATATGTAAATAATATTCAAAATGCTTCAAATTTTAATATAAGATTATTTGCAGATGATACCCTGTTATATTTTTCAAAAAAAACCATGCGATCTAGAAAAACATGTTAATATTAAACTTGATAAGATACAGCGGTGGCTTGATGTAAATAAATTATCTCTTAATGTTTCTGAAACCAAATACATTATCATATCACCTAAACTTAAAAAAAGATACAAATTTCAAATCAAACTTAAAGAGCATCTGTTGTGCCAAACAGAAACTCATAAGTACTTAGGTATCATTACAGATGAAAAGTTATCGTGGAAATCACATTTGTCAGCTGTTGCTTCTAAACTAGCAAAATTATGTGGACTATTTTATAAATTAAGATTATATGTGGATAAGCAAGTACTTAAGAAAGTTTACTATACCCTTATATATCCAACATTACTTAATGGTGTAATTTGCTGGGGTAGCTGCTCAAAAACTGTTTCTAAACCTGTTGAAGTTGTTCATAATCGAATACTAAGATGCATAAATGTGGTAGGAAAAAGGCAAATCCATGTAACAGATCTATATGCATTATCTAATGTACTCAAAATACATGACATCTATATTCTTGAAATATGTAAATTTATGTTTCGTTTTAAATATGATCTGCTGCCAAATGTCTTTTCAAAATATTTTTCTAAACACAATTCAATTTATAACTATAACACCAGAAATACTTCTAAAAGTAATTATTTCTTACCAAGAAAGCAAAAGACAATTGGTCTAAGAACACTACAATATAGAGGTGTTAAATATTGGAATGAATTACCAGATTTAATTAAATCATCATGCCACATTTATGCTTTTTCTAAACAATTAAAAAAATATTTAATTACAAGTTATAAATAATGTCCACAATAGTCTTGTCGGTATGGTAGTTGAAAGATATGCGTAATTGTGTATTATTATGTTTGTGTGCTTATTTGAATTTTATGTAAACATTGCTCAATTTATAGTTACTCATTCTAATTCATGCTTGCACTTTTAGTCATTCAACCATTCAAAAATTAAAATTCAATTTGTAATTGTTTATTCTTTAATGCTTGATTGATAATAAACAGGGAGCATCTTGACTTGAAAACCTTAGGGTTTTTCGATGCTTCCTGGCCTGAATAGTTCTGTGTTGACGTCGATTGTGTGTTTATTTTCGGGCAAAACAATAAATTCTTTTCTGTTCTGTTCTATTAGAGAAAAGTTAAAAGAGTTTGCCACAGCAAAAAGAATCATGATAATATAAGAGACGACTTTTAGTTTCCTACCAAAACCGAGTCTTTATAACTCTGGTTCTAATCAAATGATTTTTGATTTTTTAAATTTTTATTAAAACAAAATAATATAAACCAGTGTTTTTCAACTGTTCAATGTTTGTGGCTCACTTTCGAAAATTTTTAAATACCTATGGCTCCTTGCTCCAACCAAAATACAACCTAGTCTAAACGAATTGGCTTCTAAGGCCTTGTTTCCACTACGAGCGTGAAATGGAGTATTTTATATGATTACTTTATTGATTTTTTGCTTTGCTCAGCGCTTAAGCACGAAAAGAAGTACGGTATATAAAAAAAATCAATAAAAAACAAAGAATGCTCCATTCCACGCTTGTAGTGCGAAGGGGCCTTAACTGATGGCCTCTGCTTTTAATAAATCTAATTTAGAATAACAAATAGATTGCTCAATTATACAGTAGAAACCTACACAAGCACTGACGTACGCAAAAATTTGGCATGAGGGGAGCTTGCTAGTCAAAAACACAATTGCTAAGAATGGTCCAGTAGGGTGGAGTGAAAATAATTTTTTTTTTTTAAATTGAAAAAAGTGTAGTTCTAAAAACCTGCCAAACAGGTAAAATCTACGAAAAAAATTGGTTTTGGCGAGTTGCTACCTTTGGGGGGCTAGCAACCCCCCAAAATGTGTTTTGAGGGGTAAAATTTCCTAAAAATTTCGTAACTCAGTAACCGCTTATCGTAGAGGCATGATTTATGGCTCAAAATTTGCAGAATCATCATGTTTCTATATGTGCTAAGAGAAAGTTTTTGTCTATTTCCACTAGAAAAAAAGTTATGATAGAAAAACTGTTTAATAAGTTTGTTTGTTTGTACTTAACTAATAGTTATCTGAAAAGTTATTATTATTTTTTGCAGGTATATTGTTTAGTAATTGTGTAAATCAAAGCTTTGGCCAAACTGCGAAGTAGTAAAACATGAAAAGACGGAGTTCAACTTCTGTAAAGAAGATTTTACATAGTGGACACACTTTCTCTACCCGTGATAGTTTTCCACCAGGAGTATTGCCTACCAAGCGACATGTAATAGAACGCATTCTTCATTTGAAAAACTTTCGAACCTTCAATGCTGCAAATGACATTGCCAGAGAAATTTATGACAGATGGTTACATGACAGATGGGAACATTTTATGGGCAGTAAAGCTAGCACGTTCTGTACCTTATGAGTAGGCCTATTTAGGTACTTTGTCTGGTGACCAAAGTTATCCCAAATCATCTTGTTAATATTGCGATTGTCATAATTAGTCCTTATCAGTTAGACATATATCATTTCAAATGTTAGATCAAAGTTATTTCCATACAGCGCAATTTTCGAATATTGAGCATAAAAAACGGTTTATCGATTATAACTTTTTTTCTTGTGGAAATAGACAAAAACTTTCTCTTAGCACATATAGAAACATAATGATTCTGCAAATTTTGAGCCATAAATCATGCCTCTACGATAAGCGGTTACCGAGTTACAACATTTTTTGTCAATTTTACCCCCCAAAAACACATTTTGGGGGGTTGCTAGCCCCCCAAAGGTACCAACTCGCCAAAACCAATTTTTTTTGAAGTTTTAGCCTATTTGGCAGGATTTAAGAATTACACTTTTTTAAAATTTTTTTTTCACTCCACCCTAAATTGGTCCAGGCCATTGTCTGAAAACTTTTTCAAGCTTACAATCGAAATTAGATTGAGTCTATTTATGGTTTTCAGAGCGCCTTGCAGTTGCACGAATTTTTTTGCCCACCCGTAAATGGAACTATAAATATTAAGAAAAATTTCCACAAGTTTTGCTTACTAATATAATTGAATTAATTTAGTTAAAATAAAACTTAAATTTAACCTAATAATATCTACGACCACAAAGCATTGCTACAAAAGTATGTGGATAATTTAGCTTGTATTTATTGAATAAGATCATGATTGTATTTAAATGAAATAGACTATTGGGTTTTGTAATAAATTTCAATTGCATGATAGTTTGATTTAGAAATACTTAACTTTAAATGCCGTTTCAACCACTCTGTCTTGCAACTAAAACAACTATAGACCGACTTGGTAATGCGTCACTTGACTCCTAAGAAATTTCTCTTCTGCAGAAATAACTGTTGGAGAAGGAATTTAAATAAGTTGACTCAAAATTATAGATTGATAATAAAACCTGGTACCAGATGGCACATCGTTTAAAGTTGCACCTTGACAGTTTATAAAAATTGTTTCACAAGAGAAGACCATTTTTTTAGTCTTCACATGCATGCAATGTTATTTGTTCCTTGCTCTATTCTGATCGTAAAAAAACTGCCAGGAAAAAAAGCGAAGACTGAAAAAAAGGTTGTTGTTGTAGTAGTAGGGAATGCTATTGACTCTGGGTTAGCCTCAAACAAAACTGGGATGAAGAACTTATACTGCCGGATCAGATGCTGGCAGCGATGGTGTTGAGCGAACATTGGGTTTTGTCAAGAACCATCAGACGACATACTCCGTGTCTGGTTTCGTTTCATGTTTCAAATTACAAAATTCGGAAAGGCAACGATCTAAATGTTCTCATTGAAGAATTTAGGGGGGAAAAGGATAAAAGAAATAAAAAACGGGTAACTATATAAAAATAAAAAAAGAATTTATAAACTACTGTATTTTTAAGATAACGAATTCAGATAGTGTTAGGGTTTTTTCTATTTCAACCCCTTTATCACCCGGTCCAATAAATTGAACAATTTTTCAGATTAAATATTTAAAATATATATTATATTAAAGTTAAGTTAAACTATCTAACTCTATCTACCAGTTGCAAACAATTGACGATATACTTTATCAGTTCATTTATTTAGTTTATATTAGAGTAGGCTAATTGCATCAGTCACAATTTTTTTTTTGTATTATTATTTCGATAATAGTTTTAGTCCTATCAAATATCCACCGCTTCTTTAAAACAAAAAACCTTTAACCACAAACAGAAGAGCTAATTTTTTGCAGTAGGGAAAAGCGAAGACAATTTACACATAACATTACGAAATGAAAAGTTATCCGTGTGCGTAGATTATCGTAGAAACGCAAAAATGATTAAGACAGTTAACAACAACGGAAAACACAAAGCGCACATATTTAAAATCTACTGGTGCGTTGAGCAGCGTGAATAAATGAAACTTCTTGTTGAACATAAAGTGCTAAATTGAAACTACAAGAAAAATTTATACACAACTTTTATACATGATAGAATGTAACACTACACTGGATTTAAAAACAAAAAACGTTGCAAACAATGTTTGAAAAAGCCATTTAAAATGAAAAACGCATTTATATTTACAGCTTACACAATTACAAATTTTAAAACACGAAAACAAAACCACTTTAGTTGATACTGTAAACCAATCAATTAATTTATTTATACTGTAAACCAATTAATTTCAATATGTAAAAATCATTGTGATTGTTTTTTGACCACTAATATCTTGAAAAGAATTTGATGCAAATAAACAGATATCTCTCTCTCTCTCTCTATTACAAAATTTAGTAAAAACTAGTAATGGGACGGTTAATCAGAATTGGAATCGAGAATCGAAAACATTGATTAATTTTCAGGAATCGGAATTGGCATCGTAATCCAAAGATTTTTAATGAAAATTTCGATTCTTAAAAACAATTTCTAATTGATTCATGTAGACGCCCTTTTTTATATACCTCACTATTATTGAGCATTCACATAATATGAAAAAAACATTTTTTTATTTTTTTATAACAAAAAATATTTATCTACTCATAGCCATACCACCCGGGGGGCAGGGGGCAATTGCTAAACACACACTCAACTGCTTACGCTAAGTTTTAGAAAAACAATACACTCTTGCTTATGCTGAGCAGTAAACGCATTTTTATTTTAATTTAAAAATCTTTTAACTTTTTGGCCTAAACGGAAAAGCGAGTTGAACACTAAGTTATACTATTAATAAATAAATTTTTTTACTGTCCGATTACAACGTTTAAGGCCCCAAAATCGATTTTAAAAACCCACTAGCGACAAAACCCTATTTTTAAGTATGGCAAAATTTATTGCAATTACTAAAATTACCAACCTGAACACCTGCGGCGCTAAAGAAAATTTTAAAACCAAAATATTAGCATCAGTTTGCAGATTATATATTTTAGTGACTTTGGATTAAATAAACTTTGCAATTAAATATTGTTCTGATCCTTTTATTGAGCACTCTCCAAGGAAGATCGATTCTCTTTTTTAATATATTTTAATATAATTTTTAATTTACAGAGGCTATTGGTAAACAATTTAAGACAATAAAGAATAGAGGCATTATGCATCAATTACCCAAATGATTAAACAAGATGTTTTAAAAAAACATTTTGTTAGTCTATTCTATTACAAAAATAAAGTAAATTTTAAAAGAATCGAAACCGAAATTGAAAATTTTTGTCGGAATCAGCATTGGAATTGAAAAAAATCGGCGTCGTCCCATCGCTAGCAAAACCAGATTGAGTTTGCCGTTCAACTCGAAAAAGTTTGTTTTAAAATCTTTTCACTTCCTTGCAAAGCTTCTTTGCTCACCTTTCCACATTTCAAATTCGCAGGAATCGATTTATCTAAAAAAAAAAACGCTTATCGCAATCTTTTAACAAATACACAAACTGACAATAAGCAATCTTATAGAACCGACGAATACGTTCACAAATTTTTACTGTTTCCTAACTTAATTGTATCAAATATGCATCCTTTTAATTTGAACAAAAACGGGGAGGGCGCTATGTTTAGAATTAATTTGGCTCGCACATGCCAAGAAATTGGTGTCCGTTGAAAAATTTTTATTTATTTATCTATAAAATACCACGGCCTTCTTTAAAGTTGCTGAAAAGATCCCTACAAAAAGACAACGTGTTAAAATACTTTTGGCCAAAAGCATGACAAGGGCGGGAATTAAATTTCGATTTCGCTGACTGGTTGACTACATTTTTATCAACAGTTCTTTGTTTATCAAAAATGAAGTCAACCAGTTTTAAATTTCCGCAGAATCAGAGTTATCCATTGACTCCATAATACTCGACGTACACAGAACAACAAATGCAACGGTGAAACGTAGAAGCAAATATATAATTCTGCAATTCAATCATGATTGTGTTTTCCACTGATCTAAGGGCACAGTCAATTAAACTTCTGTCCCGATTGAAGCAACCATTACATCATGCTGTCAGATGTATTAAAAAACACAGTGAAAATTTGGCACAAAAGTAACAACCAGTAATTAACGATTTTTCGAATATACCATTATCTCAAAAAAAAAAAAAGTTTTGGTAAATGTTTACAAAAAAAATTGAGAATGAATTATATCCAAACAGCACAAGAGTGCGCACCTTTGCGAAGTGAAAAAAATAAATGCGATTAATTTAAGTAAAATCTACTTATTAGTTACTTTAAAAAGAAATTTAAAACTCGCGGTATGATACAAACCAAACAACCATTTGACGAATAGATAATAACAAATTTAAGTTTACATACGATGTCGTAAATTATGAAATATTACAGTAGCAACGCAATGAAAATGTAGTTGTGAAAACCTTTAAACATAAACAACTCGAATTTTTATTATTAATTAATACAGCATAATATGAATTTATTTTGTCTACCAGATTTGATTACTGTTTTATTTTTTGCGTTTCCATCTGTAATTACTTTTTCTGCTTTATCGCAACCCGCTTTTTAAACTTTTCTTATTTTAGTTAATTGTCATTTTAGATAAAGCAATGAGGTGGCTGCTTGACCAGAAGACCTCGCGGTTATTTCGCAGCCACGTGTAAATTATATTATGATTATAATTTATAAATGCTAAGTGACGAATTAACAAATGTGACTCTGAATCGGTTTCAAAAAATCACGTGCGTTTTTACGGGTGACTTGAAGTCTAATTCAACAAAAGTCGACTAAAAGCAGAAATGCAAAGAGGAAAATTCTTAGTATTTGATCATTAAACTATTTTCAAAGTGGTATCGTTCTTACATTTTGCGTGATGAGTATTGATTATTGTTTACACGTAAATCAAAATTCTATTCACATTTAGAAGGAAGCACCTCGTGTCATTCATGCAAAAACATATTTATCTTTTCGAGTACCATGCACATCTCCACGCAATATCACAACTCAGTACAACAGGCAGCCAAAACCACTTACCTATAAGCTTGGGGTAAGCAAGATTGAGATTGCGCATAAACTCGACAAATTTCTGTTCGGAGAGAGTCAACCTGGGGTTGAATTGCCTCTCTTCAAAGACGGTGCTCACCGTGTAACCTGCCAGAAGTTCGAAAATAAATACAACTACGACATGGTCATGAAACAGGATCTTTTCGTTTGGAGGCGACGCAACTTTGCAAGTCGCATAATTTTCAAGAGTTAAAAACCTAATTGCATCCATTTCCCCAAAAAAGACCATGCTAAACTACAATTGGTATTTAAAATTGTCCCAATATTCAATTGCTAAGGGCACAATAGAATTAGCTTTTCAAAAGTATTAACAAGAAAGGAGAAACATAAAGCTATATATTTACTAAAAAACTTGCAAAGCGATTTTCAAATATTATTTCGGTATACGAATTAACACCAAAAAAATCCAATAGGTTATTTTTCATCTATCTTCAATTTACATTAAAATAAAGTGGTTTTTAAACCCAATGGCAGCTTTTTTGTGCCTTTTTCTGAAGCTAAATGAAGTTTGCTTAACAAAAAATCTACCATGATATGCTTCTACGCTAAAAATAGTACATTTAATCAACCAAGCTCGATGAGTCAAAAATGACTTACGAGGCAAATTAAAAGAAGTTGTTTTGGCAGTGAGAAAAATTTTTTTAATAAAAATTATTCGTAACTTCACATTCTAACTTCGTCTCGGTTTTTTAATTATGATGTCTCTGATTATACCTATGATATATCTATGAGAGCACTGATTATGCTTTGATTACGCTCAATTTATTAGCATTTACATACGGACTTCTCAAAAGGCTAATAAAAATTATGAGCAGTGATTGTAATGCAATAAATATATCGCGCTTCTTTTAAGCTAAAGTCAAATTTTCCCGGGAAAAGGCGAATAGCAAACTCGCTGAAGGGCGCTTATCAAAAGAAGAAAGTAGTGTGATCCAGAAGATTGATTTAGATGCTAAACGGTCGCTTGATTGGAAAAACCGAAAAAAAAGCAACTTTATTTACAATTGCTCGAAGTTCTTAAGTTTGATTTATTATAATTTATTGTCTGCCCCTATGGTAATATACAGTATAAAGCAATTACACTTTAATATTACACGATTCTTGACTTTGACACTCCTGCTCATCTCGGCCACCGTCACCGCGATTCCCGAATCGTTTTTGCGTCTCTTGCAGTCTCTACCTCTGGTCCTCTGTTCCCGTCTTTCTTAGTGACTCTGCTTTATATATTTCTTTATGCCTAATATCTATCTTTATATCTACGAGTATCTATTTATTAATGTAGATTAAAACGCTACACAAACTTTTTAAAAAATTTTTTGTGGGTGTTTTAATCTAATCTAAATTAATAAATAAATTTTGCTCTGATCCTCATCATTCAGCACTGTCACAGCTTTTTTGAAAACACTTCTCTTTGTATCTACGAGTATCTAATTTACCTATTGATCTCTTCACTTTCTTGATCAGCAAAGAAACTAACAACCCACCTTTACACTACATACTTATTGAACTAACTATAATCTTAATCTTACAAATAAGATCTTACTACAGAATTATCTTTACAAATAAAATGAGCAAAAGCAGCTATTAATAAAGCATATGTGATTTAATAATGTCAATAACCGCAATCAAGCTAAAGAAACGGAAAAATTTTGCCTAATATCTCATTCAGTAGTTATCAACCATTTTCGCTTTCAGCATCCCTCAAAGATATATATTTCTAGGCACTTCAAAATAACTTTTTCATGCACTTTTATTGTCAAATAAAAACTTAAAATTAAAGTTTTAAATTTTAAAAATAAAAATAAAATTTCAACCGTTTGCGATACCCCACCAATTGAAAACGGCACACTAAGGTGCCGCGGCATGCTGGTTGAAAACCAATGATCTAATTCTAATGAATGGAATCAAGCAATAGATAACAGCCAATGAGTTAAGCTTGTTGCTTGTTGGAGAGCAGTAGATGATTTGTCGTTGGGTAGGAAGAGAAAAATTCATTTCTTGTCAATTTTAGGGTTCTTGTTTATTGTCACTTAAATAAATACTTTATAACGAAAAAAAGTGCAAACTCACCGTTGTAATCGTGACCGGGGTAGATGGAGCAAGCGTCGGGAAGTGTAAAGATCTTTTCGTGAACAGATTTGTAGAGAGTTTTTGCGTCACCTGCAAGACAATTTCTTCAGACTAACAATTATATTACGTTAGTTAGTAGAAATTTATCCACCCACTTTTTATTTCACAAACAGAACATGGCGTCAGTATTCTAGCAGCTTTAATACAGTGGATGGTGACGTTTGATGAGCAGCGAGACTTCACCCGAGACGCAGCATGAACAAAACTTCGTTCGTTTTTTTGCTTTACTTGCATAAATCTCGGATTACATGGATTCACGATCTAATCATGGACTTGTAAATAAGAGATACTAATTATTTAAAGTCCATGACTTAATATACAGTAAAGGGGCTTTGCAACAGAACAGTGGTGACTTAAATGAAGATTTCAAATCCATTTCAAATCTTAACATAACAAGATTGGGATACACGCGTGCCGCGATATTAAATTTTAAACAGCGGTTCGATGATGTGTTTTTATCATCAAGTTCAATGCCTTTAAATGATCGTTACTGTCTTATAAACTGGTCGTTTTTCGCTATTAAACATAATTAGATACAATTTCTTGTTCATTTATAATGCTTGCATATTGTGGTTTGGTTAGGGTGCCGGGAGTGGTAATAAATTTTAAAAGGTGTGGACAGCAAAAATATTTGAAATCTCTATGTTAGTTAAATATCTATCAAGAAAATAAGAGTATTTTGTCAAAAACACCTTCTTGAAAGTCAGTTCTTCCACAGCTTCGGATTAAAAGAGCATCTCCAGTGAATGCCATGCAATGATTAGGTAACAGATACGTCATACAGCCGTTAGTGTGTCCAGGGGTAAAACGGCATTCCATCTCCTACAAAAAACTTTGTTGGTCACACGCAAGCACAATTAATATATTAAGCAAATAAAACATCGGTTGTTTCCTTATCTGGCTTGAAAATTGAGTTTTTTGAAACTATGCGAGTTTAGCATTCGACTTAAATATTATTTCAAAAAAAAAAAATCAAATGGTAGATGAACAAATTTAAAATTTGACAAAACAATTTATAGATAGTACAACAGTGCCCCAAATGTAGAACATCTTCACAGCATTGTTAATACATAGCCTACTGTAGACGAAGACTATTTTTAGTTTGTTTTTTTTTTAATTGCCGCATTTAGATTAATTTTTTTAATTAAAAAATAAAAACTTGCCAATGAAGTGTATCACCGATGGCTGTTAAGGAAAGGTTAAATCAGTGGGTTTTTAGTTTTAACGGACTCTTAAAAAAATTTAAGAGAGCAACAGCAGCAAATTCGCTGCAATTTAGTGAATGTTGACAACAAAGGTTTTCAAACGAACCAGCTTATGGAATTTGAGCTTTCAATAATTGGAAATTTTTTTGTCTATGCGAATAATCAAGAAAATGCAATCAAAGTACTTGCTATTGCTCCAATTATCAGTCAATTTCGCAAACTACAATCAAACTTCATATTTGTCAAGTAAACAATCAAAGATCAAACGCCAAATTCTTGAAACCAAGAATTAGCTGAGATGATCTGGGCTTGATTTTCGAGCATGGTTGATCTAACACTAAGTAGTCAAATGATTGTTTTGTGGATCCGTTCATCGAAGTAAGCGGCTGAAGAAGAGATATGCTTCAATTATAACCAACTAGTAACATCTTTACATAACATTCAAAAACATTAATCCCGATTCTATACAAAGCCAGTCAGCAGGAACGGTACCTGTTTGCTGACGATCTTCCTTATTTAGTAAATTTCTCAAAAATTAGTATCTAGAATTAGAAGCTTTTGTACGTTTGTTTGGAAAACATAAAAAAAAAACTGATAAAGTTGCAAGTAACCTAAAAAAAAAAGGCTGATAAAGTTGCAAGTAACCTAAAACCAAAGATGGTAGTTAAGCAAGCAATTGTAATAGCCAATTTGCTCATGGCCAAGTATAAATTATTAAAAGTGATTGCTTTTTAAGAAAATATTAGAAACCTATTAAATGTAAAATAAATCAAAAAACATTTAGTCTTTTTTTTTTTACTTTATGTGAATATGGATGCGATGTTTGTTTTAAGAGTCGAAAAAGAAATTTTCGTTTCGTGCCTTTTCTTCGATGTGCTGCAGCTATTCAGCAGTAGCCAATTACCACGTTTCAGATTTCTTTGATGTTACGACATAAATTTTCACGTCTATTGGTTAAAACTCGACGGTTGCGTAAGTCGCAACTAACAGTTCAAACATCTATATTTAACGCCTCTAACATTCGCCTTTTTCACATAGGAAAAGCACGTTTCTATTCCGACGTGATAACCAATGCTATACAAATGTTACAAGTTGGTTGTCAGTACAAGTGTATCTCTACTTCTGCCGCCGAATTGCCATACCGCCAAAAAATGGCGTACCGCCTTTGATGAAGCTTGTGAAACGCAGAAATTGAGTTAAATAAAGTGTTTTAATCTTTACAACAATTTCTCAATGTGTATTTGTTATGGACTAATGAACGCAAATAAATATTAGCTTTATTCAACTAAAAGACGCTGCATCAACCAACTGTGATAACAACTGAAAACACAGGAATTTACCTATCCGCATAACTGCCAAGGCAGCCGTAAGCACACGACGAATTACACAGAGATGTTGTGATAAATACTCGTACACGCGCGCTCGATTACACAAGAGTACCAGAAAGAGGTGGAACTTAGAAAATAACTACATCAACTATTACTAAGGTGCATCAAAAAAAAATTAAAAATGAAAAAAACTACTTCATTTTAGCAGTTCAACAAAACTCACAAATGCACGCTATAGACTAAAATAATCGCAAGCAAAATCCAACATTTCATTAGTTTTCAAAGTTTATTAAAAAAGCTGAACGTTTTCTACTATCATCGGTCTTTATCAAAGCATCTAAAATATTTAGCACAATTCAGAGTCTTAATCAGTCTTTATCAAATTTAGATGCTTTGATAAAGACTGATTGTAATACAATCAACTGAAGTATCGAACT
Organism: Diplosoma virens; assembly: GCA_963680785.1. Taxonomy (NCBI): domain Eukaryota; kingdom Metazoa; phylum Chordata; class Ascidiacea; order Aplousobranchia; family Didemnidae; genus Diplosoma; species Diplosoma virens. Next base: position 50,444,743 of record OY796880.1, on the reverse strand, counting down.
CGAATGTTATTTCAATTGTTCAAATTAATCAACCGCAATAAAACAACTGATTGTTCAAAGTAATCATCGCCGCAATAAAAAGTAATAAAATGGTTTGCAATCGCAAAATGTTTTAGTTTGTGCTTCAAAGCACGTATTGTGTTAAACCTACAGTATGTAATCTTATTTCTTTATACTAATTTTTGTTGTTTTGTTTAGAATGGTTTCTTTTCAGTTTAATAAAGCCTTAGTTTGGTTTTTCAATAAAATAAATCTTATAACAATTTATTAAACTGATAAAATGGATAAGTGTCTTAGGCCTCAGATATTTGATGCCGATGCTAATTCTGAAGGTCCTAGAAAGTGGCTTCATTGGAAAAGGACATTTGAGAGTTTCATTAGAAGAGTTGATGGAGCAACTGATAGAGACAAACTTGACCTTTTGATTAATTTTATTGAGACAAATGTCTATTCGTACATTACCGAATGTACTACATATGCAGATGCCTTGAACAAGCTAGAATGTGCTTATGTCAAACCAGTAAACGAAATTTATGCCAGACATCGTCTCAATACAAGCCGGCAAAACGAAGGTGAATCTCTTGAAGACTTCCTGCAAAGACTAAAGATATTGAGCAATGATTGCAATTTCGTAGATGTTACAGCGTCGCAATGCAAAGAAGCTGCTATAAGAGATGCATTTATCACGGGACTTGGTTCACCATACATAAGGCAAAGACTTCTTGAAGATAACGAATTGCGTTTAAACCATGTATTTAACAAGGCAAGGTCCTTACATGAAGCACAGAAAAATGCTGAATCTTATGAAGTTCGACATGCCGAGAGAATTGCAACAGTCTCATTTGGTAATACTGAAAATAATCAACTGCAGAAAGAGAACGAGAAACTGCAGAAAGAGAACGAGAAGAGGCGGAGCGGATTCGCCAGCTTTAAACATCAAAGTTGCAAGTTTTGTGGTGGTTCTTGGCATAAACGTGCTGATTGTCCAGCAAACCAACGCCTTTGCTACAAATGCAATCGCATGGGCCATTTCGCAAAAGTTTGTCTATCAAAAGTTAAGAAAATCCCGAAGACGATTGCGACAGTGTGTGAAGACGAAGAAGAGCACTCGTACATCAGTGCATTAAATAACCTGGTTGGCGATGAAAAGGTAAATGTTATTGTGTTGGTTAATGGAGTACGAGCTAATTGCCTTATTGATACTGGTGCAAAATTTAACCATATAGATTCAAAATTTTGTCAACGGGCTAAATTAAATTACGAAGGAAATAGTGACATTTTGAAATTGGAGTTAGCTGTGAAAAATTCGGCCATAAAAACTAAAGGGTTGTGCTCCACTTCCGTCGAATTTCAAGGACGAGATTATAATAACGTAAATTTTTTAGTGTTAGAAAATTTGTTGTGGGATGTTATTCTTGGTTGTGAATTTTTAAGTCTGCATAAAAGCGTGAAAATTGATTTTGGTGGACCTGAATCATCATTAAAATTAGGAGCCTTGAGACGCTTCGAGGTATAAAACCCGTGCGTTTGTTTGAATATCTTAGCCCTAACATTCGCCCTATAGCAACCAAGAGGCGCAGTTATTCAAGTACGGACTTGAGTTTTATTAGTAGTGAAATTTCAAGATTACTTGCTGATGATATTATTGAACCTAGTAACTCACCATGGCGAGCTCAGGTTGTAGTAACGAAAAGCGAAAATCATAAAAAACGTATGTGTGTTGATTATAGTCAAACAATCAACAAGTTTACTCGTTTGGATGCCTATCCGCTTCCAACAATGCAGAGTGTTTTACGGAAAGTATCACGTTATACATGGTTTTCGAAATTAGACCTTCAAAGCGCTTATCATCAAGTTTCGTTGATACCTGAGGAACGAATTTACACGGGGTTTGAGGCCGTCGGACAATTATATCAATTCAAGCGCATCCCTTTCGGTTTAAAAAATGCAGTTCCATGTTTTCAACGAGTGGTAAATCAAATAATATCTGACTATAAATGTGAAGGGACATTTGCGTACCTTGACGATATAACAGTTTGTGGTAAGACAAGAGAAGAACATGACAAGAATTTAAAACAATTTTTAAAAGCTGCTTCTGACTGTAATTTAACTCTGAATGAAAATAAGTGCGTCTTTGCTACAAGAAAGTTGAATTTGCTTGGATACTATATATCCGATGGAGTCATGCGCCCAGATCCGGAGCGAGTGAAACCGATAATTAATTTGCCAAACCCCACAAATAAAAAAGAGCTACAACGAGTAATCGGTATGTTTTCGTATTATGCGCAATGGTTGCCTCAATTTTCGGAAAAAGTAAGACCTTTGATATTAGAAAAACAATTTCCTATGGGTGAAAAAGCTCTAAATGCTTTTAAGTCACTTAAAGATAAATTAGTTTCAGCAGCTCTTCAAATTATTGATGAAAATGTGCCATTTGTTGTGGAAACTGATGCGTCAGACAATGCCATATCTGCATCATTAAATCAACATGACCGACCAGTTGCTTTTTTCTCTAGAATGCTGACCAAAAATGAGCGGCACCATTCCAGTGTGGAAAAAGCTACAGCTATTGTAGAAGCAATTCGTAAGTGGACAGAATTTTTATGCGGCCGACATTTTACTGTAATTACTGATCAACAATCCGTAGCATATATGTACAATTCCAAAAATCATAGCAAAATTAAAAATAACAAAATTTTGCGATGGCGGATGGAACTAAGCGAATATGATTTTGATATTATTTATCGATCCGGAAAAATGAATTGTGTTCCCGATGCTCTTTCCAGAGCATTTTGTGCCAACATTTACGATAGCACGCTGCACAAATTGCACGAATCGTTGTGTCATCCGGGCGTTACACGTTTGCATCATTTTGTTCGCGTAAAAAATTTACCGTATTCCGTTAACGAAGTGCGTAATGTTGTTGCAAAGTGTAAAGTTTGCTCTGAATTAAGACCCAATTTTTATAAACCTGAAGTGGCATATGTAATTAAAGCAACCCAGCCTTTCGAAAGGCTTTCCTTAGATTTTAAAGGTCCTTTGCCGACTTCATCCAAAAACCGCTATCTATTGACTATTGTTGACGAGTATTCTCGATTTCCGTTTGGGTTTGCTTGCCCCAATGTCAACGCGAAAACAGTTATATCTTGTTTAAACCAAGTGTTTGTAATGTTTGGTATGCCTGCTTATATTCATTCCGATAGGGGTACCGCTTTTATCTCGCAGGAACTTCGAAGTTATTTGTACAAACGTGGTGTAGCGTGTAGTAGAACTTCAGTCTATAATGCTCCGGGTAATGGCCAGTGTGAACGCTATAATGGTATTATTTGGTCGGCTATAAAGTCTGCTTTAAAAACTCGATGTTTAGATGTTTGTCATTGGCAACTTGTTTTACCAGATGCTCTTCATTCCGTACGTTCATTGCTATGTACCGCAACTAATGAAACGCCCCACGAGCGAATGTTTTCATTTAAACGTCGATCAACCTTTGGCACGTCAGTACCAACTTGGTTAAGCTCACCAGGACCGGTGTACTTGAAGCGCCATATTCGCACCAGTAAATATGACCCTGTAGTGGATAAAGTAGATCTCCTGCATGCAACCCCAAATTATGCGATTGTAAGATTACCAAACGGGAGAGAAACAACTGTTTCATTAAAAGATGTGGCGCCTTGTACTAGTGCTAATAGTGATGATATCGTTGATATTGACAACGAAAACGAAGAATCGGAAAATGTAAATGTTAACTTAAGTGATGTTAGTAATGGTTCGAATATGCGAAATGAAAGTATTGAACGCCATGACCAAAAGGAAATTATTGGAGAAGAAGCACCGAATATTAATTCTAATGTTACCCCAGTGCCAAGAAGATCTACTCGTATAAGAAAAGCAGTGGATAGATACGGAGCTGTTCCATACAATTAACTCAAAGCAATATGTCTACAATTTAAGGAGGGGAGAATGTAATACAATCAACTGAAGTATCGAACTCGAATGTTATTTCAATTGTTCAAATTAATCAACCGCAATAAAACAACTGATTGTTCAAAGTAATCATCGCCGCAATAAAAAGTAATAAAATGGTTTGCAATCGCAAAATGTTTTAGTTTGTGCTTCAAAGCACGTATTGTGTTAAACCTACAGTATGTAATCTTATTTCTTTATACTAATTTTTGTTGTTTTGTTTAGAATGGTTTCTTTTCAGTTTAATAAAGCCTTAGTTTGGTTTTTCAATAAAATAAATCTTATAACACTGATGACAGTCGAAAACGTTCAGCTTTTTTAATAAACTTTGCAAACTAATGAAATGTTGGATTTTGCTTGCGATTATTTACAAACGGATTTTAAAAATTACCTCTCTTCCTAAATTAGACTAAAACAAGATAAACACGGTTAACCTGGGATCCAAACTTAATCGTGTCGCCATCAGAGACATAAATGTCGGCTGTAGCATTGGATGACTTCGATATGATCGACTTTAAGCCAGGAAGTTTTTCTTTTAGAAGACCCGTCCCAGTCACGTGATCGGCGTGAACGTGAGTGTTGACTAAAGATAGTTCAAAATACTAACTTTCGTGGCGTGAAAACTACCAATAACAAAGTAATTGAAGCATTTAGAGTTAAGGCAAGTATTATTCGAACATGAATTGGAAAATCTCTGACCAGACCTCTGGAGTCGATCTAAAAACATTCGACTCGGTAAAAACTACTTGTCGATTCCGGACTCCAAGTGAGGGGAAAATAACTGTCCGAGTCCGTACTCTTTCATAAATAACCATCCAACTCTCACAACTTTACTCGAGAATCCAAAAGGATCAGTTGAGCCAGGTAATGCGCAAATATTTTAAAAATTATAATATTATCTTAACAACTCTTATTAAAATAACCTGACTAATCGACTCCACAGCTCTGCTTCTGACCAGGGCATGCTATGGAATAAAATGGAACAGAAATTTTCCATATTCCATATCCTTCAAAATCTTCCATTTCATTCTATTCCATTTCATATTTCATATCTTTTCCATACTTCAAATAATACCAAAAAAAGCTAAATTTCATTCCATGTAAATTTTAATTCCGTGTAATTTTAATTTTAATCCACATACATTTCATGTAAATTTAATTCCATGTAAATTTTAAGTGTTTCTGTCTAATTCGTCCGAGTGATAGATATGTAATTTTACTATTTAACTTCTGTTATTTTACTATTTAAACTACTACTTTATATTTATAAATAAACTACTACTTTATTTTACTACAGTCAACCCTCGATTTAACGGATTAATGCGGAAATGCAGTTGTCCGTTATTGGAAAATGTCCGTTATTCGAAAAGACACGGATTTTACGTAGTGTAAATGCACAATACACGTTTTGGTTAGAATCACTTTATTATTGTTATGTAGCAGAAACATACTGCGCCTAAAAAATCGAATAATTTGGCAGCAAGATCTTATATGAAGCCTATGCACCAATGCAGTATAAAATAGAGTACAGTACATAAATTTAGTCCGAGTCTGAGATGACCATAGGCTCCTGACTGGTGCATGGTACAGGATTGATTGATGTCGTGAGACCAGAATCGCTTTGCGGAGTAAAAAAGCTGGTAATCTTTCTTTGACGTCCCATCATATGCTGTTCTTTGATGATTAGCTCTTTAATCATTCGAAGACTGCCATAGTGATGAGCCATTTCAGGTAGCTGACTGTAGGATGAATAATCAATCAAAGCATCAACATAAGTGCGTAAGGTAGACAGCTTTTTTCTTGGGACAGCTATCTCTTCATCGTCAGTGCTCTCTTTCTCCTCTTCTCCTAGCACAGATGACACTATGTCGGCCTCAGACAAAAGTTCGTATCCTGGATCCAGGTGCAGCTCGCTAAGCCAATCTGTGACGTCAGCAATGGAAGTTGCTACTTCTCCTCCGCACTCCAGCATATGAAGAAAGTCTACTGCCTCGATTCCTTCGAAGTTAGTTTCTGTGTTTTCACCCTCCAACAGCTTTTTCCATGAGTTTGCTAAAACTGAAGGCCTAAGATCCTGCCAAGCTGCCGCAAAGTTAAAAATGGCCGAACGGATATTATATCTTTTTATGTTGGCCAAAGTGCGTTCTCCCCTGTTGTCAACGAACCCATCTTCGATGACCACCAGAACCTCATCCAAGTAACGGCGAATGTAATGCCTCTTCATAGCGCTAATAACTCCTTGATCCATTGGCTGCAGAATCGAAGTCGTGTTGGGAGGCATGAAGAGCACCTTAATTTTTCCATCTTCACTGGAAAGAATATCCTCACTGGGATGTGCAGGAGCATTGTCGAGAATAAGAATTGCGCGTACCTCGTCCGGAGAAATCTTCAGCACTTCTTCTTGATAAATGCGCACAGCTGGCACAAAATGATTTGAAAACCAATTGGAAAAAATTGCGGAGTTGAACCAAGCTTTCTTGGAGTGATAGTAAAAGACAGGCAAATCACGCTCAATGTTTAGACCTGCAAATGCTCGTGGTTCCTTTGACTTACCAACCACAGCAAGCTTTAATCGGTGTTCTCCTGTAGCATTAGACCCAACAAGAATTGAGAGTCTCTCCTTGCTTGATTTCTTTCCCGTGGCATTTTCCTCACATGTGCGTATCTGGGTATTTTTAGGCATGGAGCGCCAAAAGATGCCTGTTTCATCTGCGTTATAAATTTAGGAAGGAGAAAGCCCTTCATCACTAATAAGCTTTTTCAGCTTCTCACGAAAGGGGGCCACGCTGCTCTCATCTGCATCACCAGCCTCCCCATGAAGAACTTTGTTAAACAATCCGTGACGATTTCGGAATCGCCAGAGCCACTTTTCACTGCCCTTAAAATCGCTAAAGTCAAGGTGAGCAGCAAGCTTTCTTGCAGCTGCCAATATCTCGGTTCCTCTCACATTAACGCCATTGGAGCGTTCCTGCACATACCATTTCATAACTGCCGCATCTAAAGACTCCTCCTTCCCTGTTTTCATATGCTTTCTGTTCCCAACTTTGCCACTCTTAGAAGACGCGGCATCAATACAGTATGAGGCTGCAAATTTTTCCAGCTTTTCCTTGTTCTTCCTAATGTCAGAGACAGTCTGCTTTTTTACTCCGTATTTCTCACAAACACTTTTAACTGTCGCTCCTTTCTCGATGTCTTTAATGAGTTCTAACTTTTTCACCACAGATAAATTTACACGCTTACGCTTTACAGATTTGTTAATATTGCTGCTCATCTTGTACAAAGGCTAAATGGAATGAAGGCTGTAGCAAGCTAAACTGTAAAAGAAAGTCAAACCACAAACTCACACTATCGTTGCCTAACCATTGTTGAAATTCAAAGCCCATTATGAAACAATACATCGGAAATTAAAAAAATGCTCTATACATTAATTGCAATTACAGTATGGCATAATAGGGCAATAATGAAAGTTAGTGTCCAAGGCTGTATGATATGCATTGCACGCTTGCTTGCACGTAAGAAGTATTTTAAAACCAAATATTTTGCTATTTATTTCAAAAAATACAAAAAATTAAAAAATTTGGCAGCTCAATTCAATGTCCGTTAAATCCGAAATCCGTTAAATCGAGGGCCGTTAAATCGAGGGTTTACTGTATTTGACTTATTACTATTAAATGTGTAGTAATCTGCATCAATATTTGATTAGCTCTAACAATTTTATTGTTTTTTTGCAGTTGTTGTGGTGTTTTTATTTATGTTCAACCGTTTTGAGACTATATAAACTTTTTAGGAATAAAACAGTTTAGAAATACATCTTATCATTATTACTTAAATTGCGATTACTTCAACGGGGCAGCCAAGCAAGTTATCTATCTCTACATTTCCTAAGCGAGACATACACCGCAAGCAAATAAGGGACTCATACCTGAACATTAAAACGGCCCTATATCGAAGTTGCCAACTGTTCAAACGCCCACGTTGAAATATCATTAATCTGGTTTTAACTTTCATTCTTTTCTTCAATCTTATTTATTCGATAGACCATTGGCTACTACTTTTTTTTATCATTTTCTGCGTCTAATTAAAGGCGGCTTCATTGACTGCACTTGGAAAAAAAAGCATTAAAATAAGCAAGTATGAAAAATGTATGGAAGTATTGAAAATTCTTTCCATTCCATTCTACAGCCTGGGACAAAAGTTTAAGACCACCTTTTGCAATATTACACATTTAAGTAAAAAAGCTTCTTATTCACGCAAAACTAAGTATTGTTGCGTCAGAATGCATATTTAGGTTTTGGAATTAGGTCTTGTTATTTAACAATAATATATTATTATTTTCGATTTAAATTTCAGACGTTTAGCCATAAATTACCTGTAGAAATACAAAATTTTGACAGCTAAAAAATGGGCAAAAAAGCAGCTCTCAGTAGTGAAAAACGTGCCCAGATAGTTAGTCTTAGCACAATAAAGCTCTCAGAACGCGAAATATCAAGGCAGATGAAGGTTAGCAAGACTGCGGTACACAATGCTATCGAAAAATTTCGAAAAGAAAACACTTTTAAGGACAGCAAAAGGTCAGGTCGTCCAAGGATTTCCAGTAGCAGGGATGACCGTTTTATCAGGAAGGTAGTGACTCAATCTTCTATGAGCTCTGCTAAAAAAATACAGGCAGGAATGGCGGAAAGAGGAATCAACATGAGTGAAAAGACTATTAGGCGTAGATTGTCTGTGGATTTTGGCCTGAAGTCATACAGACCAGCTCAGAAACCACGTCTAACCGAAGCAATGAAAAAAAAGAGGTTAGAGTTTGCAAAAAGGCATCTTGACTGGGACACAAAAATGTGGAAAAATGTTCTTTTCTCAGATGAATCTTCAATGAAGCAATTCTCTGTTTGGAAGTATCGAGTTTGGAGACCTCCTAGAGCTCGGTATCAGGAGAAATTCACCATTCCAACAGTGAAACACCCTCCAAGTCAAATGATTTGGGGGGCCATGTCAGCTAATGGGACAGCTGGTCTTTATTTTTTGCTGCCAGGAAGCACAATAAACGGCTCCAAATACGTCGAATTGCTTAAGGAGAAGTTGGTGATATACATGCAAATACATAATTGCACAATTTTTATGCATGATGGAGCTCCCTGCCACAAAAGCAAGGTTGTACAGCAATTTCTCAATAGCCAGCATATCAATGTGCTTGACTGGCCTGGGAACAGTCCTGACCTGAACCCCATAGAAAATTTGTGGGCTTTATTGAAGACGAAAGTATCTCAAAGACAGCCTTCATGTCTTGAGGAAATGCGGAAGGTGATCAAAGAAGTTTGGGTGCATGAACTTTCTCCGGATTATTGCCTTAACCTTGTAAGTAGTATGCAACATTGCCTTCAAGAAGTTATAAAAAATAAAGGCGGTCACACCAAGTATTAAGAATTTTTAAATTTTTGTTCTTTGTTTTACCAAAATACAATGCATTTTGCTTGAGTAAGAGATGTTCGTTGAAATACAAAAAATTATTTGCAAAAAGTTTGAGGTTTGTGCACATTATGGCAGGTTTAACATGAAATGATTAAAAAACTTCAAGTGGTCTTAAACTTTTGTCCCAGGCTGTATACTTTAACAATTCCATATTCCATACAAAAATTTTCTTTCCATTCCACAGCATGCCCTGTTTTTAACAACTAAATGCGCAATGGCCTCAAGATTATCACTTCTAGCCCTTTGAGCATTGAGTAATGCATACAGAACTATAAATTCCAAACCGAAATATAATAAAGATGCAGTTGAAAAATATTTGATCAATTAATTTCTTTATAAATCTTATTCAAAAGAATATTGCTTCTTGATAAATCAAAAGAGGCAAAACAGAGATTGTTCTACCAAATTAAAGCTAGATTTCTGGGTCTGATAATAATTTAAATTAATTATATGTTCGCTGTGATTTGCATCATCAGCACTTTTCTGGTGAGCACAAGCCAGATAAAGCCTTGAAAAAAATCATAAAAAACAATGATATATTACAGTTTTAACATTAAAAGATAAAGGAAAATTAACATTAAAAAATAAAGGAAAATGACTTTAGATATATTATTTGCTGGATAACAGTTTGCTTAAATAATTACATACAACTTCATGAAAACATCAACTTGCCTCCATAAGTAAGTGATAACTTCATTTCTTGACTCAATTTCAGATCTCTATCAGCCTGATTGTAATAATAAACTTGATAAAAATCATGGAAAACCGTCATTAACACGTTGCGAACCAAAGCAAATATAATTAATAAGTACAGTTGTATTTCGTGTTAAAAAATATTTCTGGCTATCTAATTAATCGCTAGCCAGCCACGTATTGTTTTCATTATAATCTATTCATAAACTTGGTACAGTGTTTTAGTAAGACTGATGGCTGCAAGGGCAATTCTCTATTGACAAAAAAATTACGATGTCTTTGTGCAAAAAAAAAAAAAAAAAATGGGCAACGCTATTGGAATGAAACTGATGTAATTGTCTTAAGTTTTTTTAATTTTTACTTAAGGTGCTGCTACCAACTCAACCATGCAGCCAATTTGTTTGTAATCAATATTTTATGTTATTCTTTGGTTTATCAGTGAATTTTGAGGATAATTAAGTTGATTTAATAAAATAAATAATGTCACTAAATTAAAAGTTCAAAGCTTTAAAATATAGCAATCAATACCATATCATCCACAGGATCAATAATCACTGCCTGGCGAGTTTGTGCACATCCAACAATGTAGGTGTAGGTAAACGTTTCTCCATGAAACAACTGCAACAAATAAATACTTGACAAACAAGGTATTTTCCTCAATATTTGGAAAAAGTGACAATCAATACTAATATTTATTAACAAGTAGAAAATGAGCACGTGCTTTTTTTTATGCAAAATTGATAGGAGAATTTACATTAAAAAATATCTAATAATTGTATTATATATAATTATATTCCAAACGTGAGCTAAAGGTCTACAACAACGGGACTTTTACCGTTCTGTCCAACACCTACTTACCTGGAGGTAAAACTGGACAGATCGCTCATGTTTCGTCACCATTTAGTGGCATTGCGCAAAAAACTATCCTCGCGCGTCACACTGCGGAGGCGACTCATGGGGTCGGGATGGGGTGCTGGTGCTAAAACACTACGCATAGCCACCTTGTCTCTAGTCTACTCAGCAGCTGAGTACTGTGCGCCAGTCTGGTGTCGCAGTGCTCACACTCGCCTCATTGACAGTGTCTTGAATGACGCCTTGCGTATAGTTACTGGATGCCTGCATCCCACTCCAACGGACCACCTACCTGTACTCTCAGGCATCCAGCCAGCTGAACTTCGCCAAGTGGGAGCGATACTCTCCTTGGCTTACCGTGGATCTCTGGACCCCGATCATATTTTGTATGGTCTTTTAAGTGGGTCCTCAGATACTCGCCAAGTGAGACTAAAAACCAGACGCCTGTTTGTGCCAGTTGCGCGGAATCTCTTGGACAACCTTGCCAAACTTGGCATCCGCACCTCTGAATGGACAAATCACAAATGGAAAACAGAGTATTGTGAAAATGCTTCCAGGCTCCGTGCTTTTGTGCCTGAGATTGGTGCCAGGCCTGTTGGGATGGGCTTACCCCAAGCAGCTTGGGTTAAGCTCAACCGCCTGCAGACTGGTGTTGGGCGATTCTATTCGTCCATGCACAAATGGGGTCTGGCGCCTCTGAACAAACCGCAGACCATGTACTAACAGCGTGCCCTATACATCGGGCACCACATGGAGCACGAGGTCTGACGGTTTTGGATGACGAAACTCGATGCTGGCTTAATGACATCACTGCCAGCATCTGATCCAGGCAGTGCAGCAGTCTGGGATAGTAAAAGGATAAATCTTCGGCCCCAGTCCTGTTTGTGTCTGACCTGGAGTGGATACCCTTTAAACGACGACGACAACGATAATTGTATTGATATAAAGTTATCATTATACATAATGTACATTTCTGTATTTGATGATGCTAAGTAATAAAAATATTTATTTTAGTAAGCAGCATTGTTTTTAAATGGATTTATCAATCTGTGCATATTGACTAATATATTGATACAATCAGATCTCATTTACACAGATCACTTAGTTTTGTCACAATATGTCAGTTTAGTAAAGTATCTGAATAATTAAAATGGACATAAACAAAAGCTATGTTGCAGCTAATAGCATATCCAGTAACAAACTACAACATGTAGATGGTAGGCCTATAATGTATAGTAGGGCAGACCAACTTGCAGCCTATTAAGTATAAAGCAAAAAAATTTTTAATCAGACTTTCAATTAACTCAAATTGTTGTCACAGCCACTGAACCAATCCAATGGAACATAAAAAACTTCATATACAATTTATTTTCTGTTTTGCAAGAAATCCTTAGTTGTAATCAGAAAAAATAAATGTGGGATCAAAGCAAAGAACTTTTTTAATTTCTGGTCTTAAATTAAATTGGTGATTTGATTCTAGTTGTCAAGGACATTGAAGTTAAAGTAAAAATTTTTTTAAAAATCATCTCTTTGAATACTGAATCAACTGCAGTTTGGCATAGATTTACAGGAAAATATTTGGCCTGAGATGAGTAAAAGGTTGGGCAGTGGGCACATATGATGTATAGTGATATAGTTTAACAAATCACTTTGTAGCATAATGTGCATGGACAACAGGCATCCCAAACTTTAACTTTTTTGTACCAAGTAAAAACGCAGGAATTTTTATTTATTTTCTTTTATTAGAGGATTTTTTATATGTTTTCACATTTATCAATAAATTGTTGTGTTTCCGGATTAAGAGGATAAAATGATTTAAGAATTGCATCAGTAAGCAGGAAGTATACTTTAGGGTCATTTTATGTATAATCAACCAGGTCCTGTAACCACTACTCCTGGATATTAATGGTTTAAATATATATAGTAAAACTTAGAAAAAGTTAATTTTTTTTGAAATTATCTCAAGGCGTTTTCAAGTTATTGCAATTTTAAGTTTTGGCCACTTGATGGCGTTTGGGTAAGTGAGCACTGGTCACGCTCTATGATTTTTTGTAATAACTTGATTTCTGCTCATAGAAGAATAAAACAAATGCTGAATTTACCATTTTTGGGGTCAAGGTATTCATTTAAACTCATAAAAAGTCAATAAAATGTCTCCTTTATGGGATAAATAAACAATTTAACATAAAAATCAAGCTCAAAGTTTATGACCCAATAAAAAAAATAGCAATCATTTTTATGATATGGTTTTTGCTTTTTTGTGTAGTATAGTTCATATAGAGAGTGTTAAAAAAGTAACGCAAAATTTAATCTTTAAACGTTTTATTTCTTTTATAAATCACATTGAGCAAAGAGATGAGGATAATGAAGACTAAGGAAAATGTTCAAACTGTCCTCCTTTGTTTTGAACGCACTTTGCCATTCTGTCTCGCACAGACCTACACACTTTTCTGCAACGACTTACGCCAATTGTTTGGAACTGTTGAGAAATAAGCAACTGTTAAGAAATAAGAAAATAAGCTTCAGATGCATTATTTCCTGATGAGTAATTTCTCACCAAATCAATCCTTTCTTTGATAGTGAAACGTCAAGCCATCTACACAAGGCTATAATTTGCACAACTGGTAGACTTCACACACGAAGAAAATGAATGCGTGCTTGCAAAGTAAAGTGAACACATGTGGTAACTATGGTAACCACAAGGAAAGAGAAAATTCTAAAACTGAGTGTGTTGAAAGTGAAGTATGATGAACTAGCTTTCTATGTTAAGAGTTTAATGGGAATTGCTATCTGTGACATGATTTATTGCAATGACGAAAACTTTTGCATTTCTTTTTTAACACCCTGTAGTTTCATATATCCATAAAATTGAAAACTTGTTTTTTGTGCTCTCAGAGTAAAGTTACTTTGAAAAATTGCTTGATTTTGATAATGTCAAATTAGATCAAACCATATCATGAGAAAATTAAAGGGGCAAAAGCCCTAAACTACTCTTATGAAGCTAATTAGTAAGAAGTTCACACTCAATTTGATAAATTTTTGTTTTATAATTTAAAAGATATTGAATTATTATAAAACTTTCCACTACTTTGATGTCATACAGGTGCCATAAGTAGTTGACAAGTAAGTGTTAAAACACGTTTACAGTACTTTTTTCTTTCAATGCAATCTTCGTTTGTTTTATTAATGCTAAAATCTACTCATTTTTTCTCTTGCATTTCACAGACCCAGTCTGTGGTCATTATAAACAACAATAGCCTGATGCTCATTTTTTCATGAAAAAATATGAAAAAATTTTTATGAAAAAGAAAAGTGGATTTGAGTGTCAATGAAACAAATAAAGATCACGCTGAAAAAAAAGTACTGTAAATGGCTGTAAACTTGCCTTTAACCTTGTGATGTTTGAATTGGTTTTCAGAAACAGTTGAAATTTGAGTACATTTGCCAGACATGACATTGTTGACAGAGCTGATTGGCACATTTTGCTATTGTTGCACTGTTAGCAACATGTTGATCCCCAGCAGACAACCAAGGTCCAGTGAAAGTGTAATTAGTGTGGTATTTCAAAGATACAAAAAATTTAGGAATGATTGACCCTTTAAAGGGATATCATATAATATAATGTAAATTTTAAGAAAAAACAGACAACTGTGCAAGACAAAATGCCATAAGACTGTATGCATTCATATAAACTTGTTAAATTGACATAAATATAAGTACCAGAATAAATGGTTGGAAAAGAAAAAGAGTTGCAGAATAAGCAAGGGTTAAATAAGCTGCTTTTAAACTAAATAGCATGCAACATTATGTTAATTCTGTATGACCAGTACAATTTTGATAACCCAGGTAAAAAGCTAGCTGTAAATGATCTGATTCAGTAACCAATACCAGTAATGGCAGTCTGACTGCAGCAGGTATCATACAATATACATTTATTTGTTTATACAGCTTTGACAAAGGAAAAATGCAATGTTTGAGAATCTTAAGTGTCATTATTCATCAATGCAAGTTTCATTACTCATCAGCACAGACATTCATAATTGTATTGAAATCTTACAGTTATACATTAAAATCTTCCAGAAACAGTTGTAGGTGTAGTAATATTGCAGAAAATATTTTGGAATGGTACCCAACATATGTCATCTTTTAGTTGCCAAAAAAATGTATTGGCAGAACCTGGTGGATGCTGGTCTTGGGCATCCAGCTGCACAGTGTCAACTTCTAGGATTAGTCCTATCCCCCCATTTCATCATACTTGCAAGCTATATAGTTATTTCCAGCAACTTGCAAATCTTCTCTGCTGTGGTGCAAAAAGCTATAAATGCCTGTGAAGTTGTTGTCTTTGCTGGTTCATTTGTACACAATTGAAGATATTGTAGGGGGTTTAAAGTGCTGGAAAAAGCAAGTTCTAGGTATTGTACTTCCCAACAAAAACCTGAATTCCATCTTAAGTTGTACTTTTTGAAAATCATCTGAATGCAGTAACTCAAACTAAATACCACTAATGTTTTTACAACAATATTCAAAAAGTGCTTGAATAATCATAATCTGGTCAGACATGGGTCTTTGTAGGTTTGCTATTTTTGCCTGTTTAACAGTATCCCCAACATCACCACATGGAAATTTGCCATGGCTGGTGGCAAAAAATGACCACCATGCTTCATTGTTAAAATCACATTTGCAATAGCACAGATTCAGCATCTTTTGGAGTTCTTGGACCTTCTGAACACCTTTGAAGAAATACTCAAGATTACCAATTACCCTGGGACAATTAAGAAATAGTGTAGTCAGTTTGCACAAAAGCCCAAGGATAAAAACTGGGTCATGTGTTAGTTCATCTGATATGAAGCAAAATGACCTCTACATGAAGTTGTTACCTTGCATGTAGTATGCCACTGCTTGATGAACAATGCATTGCTGCTGATTCCAGTGATAACTTTGCACTTTGCTTGGATTGTGAAGGTGTAGTTCTTTGCAAAGTCCAACAAAACCACACTGGAATGACTTGTCCATGAACTTTTTTGAGAGTTTAACTATCTTAATTGGCATTTAGCTATGAATGAGTGCTTGGTCAAATCACCCAAAACCCCAACAACTTCTTCAATCCATTCTTTTCTGGTCATCACCACAGTTATGAGATCCATTCCATCTGTAAATTTCCATTGCTGAAATTCGATTTCTTCATCAAGGTCATCATATTGGGTAAGCAAAAAGCATTGCAGTGTTTGAGATCCAGGACATTGCTCCTGCCAATGCAACATGCACATTTTGTTGTCTGTGCTGCACACAATTTTGCTGATCAGCATTTTGGATGTTTCATCACTGTTTGCTGCATCTACTAAAAGGATTGCATTTTGGCATTAAATACACGCATTTTTGAAGAATGACATGAATGAATGCCTTTTAAAGATACTGGGACACATTATTTTGGACATAATAACAAAATTCTGAGAAACCAATTTTCTGTTTCAAATATTTGTCACAAAGTGCAGCATACAATTTCTTTAATATGCACAGAATTAACCATTTTTGTTGATAAATATTTTGAGAAACGCCTACAAAATTTTTAATTCCAGGCATTAAATGAGTAAATTCACCATCTTTAAATGGCAATAAAACAGCAGCTTTTGTGTGAACAGATATTTTGTTTCTTCCTAAAATAATTGACTTAAACAAAATACCATATGATTGTTTTTACTTCATTCAGATTCTCCAAAATAAACAGCAGCTTGTTTAATTGACCAAGATTTTGATTTCAGTGTGAGATACTTTGTCACTGTGAGTGCTAGCATTAGCCGTTTTCACTCTGATTTCTTTAATTAACAAATCTTGGTCATTAGCTTGTTTCTCCAGCAATTTTAGTTTATTGGCAGTGATGGATAGGTTTTCTGGTGACTAATATTTTCTTCTATGCCAATCAGCTCTATCAACAATGTCATGTCTGGTAAATGTACTCAAGTTTCAACTGTTTCTGAAAGCCAATTCAAACATTACAAGACTAACACTCATTTATCAACTACTTATGGCACCTGTATGACATCAACAGTAGTGGAAAGTTTTGTAATAATTCAATATCTTTTAAATTATAAAACAAAAATTTATCAAATTGAGTGAACTTCTTTCTAATTAGCTTCATAAAAGTAGTTTAAAAGCAATTGCCCTTCTTTCATGATATGGTTTGATCTAATTTGACATTATCAAAATCAAGCAATTTTTCAAAGTAACTTTACTCTGAGAGCACAAAAAACAAGTTTTCAATTTATGGATATACGAAACTATATGAACTATACTACACAAAAAAGCAAAAACCATATCATGAAAACGATTGCTATTTTTTTTATTGAGTCAAAAACTTTTGAGCTTGATTTTTATGTTGAATTGTTTATTTATCCCATAAAGGAGACATTTTATTGACTTTTTATGAGTTTAAACGAATACCTTGACCCTAAAAATGGTAAATTCAACATTTGTTTCATTCTTCTATGAGCAGAAATCAAGTTATTACAAAAAATCATAGAGCGTGACCAGTGCTCACTTATCCAAACACCATCAAGTGGCCAAAACTTAAAATTGCAATAACTTGAAAACGCCTTGAGATAATTTCAAAAAATTTTTTTTAAATTAAGTTCTACAATATATATTTAAACCATTAATATCCAGGAGTAGTGGTTACAAAATTTTTAAAAATTGGTTGATTATACATGGAATGACCCTGTATTGAAGTTTGAATAAGGTCTGACTGTGATAGAATAACAACTAAAAAAAATTAAGAAAATATAACATCTTATAGAATAGATCAAAACTTGTGTGAGTAATATACAAACTTGTTTTAACAATAAAATCTGTATATGTGAATAGTATCAACAAACAAATGCTTACAAATTTTGTCACTTACAATAGTAGCAATTACTTTTTTTCTTTTTAAAATTTCTTATAATATTTTTCTTACCTGTCGAAAAATTAAATCATTACTAATTGATGAAAATCTTCTTGCTGCTTGATATTGAAAAAATGAAGTAGATTGAAAAAATCTAAAACCATAAAAATTCAACAAACAATCAATCAACTAACAAAAATTATTGCATGGTGAACAAAAGAACAAGAAATTAAGTTTAGAATAAAAAGTATAGGCAATATATTTTGAAACATAGTTTGTTAAGGACGTTTCAAAATTATAACTCATTCCATTATCAACTTGTAAAACTAAAATTATATTTTAGTATTTAAATAGTTATTAAATGTAATTTTAGTTTTGCAAGTTCATAATGGAATGATTTATAATTTTGAAACATCCTTAATAAACTATGTTTCAAAATATATTGGTTATACTTTTTATTTTGAAATTAGTTAAGTGTTTCAAATTTTGTGCTCCAAAAAATTAAGCAATGCAAACCAAACACTCAAAAATTACAAATAAAATATTAGTTGAGTATTTTTAGACTCCTCTGATTCTCATTCTGCAGATACAAGACAATTTGGTGGGACCAATTTGGCAGGAGACAATTTGACTGGACCAATTTGGCAGCAAGCCAATTTGTAGGCAAGCCAATTTGGCAAGAAAATAAATAAAAATAATTCACCTTCAGTAGCATTGAAGCGACAGCAAACAAGTTTTGTTAAGTCACTAAGGCAATTGAAAAGGCAATTGAAAAGGCAATTGTAATTGTTTAGCTGGTAAGAATGAAAATTTTAATTTAAACTTGTTAAATGTGTTAAATTTAGGTATGTTCCTAGCCAAATATTTATCTTTTGAATTTACAATAGCTTAATTTTGAATATTTAAATTAAAAAAGGTATTTCAATAGTTAAATTTTCGAATTATTGTTGTTTAACATATATCTTTTACAAAAACGTACAATAATGTAGCTTACTACAAAGACAACAGATTTGAAGTTTTACGGGTGTACAAAGTTATGACATGATTATTCTGGTCAGCATGCATAAACAGTTCTATTTTAATTATTTTTTTTTAGTTCTAACAGTTTGTTTCGTCTATATGGCTTGTCAGAAAGCAATCAAAAATTTGAAAAACAAATACAAAAGGTAAACCTTAAGAAAGCAGCAAAAAGTCGGCAAAAGAACTTAAAACAAAAAGAAAATTACGGCAATTATGGCAGTGTTTAAAAGGTTAAACCCATTACAATTTGTTTAAATTAAATTTTAATGTGCAAAGTTTTTTTCCATTGCTTATGCTTCTTCTGCTTTTGGCTTCTCCCTATTTGGGGTCGCCACAGTGTGACAGTATTCTCCATTTCACTCAATTGACTTCGTCTCCTTCCCTAGCTCCAACCCTTTCCATGTCTTCTCTCACCAAATCCATCCACCTTCTCCTTGGCCTTCCTCCTTTCTTTCTGCCTGGCACTGCCATCTCCATCATCCTTTTCCCCACGTAGTTTTCTTCTTTCCTTTTTATATGTCCATACCAGCGTAGCCTTGCATTCCAAAGTTTGTCTCCCAGCTTTGCAACTTTTGCAGTCCCTCTCACATAAATCATTTCTTATCTTCTTCTTTCTTGTCACTCCCAGTGCCCATCTCACCATTTTCAACTCTGCAACTTCCATTTTTCCCACCTGTCTTTCCGTCACTGCCACTGTTTTCATTCCATAAACCATGGCTGGTCTAACAACACTCTTCTACATTTTACCCTTAACCTTTGCTGATAACTTCCTGTCGCACAGAACTCCAGACACCTTCCTCCAACTCATCCATCCTGCTTGGATCCTTCTCCTCACTTCTTCTTCACATCTTCCATTGCTACTAACTGTTGAACCCAGGTATTTAAAGTTTTTTGTTCTCTTTACCTTTTCTCCTTGCAGCTTCAGCTCTTCTCCATCATCCACATCTCCAACCCTCAAATATTTGGTCTTGCCCCAGCTCACTTTCAGGCCTTTTCTCTCCAGTGCATTTCTCCAAATCTCCAGATCCTCTTCTAGCTCCCTATAATTTTACCTAGACAGCACTATGTCATCTGTAAACAGCATATCCCATGGTGTGTCCTTCCTGATATCCTCCATCAGCCTGTCTATGATGATGGCAAAAAGAAATGGGCTGAGTGCTGAGCCTTGGTGGATTTCAACACCTACCTTGAATTCTTCAGTTAATTCTGCTGCACTTCTGACAGTTGTTGTCGCTCCATTATACATATCCTTGATAATCCTTATGTAGCACTCTGATGTTTCAGCTAACCACAGGCATTCCCACAGTTCCTCTCTGGGTACCCTGTCAAATGCTTTCTCCAAGTCAATAAAGGCACAGTGCCCTGCCTTCTGCCTTTTAGTACACTTTTCCAACAGCATCCTTAAGACAAAAGATTGCATTGGTCGTACACCTTCCTGGAATGAACCCAAATTGTTGCCCAGCAATCGTCACTTCCTTCTTTATCCTTGCTTCTATTATCCTCTCCAACAATTTCATAGTGTGGCTCATCAACTTGATCCCCCGGTAGTTTCCACGTTCCTTGATGTCTCCTTTACCTTTGTACAAAGGTACAAGCATGCTCCTCCTCCATTCATCTGGTATCTTCTCTCCTCATAAGAGTCTGTTAAAAAAGTTCATTAGAAACTCCATTATTGCCTAGAGCAATCCATGCTTCCACTGGTATGTCATCAGGTCCTTGAGCCTTTCCCTTCTTCATTTTCCTCAACCAAGTCCTCACTTCTTCTTCAGAGATATCTTCCATGTCCCTTTCTCACCTTTCTGTTCTCGTTTCTCTTCTTTCTCTGGTGTTTTCCTGGTTGTGTAAGTTGTCGAAATACTCCTTCCATCTCTGTTTCACTTTTTCCATTGCTTACGCTAATGTTTCCAAATTGAATTTATTATGGCTAATATCATGATTAATGATTCTAGGATTGTGGGTAAAAATAAATGGCAAAATTCAGCGGGATGTGTATTTAATCTTTTCATAATATAACTGAACAAAATTACTGTTGTGCAAATTTGAAGTCATCATGCTTATTTGTTACCTACCATATTTTGTGATGTCACGAAATTCATGCGCTTACGAAAACTTAGTATTGCATTAATCACAGCTGTGCAATTAACAACTTCTAAAAAACACTGATTACCAGTATGAGAGTTGTTTAACAATACAACAGGAACAAGTCTAAACAAAACATATAAAAATTCAATCAGGTTTGTACAATAGAATAATAGAATGCATAAAAATCTTTAAATTTTTTAAAAGCATTTTTAGGGTGCTCTGGTTGTTATAATAAATTTGTTTGTTATTTGGAAACTTTAGCGTAAGCGAAGGAAAAAACTTTACACATTGATTAATCAAACACAATTTGTAACTGCCTCATATACTCTTCTGTAAGCTTTGCTCTTTGGCTTGATCTAATCTTCTGTCTTGATTCTTGATAATTTTAATCACTGCCGTAACTGCCATAATTTTCTTTTGTTTTAAGTTATTTTGGCGACTTTTTATCACTTTGTTAAGCTTTACTTTTTGTATTTGTTTTACAAATTTTTGATTGCTTTCTGGTGAGCCCTATAGACAAAACAAACTGTTAGAATTAAAAAAAAAAAAAAACTGTTTATGCAAGCTGACTAGATTTGTTTAGATATAGTAAAATGCTTACTATGACATCATAACTTCGTATGCCCACAAAACGTCAAACCTGTCATCTTTGTAGTAAGCTTCATTATTGTACTTTTTTGTAAAAAATATATGTTAAACGACAATGATTTCAAAATTTAATTATTGAAGTACCTTTTTTAATTTAAATATTTGAAATTAAGCTATTGTAAATTCAAATAGATAAATATTCAGCTAGGAACATTCTAGATTTAACACATTTAACAAGTTTAAATTAACACATTTAATAAGTTTAAATTAAAATTTTCATTCTTATCAGCTGAATAATTACAATTGTCTTTTCAATTGCCTTTGTGACATAACAAAACTTTTTTGCTATCACTTCAATGCTAGTGAAAATAAATCATTTTTAATTTATTTTCTTGCCAAATTGGCTTGCTGCCAAATTGTCTCCTGCCAAATTGTCTTGCTTTGCACTCTGCAATCCTGCAATAAACAACACATTTGAACTAGTTTTTTTATTAAGATCTTATTATTATTGATTTTATTAAGGTCTACAAATAGATGAACATGATTGATAGTCAGATCTAGCATATTGGTGACAAAAAACATTATTTATGTTATCATAATTATTCTGTAGGTCTTCATTCTAAGTCTTTAACCAAAATTTGGTTAAAGACTTAGAATGAAGTAATATAAAAATCTGTTATGAAATTCTGTAATATGAAAAATTTTTCTTTAATAGTAATATGAAAATCTGTTTAATAGTCCTCATTTCAATTTTAAAAAAAATTTATGGTTGGTTAATGAGAACTTTAAAGGTCTTTAAATACTGCAAAAAGTATTGCACTGCTACCATAAACTATCATGATACCATTTGGATTAAAATAATGACCCATGATTTTTACTGAAAAAAGTACAAATGTTCTACAAAATAGACTACAATTTAAAAAAGTATGCAAATAGCATTTTATTATTATCTTTGATATTTTTGGAAGTGTGTCTTTTAATGAAAATTATGCCTTTGATGCAAATGGTTGAGTGATAATTTATAATGGGTATGTAACTATTGGGCAGGACCAATTTGTTGGCAAGTTAATTTGGCAGGAAATTAAATAATTTTGATTTAACTTTACTAGCATTGAAGTGACAACAAAAAAGTTTTGTTATGTCACTGAGGCAGTACTACACAACAATTTATTTTTACCATGCAAAACTTATAACTTCATAAGTTACCAAATAACAAATGAATTTACTGGAACAAACAGAGCACCTTAAAAATATTAAAAGTTTTTAATGCATTCCACAAATTCAATAAATTATATTGTTATTTGGTAACACAACGTAAGCAACAAAAAAAATTACATAGAAAATCTAATTTAAAAAGACTTGTAACCAGTTTAACTATTTGATTTCTGCCATATTTTGCAGACTTTTTATTGCTTCGTTAAACTTTCTTTTTAGTATTTGTTTTTCAGATTTTTGATTGCCGTCTGACAAGCCTTACAGGCAAAACAAACTGTTAAGAGTTAACAAAAATTAGTTAAAATAATTTACATGTTTTGATAGTTTATTATACTAACTGCTCTGACTCAGGCTTGTTTCTACTGCAAACGTGGAATGGAGCATTATTTGTCTTTTTATGTGATTTTTTACGCTTAAGCGCTAAGCAAAGCAAAAAAATCAACTAAATAAACAAACAATACTCCACTCCACACTCATAGTGGAAACAAGCCTTTAACTGTTTTTGAGTACTTTTCTGGTGCACCATTCAAGCTGACCAGAATAAATTGTAGAAAATTGTTAATATATACATGCATAATGCTTAGTATGATGTCATAAGTTTCCTATGCTTGCAAAACTTTAAACCTGTCATCTTTGTAGTACATTGCTATACTTTTTCTTAAAAATAAAAAAGCGTGCTATGTTAAACCACCTTAGGTCAAAAATTAAACTATTTAAGTAATACCTTTTTTTATTTAAATATTCAAAATTAAGCCATTGTAAATTCCAATAGATTAATATTTGGCTAGGAACATACCTAAGTTTAATGCATTTAACAATTTTGGAATGCACATTTTTACTTATCAGCTGAACAGCAGATGTTAAAAAAACGTTTTAGTTGCACAGTTTGCTTTTAAATATGCAACAATGGCAATTATAAGTTTAACATATTAAAGATAAATTTTCACTCTTATCAAGTGAACAATTGCAATTGTCTTTTCAATTGCCTTAGTGACATAACAAAACTTTTGTGCTGTCACTTCAATGCTACTGAAGGTAAATTATTTTTATCTATTTTTTGTCAAATTGGCTTGCTGAAGAATTAACTTGACAACTAATTGGCTTGCCAACAAATTAGTCCCATAGAATTATCTCCTGCTAAATTGTATTGTTTCATCTTCTAATGGCCCCCTAATGAAGGCTCTGTGGTTCCCTTTGAGAACCCCTAGAATAACCAGAGTTGTTTTCCAATAAAGCATAATATTTAATTTGCTAGATAAAGCACAAGACTCTTACAAAGGGTTGAAATCGGAGTCAAAATATTTTATTTGACTCCAACATCCAATTTTTTTTTTTTTAAGAGAACACTACTTTTTAGAAAAAATCAAAATAATTCATGACAGATTCCAATTAGGGACAATTTTTTTCTGTTAACAAACATCCTGCTTTTTGACTTCCAAAATATAGCCATTCTAATTTAAAGCAAATTGTATTTTGCAATGTATGCTATTGCCCTTATTGGGGAGTCAGTGTAGGGAGTCAAAGTCAGAATCTTTAAAATTTTAAAAGCTAGAGTTGGAGTTGGCATCCTAGAAATTTTAGGATTCAGAGTCAGATCTTAAATCTTTTGACTCAGCAACCTTGGTATCAACACAATGAAATTGCAATACTGAAACAAATACAAGAAAAATCCAGAACAACCAAATTTGTCCCAAAACAATGAAAGCAAAAAATAACCAGACTTAAAAGATACATCTAATGCATTTCGGCAACTTTATCACTTCCAATTTCTAAGGTCCAACCAATTTGACAAGAATTGATTCCAAACATATAGATTAAATTGAATTACACCTTAAATTCCATGACAATTGTGAACATATTAAAATCTTTCCAATTTTTCTAGTCAACCAACTGTTTAGCATAGTGTTTGTCTTACAGATGTACAGGGTGATTCAGCGAAGTGTGCACAAATAAAAACTCATCTTTCGGACTTATAATTAGGTCAAATGAAACAAGTTATATGCTGTGAAGATAGTAAATTTAATAAGCTTTCAGAAAATATACAAGTTATTCAATATAACCTCCTTTGTTTTTGATTACTTTCCGAAGTCGTGGCAGAACCTGGGCACATGTGGCACGCACCACTTCTGGGTCAATTTCGTCCCATGCCGATGTCAATTTTCGCTTTAGAGAGTCCAGATTTGGATGAGAAGTACGGCAGGCTTTTGTCTCTAAAATAGACCATAACCCAAAATCCATAGGGTTCAAGCCTGGTGAAGACGGCGGCCAAAGCTCTTTCTCCCAAAAACCTTTGAAATTGCATCGACACCAAGCTTGAACTGAGTTGGCCATGTGGGAGGTTGCACCGTCCTGTTGAAGAGTAACTCCTTGTTCTCCAACTACTTCTTGGACCCAGGGAAGGACTTTCTCCTCCAGCATTCGCCTATAGACGGTCTGGTTTATCTTGACCCCTTCTTCAATGAATATGAGAGGAGTTTTCAGCCCTTTTGATGTTGCGCCTGCCCATACCATTACAGAGGCGGGTTTTTGTCTTCTGAAAGAGCTGCGACGCTCAACTGGGACCATGTTTATGTCTGGAAGCCAAATCCTGTCATTTTGATGGTTATGGACAGCTTGAACAGTGAAAAGTTTTTCATCTGTCCATAAAACTTGAGGCTGCGTGCCATCGACAAGTTTCTTGACCAAAACCTTTGCTCTATCGAGCCTTTTCTTCTTAGTGGCCTCCAACAAGAGATGTCTTTTGGTGAACTTGTATGGGTAGCGTAAGGTTGTAAGGGTGTAAATAATAAGAAACTGAAATGTTAATAATTGAAAGTTAATAATGGACGAAATACATGTACATAAAACTAAGAAAAGTATTTGTGCACACTTTGCTGAATCACCCTGTAACTACTTTGTTTTTTCAATAAATGGCCTTCAACAAAATAGTTATTTGCCTTTACCCATCAAGAATAAACTTGCTAGCAAGAAGCATGACATATATAAACCCACAATCTACTACAAAATAACTAAACAACTCCACCTATACAAACCAAAACAAAAATGCTGCAAGCTACATTTAACTGAAAAACTATAAGCATTATTAGTATTGGCAAGACAATCAGAACTGACAGAAAAATGTCACCTTAAAAATAAACTCAAATAAATTACCCAATTAATTCTATATACCATACCCTACTTTTGGGTACTTTTTCTCAGTCATTTAATCTGCTTATATCACTCACTATTTCTTTACACTGGTTTTTGCTCATCTTATTTTTTTTTCACTTTTGTATACACTTTTTCATTGCAATTTAGCCATTTTACATATCTCTTGTTTTTCTTACCAGCTAAAATCAAATCATTTACAACACATCAGCTTACCTTCTCTCATATTAGTATGAATGCTTGTATTCTTTACTTGCATTTACAATATTTTAAGTTTTTTTTTTTATAAAAACACAAGAATTATATTATTTGCTTGATTGATGTAATGACTAAGCATTATCATTATTATCCCTGTGTATTATTTATCACATTATCGCTACGTATTATCAATCACAGTGTAAATTAACTTAAAGTACTATATTTTCTCTATTAAGATTATATTTTGTATTTTTCTTTAGTACTTGATGATTCTATGAGATGAAGCTGACAGTTGAGCTTTTTTAAAAAATTGTTTAATAAATTTTGTATTATGTATATTATTAATACTTAAAGACAAAAATGAACTATTTGATAAGAAATAACTAGCTTCCGTAATTGATCATGACATTAAACTAAATTTGAATTTACTCTGTTTGTCAGTGCATATTATATCGTAGTGCAAAACTGTGACATTAATAAAATCAAATTTTTTTTCAAAACTTGGTGGCCAAATCCAATTACTTTTCTTGATAATTTTAGTCAGCAAAAATTAGTAACTTGAGAAAAAAATTGAATTTTTATTGTATATATTTGTATAAAACAAGTATAACTATTTTTTTTTAAATTAAAAATAAATTACTCTTTTTTTAAATTTCACTACTAGTAAAGTTCTTATGAAAAAAACATGTAAAAAAGAATTTCAAACAATATAAGTAGTTTTCAATTTTTTTAAAACTATTTTTTACATACCTTGATTTCAGTGTTTGGTTTTTAGAAATGATCTTAGAGCAATGTAAAAATAATCTTGGGCTGATGGTTAGTAGCAGCATGTTTAGAACATTCTATTAAAGTATGTATATCCAAAATTCTTAATTAAAAAAATAATCAAATGTTAAAACATCAGTGCAATTCTATTCAGCTGGGTATGCTGTATATCCAAATGTATGCAGAATCAAACCTTAAGAATATAACTGAAAAGAGGTATACAGCAAGGCTACCCAACCAAGAGTGTAATAGCAAGGAAATGCAAGGAAATGGCATTCCCACTATTTTTGCAATAACTTGACATAATACATTTACAGCCTGAATTGCTGTATAAGAAGATCTTTTGATATAGCATGAGAAAAAGCAACACAAAACAGGACATTGCAATTATTAAAAAGTTTAACTAAAGGTTCAATGACAATTGTCAAGCA
Organism: Diplosoma virens; assembly: GCA_963680785.1. Lineage (NCBI taxonomy): Eukaryota > Metazoa > Chordata > Ascidiacea > Aplousobranchia > Didemnidae > Diplosoma > Diplosoma virens. The sequence goes on along the minus strand of OY796880.1, from coordinate 50,417,443 downwards.
TATTTTTGTAGAGTTTGTGACTAATGAAGCAAGCATTATGCTTGGCAAAAATCTGGTGTTGGCCCAAGATTATCAATAAAGCATTTCAGGAATATTTATTGGAACTTTTTAAATCTGTGACTCAACAATTGATCAAATGACATGTGATCAAAGCAACACTTAATTGAAACAACACTTGATTGAAACATTTGATAAAAATGACACTCCATCAAATAATAAAACAGGAAATCTATGACTTTGAATTTGTCTATCAATTTTTCGTTGCAAAAACATAGAGATCTCTAAAAGAAAAATGTTTACTTTAAATCCATTTTTCTGCGATTTCTGCAAGGGGTCTGCAAAGGTGGGGCCATGGCACAATGCCCCCCTCCTAAATAACTGACTACAATGTAAAAAGAATGCAAAAAAATTGAAGCAATAAGCATGTAACAAGAGATAACCATGACAAGAAATCTACTTGTTGGCTCCCATTAAAATGCTTTTCCCACAAACCTTGTTAAAAAACCCTAACTTGACATTGACAAAAAATAAAAACAAACTGTCTTCTTACTGATGGCCTCTGCTTTTTATGAATCCAATTTACAGTAACAAAGAGATTGTTTAATCACAGAAACATACAAAAGTAAATCTTTTTTTATCAATTGTCATTTTAATCAAGTGTCGCTTTGATCAAATGTTGTTTTGATCAAATATCATTTCAATAAAGTGTCATATTGATCAAATGTCGTTTTAATCAAGTGCTGTTTTAATCAATTGTGTTTTGATCAATGTCATTTGATCAAATGTCCTTCAATCAACTGTTGTAGCACCATTTAAATCATTAACTTAAGCTGTCTCTTTGAGAAGCAATTGCTAAGATGAGTGATGGAAACCATGTATAAATTAATAAACAAATTATGCTCTCTTTATAGCTAATCTCTAAAAATTGAAAAAGTTTGAGTAAATTTTAAAAGACTTTGAAAAGAATTATTTAAAATTGGAAAAATGTTTAACACAGGCTATGTAGCTACTTCATTTATACTGTGAAGCTTTGTCACACAATTTTGAGTTTTTGTACAGAGTTTATTAATGGTAAGATGATTAAAACTTGTTCTTTGTGAAGAATCCAAGTCTCATTCACTCTCCATCATTACAAACCTTGCAGGCTTTAGGGATTCCTCAAAATTTTGAAAATAATTAACAAAACTTGGCAAATAAAGAACAGGAGCCAACAATCCATGTTTCTGGGTCATTTCAAACAAATAATTTAAAAACAACTTCTTTATGATTTGGTGTTAACATATGATGTAGGCCAATTACATAATCAGATCTCTTCAAGAAATAACAGTATGCAACTTTTGTTAATAAAACTAACCAGGAATCTTTTGCAGTTACTATTACTTCTAAGTCTTTTTCTTGTGTATTTTTTTATTCCACTCAGGTGTTGTAAGGGGTTTCCTAGTTAGTTTCACCAACAAAAATCAATTACAGTGACTTCTTAAAAAGACTCAAATAATCTTAAGAGACATGCATTTCAATATGCGGGTCTCTTCAACAAGTCACCTTAAGCAATTATTTTTGGTGAAATTAACCCAGAATTCCCCTACAACACTTGGATGGAAATTAAAAAAAAACAAGAGGAAAAGGATCTTTTCAAGAACCAATAGTAACCACAGGGGGATTCAGGTTAGTTTCACAAACAAAAATCACTTACAAAAATTTTTCAAAAAGACCTAACTTGTCCGTGCTTGAGCTACGCTTTATATAACATGCATACCCACTAAGCTACTTTAATACTACACCCCTGTGCCCAACCTGTGCAGTCTTTTGATGCAACTAGAATAGAAATTTTTAAGCAGATTTTTTGTACAGCAGAAGTTAGCTGTTTCAGTTAAAAAAAACTTTTTTGTTCTCATGCACCAATTGCCAAGTTTAGTGCATTACTTTTAAAATGTTAAGAAATCCCCAAAGCCTGCAAGGTTACTAATAGTGAACAACAAACAAAATTCTTTTTTGTGTGGTTTTCAACTGAATGGGTCTTTTTAATAAGCAAACAAGAGCAATTTTGGTTAGTGAAACTAACTGGGATCTCTTATTACTGATTAAAATTAAAGGATTAAAAAGATTAATAAAAAAGTTACAACTAAAATTTGAAGTGAAGACCACAAAAAGTTGGGTCTCTTCAATAAGCAACCATGAGCGATATTTGTTAATGAAACTAACCCGAAATTCCCTGTGGTTACTATCATTTCTTAAAAGATTCTTTTTTTCTTCGTTGCTTTTTAGTGCCTCCTAGTGCTGTAAGGGGGATTCCAGGTTAGTTTTACCAACAAACAACAGTTACAGTCTCTTCTTGAAGAGATCTTAAAAGTTTTTAGTTTAATTTCTGTACATAATTAAATATAGCTATTATTAAGTATACAAAATTTTGAGTCTTTTTTAAAAGTCAGTGTAAGCAATTTGGTTAGTGAAATTTACCCAGATGCCTTTTGTAGTTATTATTGCTACTTGAAAAGATCCTTTTCCTTTTTTTTATTCCCTACTGGTGCTATAAAGGAGATTTCAGGTTAGTTTCACCAAAAAAATATTTATGGTGACTTTTAGAAGTGACTTAAATCATTAAAAAAATTGAAAGTGTACTACCAAAAAAAATTTAAACAGCAGTGCATTATTGTTACAAATAAATATACTGTAGTTCAGTGGCATGCAGTGACCTTTGAGGCTGGTAATGCACTTGGCATGCCTATTCATCAAATGTGTTAAAGAAATTGTAAAATGGCTTCAAGGCCTTTGGAGCATGTCCTGTTCAATTAAACGTTGCTTTTGAGCTTATGACTTGGAATATACGTTCCTCATAATTCACATTGTACTAAATTCAATACGTAATGAATATTCTTAATAAATATATATTTATGTATAATAAACACAACAGCAAAATATTGGTGATCTTCAGAAGAGGGTGTAATGACTTCAATAATTAAAGCAATTTTATTAATTTAACTGAACACAAATATTTAAAAACACTTTTTATTAAAATAGTCCCACCAGACTGTTTCACCTGTGTGACTCATCAGGAGACAAAACATCTTATTCAAACAGATTGTATTCTATTATATCTTATTCAAACAGAATAACAGAATCTATTTGATACTATTTCAATAAGATGTTTTGTCCACTGATGAGCTGCACAGGCAAAACAGTCTGTTGGGATTATTTTAATAAAATGTGTTTAAATATTTGTGTTTTGTAAAGTAGATATTTATATATAATATATATATATATATATATCCTAAATATTTTTTTGTATTTAGGAAAGTTTATTGATCATGCATTGCATGACTTGCATGCCTTGACTGCATGCCACAGCTGTGGTTACATATTTTTTGCCGATAAATTAGTTAAACTTTACTTAACAACTTTGGCATACACGTAAACTATGCAACAAGCATGAGCTAAGCACAAAATTTATTTGGATAATAAATTTCTTTAAAACTATCTTTAATCAACAAAACATTCTTGGAACGTAGCAGCACTGTTTAATAAAGCGCCATCAACTCACTCTCTACTTGCTTCTCTCAGTCCTAATTCTGTTCATTGTATCTATGCTAAAGCAAAGTATTTTGCAGTGATGTGAAAATGATTATAATATTACCGATTTCGATTTACATCTATTGAGTTTTTCGAGAATTTTTTATATTACTTTTGATGTTAAACTAAAGCATAATTTACGCCAATTTTATTATATTTACGTTAATCTTGTTACGTTTATCAAGCAGAATCTTTCGTTAATCACGAACAACTATAGTTTTAGGCACCGTGGTTAAGTAAATTATAATACAATACGCCATTGCGTTTTTGAATAGGTCACGTTCGCTTCGAGGTTGCCAGTAAGTTGATGGTTTGTTTTCTTTATAGAAAGCTTGTGCAGTCGGGAATTGGGAGTCGGAGTTTGAAGTCTTACGTTTGAAGGCGGAGTTGGAGCCGAAGTCGTTTTTTAATTTTGATGGACTCGGAGTCGAAGCAGGAGTTGTTTCATTTTGTTTTACTGAAGCCCGAGTCGGAACTAAAGTGGTGTTTTTAGACTTATTGGAGTCGGTGAAATTTATCGGTGAAAATATGGTGAAAAGACTTGTGAAAATTATGCTTCTGCTAAACATAGTGAAAAGAAGAGCAGAAAGAGAGGAGGAAGGCGAGTGAAGAGGCAGCAGGAAGTGTGGAAAGGAAAACGCTCACTCGTAAGGTTGGGTACCTTAAATATTGGAACAATGACTGGAAGTGGAAGAGAGTTGGAAGACATAATGGAGCGAAGAAATGTGGACATATTGTGCCTACAGGTACCAAAGTGGAAAGGGAGTAAAGCAAAGAACATTTGAGGTGGATGAAAATTATTTTGCAATGGAGCTGATGGAAGAAAAAATGGGATAGGGATAGTGGTCAGATAGGAGCTGGCTGAAAGTGTCCTGGAGATGAAAAGGGTGTCAAACAGAAAATTGGCCATGAAGCTGAAAGTAAAAGGGTTCATTCTAAATATAGTAAGCGCGTATGCTCCACAAGTTAACAACAGCATGGAGGAGAAAAATGATTTTTGGGAAGACCTGGATGGGTTGATAGAAAGTATATCAAACGAAGAGAGGATAGTTCTTGGCCCAGACCTTAATGGACATGTGGGCAAAGGAAACATAGGGAATGAGGAGATAATGGGGAGGTACGGTGCTGGAACAAGAAATAAGGAAAGATCAATGGTTGTGGATTTTGAGAAAAGGATGGATCTGGAGATTGTCAATACTTATTTTAAGAAGAAAGATGAACACAGGGTGACGTATAAAAGTGGTGGAAAAAGTACCCAAGTAGATTATGTGATGTGCAAAAGGAGGAACTTGAAGGAAATGTGCGATTGTAAGGTAATAGTAAAAAACGAGTGCATCGCAAAGCAGCACGGTATGGTGGGAGGCAAAATGGCTCTTAGGGTAAAAAAGCAAAAAAGTAAAGCCAAAGATACGATGGTGGAAACTGAAGGAGACAAGCTATCAAGAAGCGTTTAGACAAGAAGTGACCAGGATTTTGGGAGGCGAAGATGGGTTACCTGATGAGTGGGACAAAACAGCAGAAATGCTAAGAAAAACAGCTAAGATTGTACTGAGAGTGACAATTGGGAAACGAAAAGGAGACAGGAAAACATGGTGATGGAATGAGGAAGTACAGGAGAGCATAAAAGAAAAGAAAGAGGCAAAGAAAACATGGGACTGTCGTGGTTAAGGGCGTTATGTTCAAGTTTAATTGGTGCAGTTCAAATTCAGAAGGTTAACCACTACTTGATTCTATTTACAGCACATTTATTCACTTATTCAAATAGAATTAAAAACAAAATAAAAATTAAAATAAATAATTACAATAATAGAAACAATTTAGTATAGCATTACCATGACAGAAGTTACTCATCTAACCGATATCTGCCGGAGAGCAACTCATTTTATTTCAATTTGTGACTAAGCCATGTCGCTGTATACAAGTGGGCGTATTACCACGTGATCATACGATATGGAACGGCAGGATGTGAATTTCGAAATTGCATAAAATAGAGCATGTGAAAGTTAAATCCAACGTTTTGAACTAAATTCTATAACTCCGATAATAATTAAAGTTGTATTTCGTGTGAAAATATTTGGGCTGTCCAATTAATCGCTACAGGACTAAATAAGAGATGAAAATACTAAAAAAATGTACAATGAAAAGAAGAGTAAGGCAAAGAAGGCAGTTGCGATGGCAAGAGGACGTGCGTATGACAATTTGTATGCTGGGTTGGAAACAAAAGAAGTTGGACAGATTGGCTAGGCAGAGAGACAGAGCAAGGAAAGATGTACAGCACGTGAGGGTTATAAAGGATGAAAATGGTAATGTTATGGTAAATTCGGAGGCAATGTTAAAGAGATAGAAGGAATACTTTGAGAAACTGATGAACTAGGAAAAAAACAGAGACTCTAGGACAGAGGAAGCAGAAGTGGATAACGAAGAGGTAAATGGCGTCAGTAGAGAAGAAGTAAAGAACGCACTAAGAAGGATGAAAAAAGGTAAAGCGGTTGGCCCAGATAAGTTGCCAATAGAAGTTTGGAAGTGCATGGGAAAGATGTGGATAAGGTTTTTGACCAGACTGTTCAACAGACTATTAGTGGATAAACGAATGCCAGAAGAATGGAGAAGGAGTGTGCTTATCCCAATCTATAAAAACAAAGGGGACGCACAATGCTGTGGAAACTACAGAGGAATAAAGCTAATAAGCTACACAATGATGGTATGGGAAAGAATAATTGAAGCCAGGCTAAGGGATAGAGTAGAAATCAGTAAACAGCAATAGGGGAGACTGGGGTAAGTCGGGACAAATTTCAGTTTTTGGACCATAAATCGGAAACTACATGAGCTATTTTAAAATAAAACTTTGGATAGAAAACTTTAAAAACTAATAAATTAACATGAGCAGTACCATTTGTTTTCAAAATTTGTGTCCTTGGGAAAGACACTTTACGGCACTTTCCCCTGCTTGGTGGTCTTGACAAGCAGTTCTAAATTAAAGTCATATCTCTACTAAATTACTAGCGGACGGCAATATGATGGCATCTCCGGAAGCAGGTCGGGGTAATTGCTTACCCTATGTATAGCGCCTCCGTCGCTTTCCTGCGAGTCAGGAGGATAAATATAGAGATAAAAATAAAAAAATAAAAAATAAAAAAAATCGGGAAACAGCCGAAAACAGGGTTTGAAATAACGCACTCAAACGTCCTGACTTACCCCATGCATGGGGTGATTCGGGACGAACTATGGGGCAAATTGGGACAGCTATAGCATTTATCACACACACACACACACACACGCATAAAGGCAGTTTTATTATAAAAAGAAAAATTTAAAAAGCAATCAACTATACATTTAACTGTAGGCTACTATACTATACATACATGCAACCGTACATTGCGGACAACAATTAGAACAACACCTCGTTTTCCCAGTGATCATTTTTCAGCAAAAAATTAATTCAACCAATGTGTTATATCAACAGGAAACACCAATTGTTTACATTTTCTGGTGCTTCCAGTGTTCTTTACTGGTTCGGGTAACTTTGCAATCACATCATTCCGTTGAAATGCTGCGATGTCAGTTTTGTTAATTGTAAACACTGGCACATGCCCTACACTTTTTTAAGAAAAGTACCTTCAAACTCATTTCCGTCTATAGTATCCACTTGGGCGATATATCGTACTTCTCGAGATTTTCCTTCCACTTTTACAACCACAAAATCGCCTTCGATAACTTCGTCATCACTCTCTTCAGTGCATGTATCACTTTCCAGCACTAATTCTACTTCACTTTCACTATCAGAACTAACTTTACGAAATAGAGACTTTCTTGCCTTTTTTGTTTTCTTAATTTTTGTTTGACAATTTGTTTTATTAACTTCAATTTCATCTCTGACGGGGGTGCTTGTCAGCACCCTTGATGACGCTCTTTTTCTTCCGGCTTTTCGTGTATTTTTTCTTGCAACAGCTTTTGGGATAGGCAATATCTGTGAAGGTGAGACATACGTTTCTTTGTAAAGTGCTTCTCCAAGTCTACGCAGTGGAATGTCATATAAACCTGTATTTGAGATACTTTTGCACAGATAGTTGATATTTAAACTTAAATGATAAGAACCAGTCAATTCCTGCTATTCTCTTTTTTTCACATTTGTCCGGTATCGTGATATTATTTTGCATTGCGAATTCGAAAGATTGTTAATTGACATCTGATCGACAAAGCGCTTCAGTGTGGTTTTACGTTAAACTCTCGAGCAGACTGCCGCAGGTTACCACTTAGCCGTAGGGCACCTGCTGTCCTTTTCAGGACATCTATTTGAGTCTGTCCTCTGTTAGTCTTCCTTGTATATTTTCGAGGCATAGGCCATCACTCTTCCACCTAGAAAAAACGATATAAGCAATTTAAAATGAGCATTATTTTTGTTATTTGTTTTGGTTCTACACACTTGTTGATAACAACATAATCAATAGCTTTTTACCGGTAGGTTATATTTCTTGCTTTTAATAAGGTTTGAACATGTAAACTTTCTGATTAGCTAGATTGAAAGGTTATATATTATCACATAAACGTATATGTAAATAGCTCAAGGTTATGGAATATTTTTCTTTATTACGCAGCCGACATTACAAATGCTTACCACTTGGAAGTTAAGTTATAAGTGTAATGCGGTAAGTTGGGACAGTGGTCCCACTTGCCCCATGACTATGTCCCAACTTACCCCAAAGGAGCCATTTTGAAACTAAGTGTTATATCTTTACTTCACTTCAAGATCTAGGCCAGCTATAGATTTTAAATTACCACATTATTCTATCATAATCAGTATTGTAATCATTGAGGCATAAAGCCATATAATATAGAAACAGTAAGCAACATACCTGCTTCTTTAAGATTAACTTTTTCTGAAAAAAATTGAATTTTTTCTTATCAGCATAAATAAGTACTTGCTAACGACCTTATCGCGTAACTAGTATTGTTGCTAATGCAAGATGTAACCAATGTTGGCGCTACAGATTATTTTAACCAACAGTTTAAGCAGTACATAGGTTGGACCAACTTACCCCATTTCCCGATTTGCCCCAGTCTCCCCTATGGATTTGTGCCAGGAAAGGGAACCACCGATGCCATGTTTGCCTTAATAATGTTGATGGAAAAGTACAGGAAAGGTCAAAGAGAGCTATCCTTCTGATCAAAGAGGTCAAAGAGAGCTTATCCTTCTGACTCGCAGAAAAGCGACAGAGATGCTAATATGTAGGGTAAGCAATTACCCCGACCTGCTTGCGGAGATGCCAAGATATTGCTGAATGATTTAAATTTAATAGAGATATGACAAAAATTTAAAATTGCTTGCCAAGACGACAAAAGCAAAGCAAAGTGCCGTAGAGTGTCTTTCCCAAGGATGCAAACAGAATAGGGCAAGTAGGCTTTGAAGTGAGACCATGTCGATCACAATTCAGGTGCTCTGACCACTTTACCACGCTGCCGACTATGACAGGGGTCACCCACGTTTTTAAAACTAAGATCTACCTGCACGTCATGGGTAATGAGTCATATAAGGGCTACCAGTTTAATCCACTTTTCCAAAATAACATATTTATACAATTTTTTTTCAATATTCTTTATCTACAAATAGACGTTGTTAATTTTAAAATACGCCTACAGGCGACTTCTAAGTTCCTTGATGGCAACCTAGTACCTGCGGGTACGTGTTGGTGACCCCTAGTCTATGCTCTTCGTCAATGTTAAAAGGCATTATTTGATTTTGCAAGCTCGTCTGAAACAACAAAGGAAAGCGTGTATTCAGCGTAAAACAGGGGTTATCAACCTTTTTTGCTGTCCGTACCCTCTTTTTTGGTTTGGGTTTTTCTTGTACCGCTTTAATATTTTGAATAATAAATTTATCCTTTTTTACATATACTGCCTTTGGTTATGCGTAAATTTTACACAAAATACGTGTTAAAGTAGCAGCACAGTTTAGATTTTATTTTTTAAAATACAATTCATTGTCAGTTTTGTTACGCAGTTTAATGAAACTTGTTGTTGCTTCATCATCACTAATCTTTCAAATGATGGTTCAGTTTTGCTCAAAGTAACCCGTAAGTCATCTTCTAATTGCAGGCGGTTCCTGTGCTTATTTTTCATATACATGATTGCCGAAAACTAACTTTCACCAAAGATGAGTTGTTGAAAAAGGAATTGTCATTTTCATGGTTTCCTTAGCTAAGTTTGGAAAAGCTTCCCTTACAACACACCAGAAATTGTAAGAGCAGTTGGAATTTTTGGCAACTTTTTATTTCAATGAGGTCTTCCTTCAAATTATCATCATTAGACATTGTTGTCAAATCGAATACAAATGGATTTATGATCCATTGCTGAGCTGCGTTTAATTCACCATCTGAAAAGTATCCATTAAAGGAGTTTCCCAGCATCATCAAATGAGCAATAATATCATGCTTGACATTTTGCAGAAGACAATTTTTTGCAATTCTGTTAAGAGAAGGCAAATTAGCAAGGTTATCTTTTGCAATTCGGCTTGACCACAGGGATAACTTTAGTTTGAAAGCTTTAAGTTTTTCACAAGCTGTAATCACGTTCATTTGTTGTCCTTGAAGTGACAAGTTCAGCTCATTTAGGTGATACATAACATCAGCAATATAGGCCACACGTTGAATAAATTCATTGCTTTCAAAGAGCCCACCAAATCAGAGTTTTTGTATTGCAAAAACAATTTGATTGTTTCTCGAAGTTCGAAAAAGCGGGTCATCATGTCAGTGTGGTACAGCAAGATGCAATGTTTATCGCTCATTTTGTACAATTGGAAAATTTTGTGATTTGTATCTTGCTTTCTATTGAAATTAACTATCTTAATGCATGTATCAAAAACATTTTTCATACTTTCCGGCATACTTTTTGAGGCGAGATAATCGTTTTTTCAAAACAAAAGTAAATTCTTCAACAAAACCGTTTAAATAGCTGCTCTGTGGCCAATGATCTTTAATAGCTGCTCTGTGGCCAATGATCATTGTAGCTCTGTGGCCAATGATCCCTTTAGCCAATGACCAATTACTCTGTAGCTGCTCTGTGGCCAATGACAAAACCGTTTAAATAGCTGCTCTGTGGCCAATGATCCCCTTGAAGTCTAATCTCGTACCCCCAAGGGTTACGATTACCCCCGGTTGGGAACCTCTGGCGTAAAATAATAGGTTATAAAAGTGCGATTAGGGTGAACGCAATCGACAGATACTTAAATCTAAGTAATTGATCTTCAAGCGAGAATTGATTAGAAGGAAAAATGGTTTACTTATGCTCTACGCTTGTTTGCTTTATATTTTGGCATGTATTTTTCAATTTTTTACTTTTAATTAGCTACGTACATTAATAACTACTTATTGAAATTGTTTGCAGTGTTTGTGACTGATTCCCAATTTTTTCTTATCATTAAATTGGATTTTTTTTGATAAAATATTTTGCTATGAACTTTATATCTTAGTAAAAATGATTATGTCGCACACAAATTGTTTTGAGCGCTATTAGTTGAGTCAAAGACAAATGAAATATAATTTAATTTAATTATGCTTATTCACATAGACGTACCAGCCGAAAAGATTTGGGTGGGCAATAGAGTTTTGCCCAAATTTTGTGATGTTTTCCGAATCATGATTTTCTAAATTTTACGAACGTGAGAAAAAATTTGTCTAAAATATGAGATGAAAACAAAAAAAACAAAAGTCTTCACTTAGAATTTGTCTTTGATTTCTTGATTTTCGTCCCAAAAACATAGTGATCTCTAAAAAGAGGTCTTTGCCTTAAATCTTGCCCATACAATTTCTTGTCGCTGCCCTAAAATGTCCGATTTTACCTAAATTTCTTTTATCGCTTCTGGTTTTGCCCGCCGCGGTCCGAAAAATTTTGAGTTTGCCCAAATTTTTGAGGATTTCGAAGTCCCTGCCCCCGGCAGGTACGGCAGTACTCATACGTGTTTTGTTTGTCCTAAAAAAATGCTGTTCGAAAAGTTTGTTTAATATGGAATTATAGAATTTTAATAAATTATATATAGCTTTTTAAAATAGCTTTTAACAACAAATGCTTCATTTAAAGCTCTTTTGTTAATTAAGTAGCCTTAAAAAAGGCTGTTTTGAAAACCCGAACGTTTTCGTCTAGCTCTCTTCAGGAGGTTTCGCTAGAATGAATTGCAGAACTGAATGTAGTATTTCAAAAGTTATAAAGCTGATTCTGATTGGCTAAAAATTAAGGTTAATAATAGTTATCATAATAATTGAAAAGTATTAATAAATAAAATCACGTTTCGTCAGCGTAAGAAATTTTTTTGGCAAAAAAAAGGAACAAAATTATGCAAGCTTTGTGTTAAAATTTGGAACTAAAAAAGAAAATTTTTAAATTATGCTAACAATTTATGTTTGTAAACAAACTCTTTCTGTCTACACAAATTAGGTTTTCGAAGAGTGATGAAAATTGATTCTAAGACTGATAAGTGGAAATCGGATCGTGCTTTAGAGAGAATAAAAAATTGATTGTCCTTATAGTGAGATGCACATTTTTGGTTATGTAACAAATGGTTTCCAATCGCTGAGTCACAGTGCGGTATTGAATTAGCTAGTTTACCTGGACGTTCTGGTTGTTTACGTTCTTTACTGGTTCTGTTCCGAATAGACTTCGGCACATGCTGGCGGATTCTGTCCTGCAAACGTTGAGACGTTCGACCCACGTACCGACTATCACAGTGGCACACGTATTCGTATACGACGTTACTTTGTTGAAAAGTGGGAAGAACGTCTTTATGTATAGCAGGTAAAATTCGTCTGGTGGAAAAGACCACTAGTGGTTGGACCGCTCCAAAACAATTATTAATAGATAATTTTATTTTTCTTTCAAATTTCAGAAAATTTTCGCCAATCCAAGGTAGTTTTACATAGACAGGACATTTTTTGGGGCCTTCTTTAGTGTTTTGTTGGAAACGTAAAAGTTTTTTAGAAATTCTCGAATCAATAAGGAATTCTGGATAACCATTTTGTATAAAAATAGAGCGAATATTATCTAGTTCATGTTTTAATGTGGATTTAGAGCAGATTTTTAAGGCTCGATGTGTTAAAGTATCAATGAGATTTGTTTTACGTTGTTTTGGTCCAAAGGAATTCCAGTGAATATATTGACCTGTGAAAGTAGGCTTTCGATAGACTGAAGTGATGAATTTATTGTCAGATTTCGTAACAAGTACATCCAAAAAAGGCAGAGAATTATTGGTTTCAATTTCATTGGTAAATTTTAAGGAGGGGTGAAGCGAGTTAAGACAATTTAAAAATTTTTGGAATTCAGTTTCTTTGTGAAAAAGGGAAAAAGTGTCATCAACATATCGACAGTATACGGTAGGTTTTGAAATTTCATTGAAAAGTTTTGATTCATAATAGCCAACGAATATATTTGCTAGAGCGGGACCAAGGGGACTACCCATAGCAACTCCATCAATTTGCCTGTACATAATGTTGTTAAAGCTAAATTCAACAGAAGTGGTTGCAGTTTTCATCAGTTCAGTAAAAACATGTTTAGGAATAACTGGAGCAGGGAGGTGACCGTCGTAAAGTGTTTTAGTACAAATTTGAATGGTTTCTGCTAAAGGTACGTTAGTAAATAAGCTACAAATATCAAATGAACAAAGAATTAAATCATTAGAATTTACTTTGAGTTGTTGTATCATTTCAGCGAAAGAAAAGGAATCATTAATACAATTAGTTGAGTAGAGTTCTAATACGGGTTGTAATAAGGCGGCGAGAAATTTAGCGAGTTCATGTTGGGCAGATCCAATCATCGAAAGAATAGGACGGCAAGGCACATCTTGTTTGTGAATTTTTGGAAGGCCGTACATTCTTGGTCGTTGTGAGCCGGTGGGTCTAATAACTTCATAAACGGTTTTCGGGAGATCATCACTTTTAACTAATTGAAGTAAACGACGTTGAAGTTTGGTTTCATTTTGAGCAGTATTATCAAATTCATTTGCAGGCCCAAGGCATTCAAATTTAGTTACGTCAGAAAGAATGGCTACCATTTTTTTGTCATATTCTGATCTATTAAGAATGACGACTCCAGAGCCTTTGTCAGGCTTAGTAATTAAAATGTGTTTATTAGAACGTCGAGACTTAATCGCTTGAAGACAGTCAGAATCAAAGGGGAATTTAGTCACATCGATAGGAGAACCACAAAAACTGTGTGCTAATTCATTAAGTTTAGCTTTAAGAAGACTTAGTTCATCAATACTTTTTGGTTTATGATGTAATAATTGAGCAAATAAAATTTCAAATTCTGCAAAACATAAATTGTTAGCATAATTTAAAAATTTTCTTTTTTAGTTCCAAATTTTAACACAAAGCTTGCATAATTTTGTTCCTTTTTTTTGCCAAAAAAATTTCTTACGCTGACGAAACGTGATTTTATTTATTAATACTTTTCAATTATTATGATAACTATTATTAACCTTAATTTTTAGCCAATCAGAATCAGCTTTATAACTTTTGAAATACTACATTCAGTTCTGCAATTCATTCTAGCGAAACCTCCTGAAGAGAGCTAGACGAAAACGTTCGGGTTTTCAAAACAGCCTTTTTTAAGGCTACTTAATTAACAAAAGAGCTTTAAATGAAGCATTTGTTGTTAAAAGCTATTTTAAAATTTTGTACCAACAAAAAACTTTTTATATAGCTTTTTGTTTATTTTTTTATCACCAAATGATGCTATACTGCCCGGGTCAGGTGCAGGAAGCAGCAGTATTTCTAAATATTTGAATTGTTTAAAATGAGATTCTCGAAAAGTAAAGTTTCGGTAAAGAGGTTGTTTTTTTCAACCAGACAACAATTGAAAAAAGCAGCCATAATGGATTCAGCATTCTTCATTTTATTAAACAAACATTAAAATTATTTACAAAGACGAACGTTTTCGGCTTACTTCAGCCCTCATCAGGTTTCTACAATTTTAGTAATATTAATTAACTTTAAATTTACATTCACACATAAAAAATCAACAACAGCAAAAAACAATGTATATTTTTTAAAAACAGGCTGTATTTTTGACTAACAGGCTGAATTTTAAATCAAAACGAGTGAAAAACTAAATTGATACAAATTAAATTCCAGATTATGATGTCATTGAAAAAAAAAGAAAAAAATATTACAATCAAAATATATTCAATAAATATGAAGCTTCGTTTGCGAACATTTGTCAATTTAGTTTTGGACTTAACTTTTTTATAAACAGAGCTTCGTGAATCTTGGAACAAAATTCTGATTTGCATTTACGTATTATTATAAAATTGTTTTCATTAAACCGATTATTAGAACATTTTTCACACGATAAAATATGATCTTTAATTGCACTATCCTGTAGACTTTTGAAATTCAGATGCTCCCGGACTCTAGTGATCAAATGTCTGGAAGACATACCGATGTATGTCTTGTTCGTATCGCACGAACACGAGAATTTATAGACAACATTTGAGCAAAGAACCACAGAAGTTTTGGATTTTAATTGAAAACATTTGACTACTTTAAAAGTTTTATAGATTGAAAATATTTTTAAGTTGTAGGCCTACTTGTTTTTTATTAATGCAGAAAGACGATTTGCAAAGTGATGTGAATCCTTACCCAAATACGGTATACAAAAACTATTTTCGAAGCTAATGTTTTGAGAAAATTTGTTACAAGATTGAAAGCTCGCAAGAATTTTATCAAAAAAAGATGAAGGATAACCATTATTCAAAAACATCTTTTTTTACTTACTAACTTCTTTATCAAACAAAAAATCGGAGAAACAAATACGTTTGGCTCGATTTAAAAAACATAGAATTAATCCAGACTTCCATTTAGTGGGACACAGCGCATTAGAATTCAAAATTAGATTGGTGTTTGTAGGTTTTCTGTATACCCAAGTATCAATCCCTGTTTGATTGAGCCTAATTTCAACGTCAAGAAATGGTATGGTGTTAGAAGGGAGCTCCACTGTGAATTTAATATTATTATGTTGAGAATTAAGCAAATCGAGAAATTTAGTGCAGTAATCAGAATTATCAAATACAGCAAATATGTCATCAACGTATCTAGAATACAATTTTGGATGAAAGTCTAATTATTTCCTTAATAACTTATTTTCTATGCGAGCAACAAAAAAATTGGCTAAAGTTGGAGCCAGTGGAGAACCAATATTGACACCATCATGTTGCTGATATAATTTGTTGTCAATTGTTCTTTTTTCAATTGTTGTCTGGTTGAAAAAAACAACCTCTTTACCGAAACTTTACTTTTGGAGAATCTCATTTTAAACAATTCAAATATTGTTATCTAAGTTTTTATTTGTCACGCGTTAATAAAATTATTTAATTGGGTTAGCCATAATCACACTGAGAATATTAGGTACTAAAGTTAAGTGTAAAAAAACAAAACAAAGTATACATGAAGCATTGCTTTACGTGATGCTTCTCAATACCAGATTCATAGCCGTACCTGCCGGGGGTGCAGGGGGGGCAATTGCCCCCCCAAGTTTCGAAGATTTGGGCAAAATTAAGATTTTTCGGGCAGTGAGAAGAAAATATTTGGGCAAAACCATAGTTTTTCGGGCAGCGATATGAAAAATTTGGGCAAAGTCAGGAAATTTAGAGAGGTGATGATGACGAACTGCAAGAAATAATAACCAAATTTAGGTGAAGACCTTTTTTTTTTTTTTTTTTTTTTTTAGAGAACACCTTGATTTTGGGACGAAAATCGAAAATTAGGAGACTGAATTTAAGTGAAGACCTTTTTTTTTTTTTTTTTAGAGATCACCATGATTTTAGGACAAAATTGGTTTTTGTGTGAGAAACTCAGACAATTTTTTTTTCATATCCGAAATGTACTCTAAAATCATGATTTGGGCAAACGTCACAAAATTTGGGCAAAACTTCATTGCCCCCCCAAAATTTTTTGGGCTGGTACGGGTATGACCAGATTTACCAACTAATGAAATAAAATGGCAGTTTGTGACGTTTCAATGGTAACAACTAGTTTCATAACTTGTATTTTATAGGAACTTTGGTTTAGCTGTTTCATATTTATATAAATCAAAAAATTTTAATATTTTCAGATTTGCATAGAATTGTGTTATACTTTTTAAAAAATGCCCTCGGCCTATCAGTTTCACCGCTTTATTTTAAATAGAAGCAAATGTATGTAAATAAGTGGGAAACGTAGTAGTACCTCACGCCACCAGTTCGTAATGTAAATGAGAAAAAATATAGAAGCGCATTTTAAGGCAGGACATGCTTTAATCTATATAAGATACCAACGGCTCTGTATAGCTTATTGGCTACAACATTTAGATGAAAATAAAAGTTTAACCCCTAAGTATCTAATGTGGTTTTTTAACGTAATTGGTGAGTTGTTAAGCATTAGGCCTACACAGAAATCCGCAATATTTCAATTGATTTTAGGTGAAATGATTATGACATGACATTTTTGCTTATTTATAGTTAATTTATTTGAACTACACTAATTACACAGTAGAGAAGACACTTATTGATTCAGTTTTTTTTAAAGAATTATGGGGTTGAGTGAGAGAGCAGAAGACAAGTATCATCAGCAAATAGTTGTGGAGCACTTTGCACAGCATTACGAAGGTCATTTACGTACAATAAAAATAGCAATAAGCCGAGTGTTGATCCTTGCGGTACCCCATAACCATTTGATCGAATTGTAAAATGAGTATTACTTAATGATACAAAATGACGTCTTTGCAAATAGGAGTCAATTAATTTATTAACTGGACCACGAAGTCCATGATGATCTAACTTCTTAAAAAGAGTTTTGTGACAAACGATATCAAACCCTTTTTTAAATCTAAAAAAAAGATAGCTGTAAGCTGATTTCTATTAATGTTATCATATGTAGAGGTTAATGTATTAAGAATAGCATGAACTGTGGAGATACCTTTTTGAAATCCATATTGTTGAAGGTTAAGCACATCATATCCTACAGTATTTGTTTATGAAACAGCTAACTATTTTTTCAAATATTTTTAAAAAATATGTAAATAAAGAGACAGATCTAGAATTATTTGGGATAATTGGTATTACTTTAGAAATTTTACAGTCCCCATTGGAAAAATTTCGTTAGTAAAAGCATAATTGATTAAATTCAGTAGAAAAGGGGCTAATATGAAAGGTGCAATATTAAAAAAGCAAGCAGATATTTTATCTTGACCTACAGCTTTTTTCACGTTGAGAGAGAAAATAGTATTAACAATTTCAGTAATATTGGTAGCTTCAAGACACATAGATTCAGAAACTCGTTTTGCAAGGTACGTCTGAAAACGATTACCCTAATTAGTTGGAACATAGTTAACTAATTTTTTACCAACAGTGCAGAAGAATTTGTGAAATTGCTCCGCCTGTTGTGCTCAATTGTCAGATACAAAATCATAAATTTTGTGTATTGTTGTAGGATTTGCTGTTTGAGGAAGCAGCGTCTTTATGATATCCCAAGTTTTTTTGGGCTTTCTCTGTTGCAACAAAGCTCTTTTTCAAAATATATTTTTTTGAAATAGTTTTAACTTTTGTCAATTTATTTAAATATTGTGTAAAATAACCTGTTTGAGAATTATTACCATTCAAAAAATGAGTTTTAACTCTGGAAAGACCAAGCGCGTCAATTGACGCTTCTAAACTTTTGCATGCCAATAAATCGCGCTTTATGAAGTATTATCGCTTGGCAATTTTGACTTTTATTCTTTTATTGGTAGACACTCTCAGACCCAATTTCGTGACTTGGGGGGAAAAAATAACAAAAAAATTGCTATACTACCAAGAAGGACCAAGCGCGTCAATTGACGCAAGAAGTGTTAACACGTCAAAATACCCATACCAACCTGTTCATCAACAGTTTCTTGGTATATATCATTGTATTGTTTTTTTTTCTAATGCAGTTTTTCACGACATTAAAGAAAGTAGGCAGCGTACCTTGCTTATGACGTAATAATTGTGTTTTAAGTTATTTTTTTTGTTTTAAGTTAGTCTTATCATTTGTGTGTTGTGCTGCTACTGTCCTGATCTCTGAAAAAGTAGTTTCAATTCTTTGTCACTCTTTTTTTGGTAATTCTCAGCGTCACCGGCTAAACTAATATGCTGAGGTACCTGGCGGACAAAACGTAGTAGTTTTCTATTTTATGTTAAGTACTAGAAGATCAGTTGTAACATTCGCCAAGCTCTACAATTTCACGTTTTGTAAAGAGCAACAGAGAACAGAGGGAGAAAGAGTGATAAAGAACGAGAGAGAGAGAGAGTGTACGAGAGAGAGAAAAGCGAGTTGAAAACGAGAGAATTTAAAAATTAGAAAAAAGTGTTTTAAACAGCGAGGGCGAATTCTTAACTTGCTTCTTATAGGCTGGTCAAGTGTAGTGAATATCAATCAATCAATCAATCTATTTATTTGTTTTGTGCTTCAAAACGAAAAATACACCAATATATGTGAAAAAAAGTTTTCGAAAGCACAGGAAGGCAGCGAAATGACCATACGGTCTTCTAGTCAACTGTCTCCCTCTAAATAGTGGGACAAAAAAACACAGCAGTACACTTACAAAAACACAGTACATTTAGAAAAACAATGAAGATTAAATAGCAATATTAGTTGTTATTAAATAAATTTCCATGTGCCAGCTGACTTCATCAAACTGTTGTGGCATCTTATTTAATATTGACAAGTTAAAAAAAGTTTAAATTTCTTCTTAAATTGATTATAAGAAAGCGACTTTAATTCGAAAGGTACTTCTTGCCATATTTTAGGTCCAATGTAAGAAAATGTCATTTTACCTAATTCTGTTCTCTTTCTAGGTTGAAAGTAATTTTGTTGCGCTGCCAGTCTTGTTTTATAATGATGTTTTTGGGTTATACTTACAATAGTTTGGGACTCATTTTTTGCTGAATTTTTATTAAAGCAAAACATTGTTTTTGCCATTTCAAGTTTAACAATATCTTTTATTTTTAAGAAATTCAATTTTTGAAAAAGAAGATTTGTATGTGACAAAAAAGGACTATTTGTAATAATTCTTATTATGCGTTTGTGCGGTACCTTTAAAATGTACAGGTCGGCGTGGTCGGCGAGGTTGGCGTGGTCAGTGGTCAGTGATCAGCGTGGTCGGCGTGGTTGGCGTGGTCGGCATGGTCGGCGTGGTTGGCGTGGTTGGCGTGGTCGGCGTGGTCGGCGTGGTTGGCGTGGTTGGCATGGTTGGCGTGGTCGGCGACGATCTGCCCAGTTAATTCATTTTATCTTATAAATTTTGGAAATTCCCTAAGTCTGCTAAGTTAATAACGGCGAACAGTGAACGTGACCAAACAGTTTAACCCAATAGCACATAAACAGACATTTAAAATACAACTCAACAAAAATATACCTAACATTATTCTTAAGTTCATGTCCACGCTTTCAACAAGAATTTGCAATTATATTGGTAAAATGTTTTATATTGCTTGCTGTTATTTACAAGCGAATTCTAAAAAACTTACCAACTAAGCTTTTCTGAAGTAGCTTATCGAACCAACCTCGTCCACGAGAAGCTTACAGAATGATTATTCTTTTCATTAACCTAGCCGATAATGCCGACCACGCCAACCACGCCGACCACGCCAACCACGCCAACCACGCCAACCACGCCGACCACGCCAACCACGCTGATCATTGACCACGCCAACCTCGCCGACCTGTACATTTTAAAGGTAGCCTACCGTGTTTATGTGCTATTGGGTTAAACTGTTTGGTCACGTTCACTGTTTGCCGTTATTAACTTAGCAGACTTAAGGAATTTCCAAAATATATAAGATAAAATGAATTAACTGGGGGGATCGTAAACAAGAACTAAATTGGTTGATATAACTGCCGGGTAATTAAACGTTTAGATGCTTTGACAAGGACTTATGTTGGTCAAAAAGTTCGGCTTTTACTAAAAAAAATTTGCAGTTATAAGTGATAAACGCCGACCACGTCGACCACGCCAACCACGCCAACCACGCCGACCACATCGACCACGCCGACCACGTCGACCACGCTGACCATGTCGACCTGTGTATTTTAAAGGAACCCCGTTTGTGTATTCTTACCAGTGGATCCAGGGCAGTAATCAAAGCCAGTCCCCATGTTGAGACACAATATTGAAGATAAAAGTAAATTAAAGCATAGTATACTGTTTTTAATGTTGTAGTGTCAACGTAATTCCTCAGTTTGAGCAGTGCCCAGGAACCATTGGAGAGCTTAGAGCAAACATGTTGTATATGAGACTTCCAAGAAAGCTTATCATTAAAAATTACACCCAAATATTTTATTTCATTTACTTGTTCTATATTTGTCTTTCCTATTCTAATATCAAAATGCCAAGCTGATCTTTGTTTGGTTAATACCATAAATTTTGTTTTATTAGTATTTAATGATAATTTGTTTAGTTTCAACCATTCATCAATTTTGACCAGTTCAGAGTTGACATTTTTATTCAACAGTTTTGGACAAGAGTTTGTCAGTGTAAGAACTGTGTCATCTGCAAACAATTTCATATTAAAATTGGATACTAGAGGCATGTCATTGATGTACAGGGTGATTCACCGAAGTGTTGACAAATTAAAACTGAATTATCCAACTTACTATAAGGGCAAAAGAAACAAGTTTTTAATAGATAGAATGGAAATTTAAT
Organism: Diplosoma virens; assembly: GCA_963680785.1. Classification (NCBI taxonomy): domain Eukaryota; kingdom Metazoa; phylum Chordata; class Ascidiacea; order Aplousobranchia; family Didemnidae; genus Diplosoma; species Diplosoma virens. The sequence continues at coordinate 50,396,194 of OY796880.1, read as the reverse complement.
GGGCTTTCACATAAAATTCAAATTATTCAATGTAGCCCCCTTTGTTTTTCACAAGGTGCCTAAGACGTGGAAGTACTTGGGCGCACGTGGCACGCACCACTTCTGGGTCAATTTCTTCCCATGACGCCTTCAGTTTTCGTTTAAGGGTTTTGATATTTGGATGGGATGTTGAGCAGGCTTTTTGCTCCAGAATGGACCAAATCCCAAACTCCATTGGGTTCAAATCGGGTGAAGAAGGGGGCCATACTTCCTTCTCTCAAAACTCTTTAAAATTGGTCTTGCACCAATGCTGGACTGCTTTGGCTGTGTGGGAGGTTGCCCCATCTTGTTGAAGCGTAATTCCTTCCTCTCCCACTGTTTCTTGAACCCAGGGAATGACTTTTTCTTCCAACATCCGACGATAGATAGTTTGGTTAATTTTCACGCCTTTGTCGATAAAGATTAGAGGTGTTTTCAGGCCTGTTGAAGTGACTCCTGCCCAAACCATCACGGAAGAAGGTTTCTGCCTCCTAAATGAACTGCAACATTCAACTGGCACCATGTCCTTGTTTGGAATCCAAATCCTGTCATTTTGGTGGTTGTGGATAGCTTGGACAGTGAAAAGCTTCTCATCTGTCCAAAGCACTTGAGGCCGCGTGCCAACAACAAGTCTCTTGATCAAAACCTTAGCTCTATCAAGCCTTTTCTTCTTAGTGGCGTTTGACAGGAGCTGCCTCTTGGTAAATTTGTACGGGTAGATGTGGAGATCATCCTTGAGAAGCCTTTGCATGGTGCTCATGCTTACAGAGGTGTCCTTAGCCAGTTTTCTTGCGCTCCTTGAAGGGTTCCGCCTCAACCTCTCCCTGACCTTCTTAATCAGTTCCTTTGTCCTGATGGGTTTTTCAGGAGTACTTCTGATTCTTGGAGCACAACTTCCAGTCTCCCTGAACCTCTTTACAGCCTTGTAAACACCTCCATGACTCACAAATCGCTTCATCAACCGGAAAATTTTCGTAGGTGGAAATCCTTTCTTGCAATACCCTTCAACGATGTCATTTACTGTCTTTGCCATCTTACTTTTCTAGATTAAATATTCTTATTGATATTGAAAACTTACTCTAGAATATATAATAACAATCTGAAGAGGTAATGCGAAGTTAATAATGGAATAAAGTACATGTAATAACAATCTGAAGAGGTAATGCGAAGTTAATAATGGAATAAAGTATTTGTCAACACTTCGGTGAATCACCCTGTATAATAAAAATAGTAAGGGTCCAAGAGTAGAGCCCTGTGGTATACCACAAGTTACATGATTGAATTTTGATTTTGTGTAGTTCACAACTGTAAACTGTAGTCTGTTATTTAAATAGCTTTTAAGGAGTTGTAGTGGCAATCCACGGATGCCATATTTTTCCAATTTTGCAATCAAAATTTGGTGATTTACAGTATCAAATGCTTTTTTAAGGTCAAGAAACACAGCACAAGTATATTTTTTTTGGTCAATATTTTCAGCAAAATTATCAAAAAATTGCCTTACAGCATCTGATGTAGAAGAGTTTTGTTTAAAGCCAAATTGAACAGGTGTTAATATTTTGTTTTTATTTAAATAAGAGTAAATTCTTTCGTACAAGCATTTTTCAAAGATCTTACTAAATGAGCTAAGTAGAGATATGGGTCTGTAGTTGCAGCACTGATCCTTGGCATCACCTTTATAAATTGGTACAATTTGTCCAATTTTAAGAATTCTGGGGTAAGTCCCAGTGCTAATGCAACTGTTATAGAGTCTTGTTAAAACTGGTGCTACGATCAGTGCACTCATAGCTATATATTTTATGGGTATTCCATCAGGGCCTGTACTCTTTGATGGGTTGAATTGCCTTATATGCTTTAATATGTCAGATTCTGTTATTGGCTGAAGATAGAAAGAAGTGCACCTTTGAGTAATGAATGATGTGCTGCTACAAATATTAGCTGAATTGGTTAGTTCAATATTTGCAGCCAGTTTTTGTCCAATCTCAGAGAAATAATTGTTTAGCATATTTGCCATTTCTTTCGAACTAGTTATTTTTTCTCCTGTATCACAATTGGTATTGGTGCCATTTGGTGCCATAGAAGTTAGTATTGTGAACAATAAGATGCAAAAGATAATAAGTTGCATTTAAGGGCCATCATCATCACCTGCCTAGGTTTCCATCTCAGTCATGAAACCTCTGGATAGATTGTTCCTGACAATAATATGCTTATTCTTCGCACCACAGGAGAGGCAAGTTTACAAATACCGTAATTTGTGCAACGACCATTCTACATAGTGTCTAACGATGGGTTGTGTTTTCACAGGTCAGAAGCCAAGTAGATTACTGATATAGTATTTTCTTTGCATATAAAATATCTTAAAGGTTTGCTGCTGATCAAGCAAGTGATTTTGCTGCCAATTATAAGTTACAAGGAACAAGCAAGGACCCCTCTACCCCAAAGCAATACTGACATTGCTAACATTTCAAAACTTAATATGTGATTTACTAATTACTAATGGTGTGTAAGTATCAAGGTTTAGTGTATGTAAGTAACTTTGCAAGAGTGGTGATTTGTAGGCTTTGAGCTGTGCCAGTTTTGCATGCATGTAATGTGGTAATGATTGTTCTGTTGAATGAATATCATAAAGTTTGGAATTAGTAATTTTGTTGTTTTTAAAACTAAGGTATTGTGAGGTGATGATATTCAAATGTGCTTGATGTTTTCTATGTATATTCTTTGAGTGTTAGGTTTGGTTTTGAGATGATGATGTAAGTGTGCTCATTGTTATGAAAGATTGTGATTTTCATGTTTTTGGGTGAATGTTAATGTGTATTAAGGTCATGTAAAGGGCATGTTTGTGTTTGAGTCACATGAAATTTTAGATGGGCAGCCATTGGAAGGACCTTGGTTTTGTTGTGTAGGTGTTGAGTGTTTACATCTGATGTGAAGCCAGCAAGCGATGTGTAAAGTGGTGCTTTGAATGCTTTGCAGTTTCTGGATGTTGGTGTTTGATATTGTGGGGCTCCATGTGGTGTTTGCATATTCCCAAATGCGGTCAGTGATAGCTTTAAATGTCAAGATGATTAGTTCTTTCTGTTTGCTCCATTATATAAGAGTGCTTTAAGAATGCTATGCATTTTTTTTTAATGGTGATGACATTTTTGTGTTGTGAAAATGTTAGTTTTGGATCTAGAGTATTTTAAAGAATTTTTGGACATTTTGTTGCAGTTGTGTTTGATTGTTAAATTAAGTGATGAAATTATACTATATTCAGCTGGGTCTGGATGTAAAAAGTGTGATCGTAGTTTTGTCTGTGTTTATATGAAGATTATTTGTGATGGCTGGTTTATAGATTTTGTGAAGATATGCTTGAATTTACTAACAATCTATCAAAGCAATATTGCATGCTAAATGTCTCAACCTTATTAGGCACACTTAGCCCAAAAGCATATACCAGTTGAAAACCACTGCTTTAAAGGGTTAACTAGGGACACAGTAATACATTGATGGGACTCTAAAATATGAGCAAAAGGATAGAAGTTAAATCTTGAGTCTATTTGAGCGATTTTTATTGTGCTTTTAAGAGAAGCACTTTATGACAAATTATTACTTTATGCTGTTTACTTACAGTGGTAACTCCACTTAAAACAGAAAACAGCACATTAACCAATATACTTACATATAAGCCAACTTTAAAACTTTTAAAAAAAGTTATCAAATTATGGGGTCAGCTTATATGTGCATAAATCCGATCTCACACTTACGAAATAACATGACGCCATTTCTGAGATGACACAATATCACTGATAGTGAGTGATGAAGGGGCAGAAAGTGGAAATAAAGATCAAGATGGAAAAAATGTGGGATGATGATAATATCGAATATATATTGGATGACTGGAAATATCTCTTTGGGGAATCTGAGGACGTGGGTGATAGTGCAGAAGAATTTGAAGATTCTGAGACATTTTTTAATTAGTAAAAATTAATAAATGTAAAACATAACAACAACGATTTATATTCTCATTTATTCTCTTTAGCAAACTTTTGCTAATATAGTAAATAAACATCAAATTCTTTCTATGGTATTTGAAGGGTCAGCTTATATATAAGTTTTAGCAAAATTCCTCATTTTGGGGCAGTTTTTTAATGGTTGACTTATATGCAAGATCAGCTTATATGCAAATATATACAGTATACTCCAACAAGAAAAAAAAGCATTTAATGCAAAGTCTTAATGTTTTGATCATTGTTAAGAATGTGCCAAAGCCAAAGCTTCAACATTTGTTTATAACAATTAAATATAATTAATTAGCTACTGACTAATTATAAAACATTATTTACAACACACATTTTTGAGCACTCAGACACACAAGAAGTTTTTAAATTCTATATTAAAACCATAAAAAGTTTGGACAGTGATAACATAGCACACACTGCTATTGATCTAAAGGTCAGGCATCTTACTTGCTTAGTGCTAGCACAATAGAAGGAAAGATGAACAAAGTGGGCCTAACTGTAAGTCAGTGTAAACAAACATGATTTTAAACAGATAAATAACACATCACAGTAACAATAGCATGTGATTCTGTAATAAGCTTTGTATTTGATATAATAAATAAATTGTATCAGCTATCAGTGTAAGGATCTTATAATAATTAAAATTGCTTGCTGAAGCCAAAGCTTTGGGAAAAATTACTTTTGGCTTCAGCCAAAGCCAAAACTTCAGCAAAAGTGCCCAAGCCAGAGCTTTGGCACATCCCTAATCATTGTAAAACATAAGCAGCAAAATTGTACACACTCTTAAGCAATTAAACATGTTGTTAATCTAATGACAAATATTTATAAACATTTTTTACTTTTTGGTTCTTGCTATTATGACTAAAACATCATAACACTTAATGAAATTGCAAATGGTGTATTCAATCAGATATAGCAGCAGAATAATTTTGCTTTACATCCTCTATATTTTTTACTGAAAAAAAGTATGTTTGACTAGTAGCTGTTGCAGGACTGTCTAAAATCTTCAAAATAGAAGATTTACATAGCATTTGTCTGGTTGTTGAGGCCAAATAAATGTTTAGATGGTCCAAATGGGTGCATGAAATTAACCAAAATGTCATTGTTGCATTTGTCAACTTCTTCAAGCAGATCTACCCACCATTTCGCATCATAAATACATGCAACATATGGCATGATTTTAATGTTATTTATGGTTACATTGACTAATGTTAAGTTTCTGAAAACTGGCAATCACTTGACACTTGTTTGTAGCTAATGGAGCCAACAGCATTTGTTGAGAAAAAATGAAAACTTGTGTCAGGAACAGTGCTTCCATTCTAAAATCTCTTTTAAAGATTATCTTTAACTAGCACTACTTAATTTGCTTCTGCATAAAAAAAACTTAATTCCAAGTATATTTTCATTGCAGTAAAGAAAAGCATCTTTAACATTTAAAACTTGATTGTTACGCAGTCTGCTCAAACTTTCATTGGCAAGTTTTCTTTTCACCACATCACCACACTATACAGCTTTTTAAAGAAAAAATAACTTTTGGTATGAAATTTTGAAGTGTACAATTACCTTGTGGGCTGAATATGTTTGCCAATTAATTATCATTTTTGGATTAAACTTTTTTTTGTTATACTTAATAGCTCATAAAAAGAGGCAAAATTGCTTATCCACATAGTGAAATTGGGTTATCAGTTTAGGTACCCAAAATTGTTAATAGCACAAAAATTAATGTCTTCAGCTTAATTTAAGTTATTTTAATGAAAAGTTTACCCCCAAAAACATGGGGGTAGAGCACATTTTTTAAAAAATTGGATGGGCACTTTGTGAGATATAATTGTTTTAGTGTTGCTCACAATCCCAAACTCCATTTAGTGGTAAAAAACAAAAATGATCATCTAACAAAAATTTTGTAAAGAATTACATATTTAAAAATAAGCAAAATCTTAAATCTCTATGGTTCCAAAATTTTGAAATTCTGGATGAATTATAATGAAATGACCCAAATTCCAAGCAAAAAACATTAAAAAAAAACAAACTTGATAGTAAGCAAGATTTGTGTTTGCCAAAAAATAGATATCAGACGAAATCGGTTAATTGCATATTCATTTTGCCAGGCATTTTTATGCGATTATCCAATATATGCGTTTAACTGATTTGTGTGATTACCCTTCAACCACATTGTAGATTGCCAATTTGGTTTGCAATGTTTTTACGTGATTAAGACATTGTACAAACACTGGCAAGAAAATATGCAATTTTAATGTTTGTTTATACTCAACTTTATATACTCAAATCTTCAATTCAATTCAACTTTGTTTTCCTGATTTTCTCCCAAAAAAAGAAATAAATAAAAGGCCTTCACCTCCATTTCGTCTCCAATTTTTCACTATTTTTCTCCCGAAATCATAGTGATCTCTAAAAAAAGGTCTTCACTTCAATTTTCTCTCCAATTTTGCTTCTTTTTTTTCCCAAAATCATGGTAATCTCTAAAAAAAAAGTCTTCATTTTGATTTCGTTATATTTCTCCCAAAATCATGGTGATCTCCAAAAAAAAAAAAAAGTTCTTCACCTTGACTAAAACTTGTATTTTCCCACTTTTCATCTGAACTTCATATTAATCCCAACAAAAAATTGCTGTTTTGTAAGACGGTCTTTTGTTTTGGGTTTTTTGATAGGCATTGTAAAGGGGGATGGCATGCCATATCCCCCCTAGTTGTGACCCTGTTTCATGACACACCTTGAAGATTATTGCACTTTTTTGTTTTACTTCTTTTGTTTTGTATTTTGCTGCAATTGCGCTTCTTTTGTTTTGTATTTCACAGCAAATAGCAGCCACCGTGACAGATTAAGTTACTGCTGTTTACTTCAATTCCATTGTAGATTGTATTGTTGTTTTGCAAATGTTTTCCCCCCAAAAATAATGCGATTAAGTGAATGAAGATAGCAACTGTAACAAAAATCTTATGCGATAATCCAATTTATCTCTTGAAGCAGTATGCGATTAACCAATGTTTTTACTTAATGAGAGATAGGATTTGGTTCGAGATTTCAGATTTGTATGCGATAAAACGATATATGTGTTTAAGCTGTATGCGATTAACTGATTTCGTCTAATATATTTCCTCTATTTATCTTTTTAACTTGCAGGAAAACATTGAGGGGCATTATACTAAGAGCAGCTTTTGAAGATGCCAAGATATTGCTTTTGAATTGAAATCTTTTATTTTTTATTTTTTTAGCTATAAAGGTATTACTGAATTAGGGCTGCTTGCTTGGATGCCAAGCAGAGCAATGTGCTTAAAGTGTCTTCCAATGATATAACAAGATTATGCCATTAGCTATTGAATTGCTGAATCTGAAATATTGTGTAAAGGACTTTGATGACAAAAACAGTAAGTATTGCTTGAACAAACACCTTTTTAAAAAAAGGAAAAGTTGTATGACTTGTGGTGCAGTGCAGTGCGGTGTCACAAATAAAAAATACTTACGAGCTGCCACAAAATTTTGTATTTGCAACATCACTATTCAATACCCTGATTTTATTGCATAACTGGAAGGATGAAAATTGAATTAAAGAAGCCATTTTGGATGGGATTAAATTGTGATTGCCTGGTATTTCAGAAAAGTTATAAAGAAGTGTGTTGTTCAAGAGAGATGTTGGTTTTTTAAGATTTCGAAAAGAAAAGGTTTTATAGAAAAAAAGGAGGGCAGTCAAAGAATAAATGGTGAGGATCATCAAGGGAAGAAAAACATAATTTACAGATAAAGTCATTTGGGGTTTTGGGGGTAAAGTTATGCCTTTGAAAGTTGGTGGATATCTGAGAGCTTAATTTTTGCTTTATCTGTTATTTTTTAACCATTTTTTAAAAAATTTGAAAATTTTTAATTGTATATATTTTCTCTATTTTCTCAAGTGTTATCAGGGTCTTCTAGAACCTCATGAATCAAGGCATTCAATTATTTGTCGTAAAACTCTTTCATTAAAATGGTCTTCTCGTAATTGGTTTTAATATTTTCAAAAAGTTTAATTTTATTATTAAGCTGACTAACCATAACTTTATCAACTTTGGAATTTACAGCATAATCAATTCTCTGGCATCACCTTACAAATTCAGCTTCAAGTAAGTCCATTCTTTCACTTACATTATCAATTTTTGACTCTTTTTTAAAAATCTTTTCTTTTATTTTGTTCAAACTTTTTAAAATTTTATCCAATTTTTTGTCAGCATTCATTTTAAAGGTTGTTTTCTCTTTATTTCTTTTTTATAAGGAATGCATTGAACTGGTTATTAAACTTCTATAATGACTTTTTGGTTCTTGCAAATCAAGCTGATATTACCTTGACAAAGACATCTGACAACTGAATGTTTTTCTGAAATGACTTCCAAATTAGCCCCCAGGTTGCACCTCTGGCTGGTACTGATGATTTGTATAGAAATCAATGTTTATAATACTAAATTTTGTATGTTCAGCTATTCAAATATTTTGACAGTAATTAGCGTCCATTAATTGTTATGTGCTGCTTTATCATGGCTGATTAATTAGTAAGTTGCGACTAATTTGTTTATTGTTGCCACATTAGTTTTTTAAACATATATATTATGCAAATTTACAACATGAAGTGAAATCAGAGTTGGATCATGTGTCACAAAAAATCCTTTGAGTCTGATTGGAGTTGGAGTTTTAATCAATGGAGTTGGACTGGACTCTAACCCCCCAAAAAATTACTCTTCTCATTTCTGCTGCAAACTACCTCTGTTTAATTAATGCAGATATAATTTTTGTCAAATAAAAAAGGGCAAACTGTTCTTTTAAAGGTTTAAAAGTATTGTTTGTGGATTAACCAAATAAAAAATAAATAAATAAAATAAAAATAAAGGCCGATTTTAAATCAGATCACTTTTTGTTTCAGATTTAAGTAGTCTTATCAAAATTAAATATATCTGATATTTTTAGTAATTTTTTGAAATTTCTTTTACTCAATATTTTATTTTATGCTAAACCATGGACAAAGCTATTATTTCTACCTGTTCAAAGTTATTATCTAAGAAAACAATAAAAGTAGATTGGTTGAGTTTGCCAATTGAGATATGGTTGGAGATTTTTAAGAATCTTCCCCAAATGACTGTTTTGTTTGTAATACGTCAAGTTTGTAAAGTTTTTCAACATCTTGTTTTTGATTCTTCTTTGTGGAAATGTGCTGATATGAATGAATGGAAAAATAATGCAAATATTTGTTGTTTAAAACTGGATAAATCTTTAAATTATATTGACAATGAGCCATATTTGCAATGTTTATATGAGAAATTATATTCAAAAGGTTTTTTAACATCAACAGAATTGTTTATTCCAATTGTTGATATAGTGCATCAAGATCTCCATGCAATATACTTTAGCCGATATGGGGGTGACTTTGTGTTTGGAAAACCACAACAGGTCATTTTACATAAATGTTCTAATCTAACCTTACTCAATGTTGCATTTTGTGAAGATATCAATTCCAAAACTTTAAAAAGTATTTGCCATCACTGTTCAAAGTTAGAAGTATTAATTCTAGAAGGATGCAGGTAAAAATACTTGTAAAAATTTATAAAAAATTTTGGGTCTCGGAAGTAACCATAAGTAATTTTTTTCACTGAAACTACCCAGAATACCCCTTTCAGCATTAGGGTGGAATAAAAGAAACCAAGAGAAAAAGGATTTCCAAAGAAGCAATAGTAACTGCTGGAACATCTGGGTTAGTTTTACAAAGAAAAATTGGCTATGGTGACTTCTTGAAGAGACCCATAATTTTAATATATCAATGATTTTTGTTGCATATTTGTAGTGTTTAATTAAAAACGAAATAAATAGCTATTTTGGGTCTTTTCAAAAAGTCACAATAAGCAAATTTTTTTCTGTGAAACTAACCCAAAGCCCCCCTTTCAGCAAGCAGGTGGATTAAAGAAGAAACCAAGAGAAAAAGAATCTCTCGCAAAGTGATGGTAACCGCAGGGGCATTTGGGTTAGTTTCATGATCCAAAATTGCTTATGGTGAATTCATGAAGAGACTCATTATTTTGAATTTTTGTTAAAAATCATTTATATTGCTTTTTTTCTGGTTTAATTAAAACTATAATTTTTGAAAATTTTGATAAATTTGTTGACTCCATAATGCATGATAGTTTTATGACTTCTCTAAAACTATATTTAAATGTATAACTTAGAAAAAATACCAAGTTGATTAGCTATAAATTTTGAATTAATGATGGGACGATGCCAAATTTTTTTTTTTTTGGTTTTGATGCTGATTCCAACATAAATTTTGATTTCAATTCTGGTTATTTAAAACTCATATCATATTTATAATAGACCAAAAAATGTTTTAAAGTATCTTGTTTAATCAGTTGGACACTGCCTCTACCCTAATTGTTTTAAATTGTTCATTATCAGCCATTATAAATTAAAGATTATATAAAGAAAAAAGTAAATTGTTTGGGTCTCTTCAAGAAGACACTGTAAGTAATTTTTATTTGTAAAACTAACCCAATTCCCCCACAGTTACTATCGCTTTTTTAGATAGTGCTGGTTTGTTAGTCTGGTGGTTAGTTTCACTAAAAAAAATTGCTTACTGTAATTTCTTAAAAGACCCAATTGTTCTGCCTAGTAGAGTGCTTAATAATAAATCAGAGTAATATTTTTTTACAAAATTTATTTAATGATTGCTTAAAAAACTACAAACATTTGTAGCATCTTTATTTAAACAGAGTCTTGATTGTTACTCAAGTAGAAAAATTTTGTTTGAAAAAGGATATTTAAATATTTTATGGCAGGGTGGTCCAAGAGTGTAAGCATGAAGGGCCACATTTTGGTTTAAGAAAAAATATTGCAGGCCGCAAATGAGAATTGCCAAAAAAATTGTTTGCTGCATCTGCACATCTAACACAATTTTGGATGAAGATAGTTTAAAGCTTTCTGTTTACCTACAATTGAAAGTGATTTTTGCAAAAAAAAAAATACGCAACACACCAAATCAATAACAAAACAATTCATTGTTTCTTGATTTTGTCAGCTTTAAGTTTTGTGTCTTTTGTTTTGTCAATGTCAGCTTTAAGTTTTGTTGTATATGTTTAGACTTGGTATCTTTTGTAATAACAAACACAGCTTGATAACAAATCGAGTTTTTCTACTGGTATCTAAGTCTATTTTCAGCAGTGGGGTCATATTGACCTCAAGGTATTGCTAGCGTGATTTTTATGGTACCAGAGCAGGGTTAATCATGACATTAGCCATAATAAAATTATTTTGGAAACATTAGCATAACCAATGGAAAAAAACTTTACACTAAAATTTAATCAAAAAAATTTCTAACCAATTTAACTTTTTAATCACTGCCATATTTTTTTTTGTTTTAAAGTTCTTTTGCTGTGAAAACCCACCTTCACTGGCCAGCATCTATGTTGGAATTCTTTTAGTCCCCAGAAACGGAAAATCAATCTAATTGATACTCTTGTTCACAGAGCTTTTATTATTTGTTTTAAAACCAAACTGGACCCAGAGCTTGGCAAAATTTGTTCAATTCTTTTAGAAAATGGCTATCCGGAACATGCAATCAATTCAGCTTTCAAATGAAAACTTCAACAACTAAATTCTAACCGGTTCACACAGTAGAAAAGTGCCCTGTCTACCTATACATCCCATGGATTGGAAATGTCTTGATGAAGTTCGGAAAGCAGATTACGTCTGCTGTGAAACACTGCTTTTTTTCCGTTGAACCATGTGTTATTTTTAACACCTGACAGCTCTTACCAGCAATTAAGAAAGACGTATTACCTTTCCATCATCACAGCAATGTTATTTACCAGTTTGTGTGCCACTGCAATAGTTGGTACATTGGTTGCACGTCTCAATCCCTAGAAGAGTGAATTAAACAACACGTTCCTAGATCCATCACCAATCCTCCTGCCTTGCCCAACCACCAAAGTCTTTCCCACTTTTGCAAGGCCAACACACGCCCACAACAATTTCATGAATCCTCCATTGGTCAACATCTTCTTGACAACACCCAATGCACTCTTCATTACAGCAAGGAAAAATTTTCTATTCTTGCTGGAGGTCGCTCTTCTTTTCACCTTTCTGCTCTTGAAGCTACTTCCATTAAATCTCTCAATCCCCTTCTGTGTAAGCAAAAAGAATTTGTCTACTCTTTGAAAATTTCTTAATCTTTTCTCTCATTGGCTAACTTTTTTCAGCCAATGAGAACTCTGCTTTCCCCTTTATAACTCAGTTCGGTTTCAATTCTGCTTCATTCTGACAATATTCCCTGAAGAGTGTCAGATGAAAAGCTTTGGGAAGAAAAATCTTTTACTTCACGCAATCTATAAATATTTGACAAGGAATATCTTTAAATTTAATGCATTTAACAATTTTAAATGTGCTTTTTGCTCTTATCAGCTGAACAATTGCAATTGCCTTTTTAATTTCTTTAGTGACCTAACAAAATTTTTTATGGTAGTTTCAATGCTAGTGAAGGTAAATCAAAATTATTTATTTTCTGGCCAAATTGGTCCTGCCAAATTGTCTTGTTTTGTTTGCCACTAACCTATAATTATTAATCATTTTAAATTTGTATATGTAGTTCTAAAAAAAAATTGTCTTTTTCATCTATATGTGCATGCTTAATGATAGTAAAGTATATAAAAAATGAAGTCAAATTCTGTACATAAATAAATTAAGGAGAAAGGCACAACTACACAAAATCTAAGTGAGAAGAAGGTGCAACACAGTGTTGTCTCGGAAGGGAGAAATGCACAATGTGCAATTACCAAGGAGAAACACTGTTACTCACAACTTAGGTTATTTGAAAAGTTTTAGTGTGTAAACAAATTTCTTTTGTTTACATAAAACCTGATGTCTGCTTTTATAAAAGTTGCCTCAAGTAGACAAAGATGAAACGAGTTGCATGCCACAGCAAGAATTTTAAAATGTTTGTCATTATAGTTTGTAGCACATTGCTTGTTATCATGCATGTGTTGTCTTATGGCAGAGTCACAATCTGGGTTATTACATTTTAGCTTACAGGATCTACCAGGTTGAGATCGTGTAGGACGCTGTAGCCATTTAGGAACATGCTGTTTGATTCTATCTTGTAGTTGCTATGATGTTCATCCTATGTACCTGCTATCACATTGGCACGAATATTCATAGATAATGGAGCTTTTGCTGCATTTGGCCCTGGAACTTTTGCAAGGCCAAATGGAGTCACTACATTGCTTTGACGAATAAATTCGCAAAGACTTTGTTGCCACCTGATTCACTTGATGTGGATGCAGCTTACCAGGACTTCTGTAACACCATTAAGAAAGCAGCAAAAAAGACTATCCCATGCGGGTATCGAAATAACTATATTCCGTGTTGGGATGCAGAGTGTGAATCCCTCTATAAAACCATCCTGCAGTCTCCTCAGGGAGACAACTCAAGTTTGGCTGCTACAGCTCTGCTTGCCAAGCTTGACAGAAAGCAGAGGGATCGATGGTCCGAAGCAGTTTGGAGCTTGATCCCTCCGCTTTCTGTCAAGCTTGGCAATCAAGTTCAGTTCGGACTTGGCAATCAAGTTCAGTTCGGACTTCTCACACTCTAGTCAAAAAGCATGGAGTATTTTGAACAACCTTACTGGTAGGTCACAACACTCTCCTTGTCACTGTCCCGTTTCAGCCGATGCTATTGCATCTCAGCTGGTTAAAAATGGGAAATACGAGGCTGTTGACTGCAAGTCATCTCAACTTGTCTCTCAAGAAGTCTCTGACCTTTGGAGGGCCACAACACCAGACACAGTAAATATCTCTGACAATTTTTCACAGAGAGAATTTGCTGCTGCTCTCCAACATTTAAAACCAGGTAAAGCTCTGGGACCTGATTCCATCTGCTCAGAGCTTATACTCTCCATGCTGGAGCTGCTTTGACGTCCTGGTTATGTGACTACCTTTCTTCCTGCTTGCGCCGACTCAAAATTCTCAAGATCTGGAGAAGAGCGCTTGTGGTCGCAATCCCAAAAGCAGCAAAGCCTGTGGGAGACCCAAAGAGTTATTTACCGATATCTTTGTTTTGTGTCCCCTGCAAGATCCTCTAGAGGCTTATCTATGGCCACATTGAACCATTAATTGATCCACTGCTCCCTAAAGAGCAGACTGGGTTCCGATGCGGGAAGTCAACTGTAGATCAAGTTGTTCTGCTAACCCAGAACATCAAGGATTTTTTTGAAACTAAAAAGAAGGCCAGTACAGTATTTATCGATTTGACAGCTGCTTATGACACTGTCTGGCATCGTGGCCTTACCTGCAAGCTGCTGAGACTACTTCTAAATAAGCACATGGTCAGAATGATTATGGAGCTTATTCGAAATCAAAGTTTCACCCTTACCACTGGTGACAGCAAGTAAAACAGGCTACCCCGTCTTAAAAACAGCGTTCCTCAGGGATCAGTCTTGGTTCCTTTCTTATTTAACATCTATACATACGATCTGGCTTCCATGATTTCCTGAAAGTTTGCTTATGCTGATGATCTAGCATTGTTGCACACTTCCGGAAACTGGAAGGACTTGGAAGGGACTTTAAGCCAAGACATGTCTACACTTTCAGCATATCTCCAGACTTGGAGGTTGAAGCTCAGTCACACTAAGACAGTGACGGCAGCCTTTTACTTAAATAACCGAGAGGCCAAACATAAGCTAAAGGTCTACAACAACGGTAGACTTTTATCGTTCTGTCCAACTCCTACTTATCTTGGGGTAAAACTGGACAAATTGCTCATGTTTGTTACCACTTAGTAACATTGCACAAAAAACTATCCTCGCACGTCACACTGCTGACGCGACTCGTGGGCTCGGGATGGGGTTCTGGTGCTAAACATGCATAGCCACCTTATCTCTAGTCTATTCAACAGCTGAGTACTGTGCGCCAGTCTGGTGTCGCAGTGCTCACATTTGCCTCATTGACAGTGTCTTGAACAATGCCTTACACATAGTTACTGGATGCCTGCATCCCACACCAATGGACCACCTACCTGTACTCTCAGGCATCCAGCCAGCTGAGCTTTGCCGACTGGGAGTAACACTCTCCTTGGCTCATTGTGGATTTCTGGACCCCGATCATATCTTGTATGGTCTTTTAGGTGGGTCCTCAGATACTCAGCTGTGCGGAATCTTTTGGACAACCTTGCCAGACTTGGCATCTGTGCTTTCAAATGGATGGAAAACGGAGTATTGTGAAAATGCTTCCAGGCTCCATGCTTTTGTACTGAGGACTAGTGCCAGGCCTGTTGGGATGGGCTTACTTTGAGCAGCTTGGGTCAAGCTCAACCACTTCTGGAATGGTGTTGGGCAATGCTGGCTTAATAACACCACTGCCTCATCTGATTCAGGCAGTGCAGCAGTCTGGGGTAGTAAAAGGATAAACCCTCTGCCCCAGTCCTGTTTGTGTTTGACCTGTAGTAGATACCCTTCAAACAACAACAATGGAGCTTTTTAGCGTGGTAGATAAAACATTTTTGTGGGCTACAGGTAACATGCGTTTGAATGTAAATACCACTCTGGTGGTAACAGAGCCATAACAACTTTCAACAACCATTTTGACATTTTTATCATGACTAATAAAAGCTTTCCCTATCCAAGAAACTCTCAAATACACTGGGCACTTCTCAGGGCCAAATTGTTTAGGCATAGAAAACTGAGCAATTTTCTTGGAAATGTTGCTGTCAATAATCGATTCAGGATAACCATTGTTCAATAGAATGTTCTTGATATGTTTAATTTCTTTGTTTAGTTTAGATTTCGTGCATATCATTAGTGCCCAGTGTACCAAAGTTGATATAAGGTTTATTTTTTGTTTAGTGGGACTAAAAGATTCCCCACTTAAGTACTGTCCTGTAAAGGTAGGTTTTCTGTAAACACTGATTTCAAAACTGGTAACTGATCGTTCCACGTTAACATCAAAAAAAGGTAAACAATTATTTTTCTCTTTCTCAAAGGTAAATTTGAGAGAAGGATGGAGACAGTTTAGTTGGTTGAAAAAGTTTTCCGACTCTTTATTGCAAAAAATAGCAAATGTATCATCAACATACCTAAAATATGTGGAAAGTTTTGATATTTAGGAGAAGAGTTTTTCTTTATAAAACCCAACAAAGATAGTAGCTAAGGCTGGGCCTAGTGGTGAACCCATTGCAACCCCATCAGTTTGCTTGTACATAATAACATTGAAGCTAAACTTTACTCCAGATGTGGCACTTTTCATCATTTCAATGAAGACAGCCTTAGAAATAAATGATTATGCATCCAAGTCATCACAATATAGGACATCTGCACAGATGTTAATGGTCTCTTCAAGTGGGACATTTGTAAAAAGGCTTCAGATGTCGAAGGAGCACATGAAAAGATTATTAGAATCTTTTAAGTTGTGAAAATAGTTGTGCCTTTCTGAGACTACATGAACAGCACCTTTCTCCTAACTGTTGAGACTATAAATACCTTGATTTTTTTTGGTTTGTCCCATTTTGACGCAATAGCTACTGATGAGAGTGTCACAAAAAGCTTTTGGCTCTGATGAATTTGACTTTGTTTTAGCGATATTAAAATTCTGTACCACAAAGAAACCCTTAAAAAAATTTTAGATTCCAATCCTGATTTATAAAAATGTATCAATTCTTGATTTCAGTTTCAATCAATTATCCCATCACTAATTTAAATCATTAGATTTGTTTATTCTAAAATTGTGATTATTAACTTATCGTATATACCAGCTAATAAGCCAACTCAGCGAATAAGCTGAGGTCAATTTTTGCTCAAAAAATGAGGGTTTTTACATATTACCGCCCAATAAGCTGAGGTGGAAAAATTGCATTAACTACTGTACCTTTTTCTCTTTTTCTAACATTTTTTTTAGTTATGCTTTACATTCCTTATGCACCAATGCACATTCTTTTAAACTAATATTATTCTATTTGTGCTTTTTTTCTTTTTACACACCAACACACTTTATAGTACACATGCAACAGAGAAAGTGCTTTGTTTTAATCAGTCACTAAATAATTTGGTATGGTTAATTCGTTAATTTTTGTGAGTGAAAAGATGTCTGCTCCTGTAAAAAAAAGAATGCGTTATGATGCTGGCTTTAAACTTGTTCTTTTATTTACTGTCTTTATTTAACTCTAGCTGTGAATTGACATGCAGTGAGATTGAAGGTGTCATTTTGTGTCCAATTTTGACCTCTGGAATTTTTGGTCCAAAGCTATATTTGCCCAATAAGCCAACCCCAGAAAATTAGGTCCAGAAAATCAGCTTATTAGCCAGTATATATGGTATTAATCAAACTTTTTCATTTGTGCTGCTGTTATTGTTTTTAATCCACTTTGAAAGCAGGAAATTTACAAGTTGTTGCTTAACCCTCTAGTAAAACTATTGTAAACTTTACAGTCAAATCATTTCGATTGCTTCTTAAGTTTTAGTTTTAATTGTTTTCAAAAATAACAATAGACAGGTGCAAACACATCATGTGCTGAATAAGTTTAAACCAATCAAATACTTTTAAGACTGACCTGGTTTTTAGATATGTAGTAACTGTCAAACAAGTACCACAATTTGCTTTCCATGTGCTTGTTTTCATATCTTTAAGTATTTTTTGTATGAACATGAGTTCATCACCAAATAAAGAAAAAATCAACTGAGCAAACCATTTATAATTGCATAATTTGCTTTTCAAAAGTTTATCTTTTGCAGTAAAGTTACTGATGACTCTATGAAACAAATCAGTGGCCTACAGAATTTGAAAAAGCTGAACATATCTCATTGTGCATCAGTGACTGACGATGGAATCAATCACATCATGTTAATGCCTGCACGCTTAAAGACATTTTTTTGTGATGGAGTTCTCCATGTCACAGACTGGTAAATTTTTTTTTATTAAATTTACATATAAGCTTAAATGCATATTGTTTGACAAAACTTTGTTCAATTAATAGTTGTTGTGCAGTCCTCTTCCAATTTTTTTTGCAACTTTTCTGTCACTGCTCTTTTTGAAATTTTTTTACAAATCTAACATAAAGAGCTAAAAATGATGTAAAATAAAAAAAAGTTTTGAATTGATTGAAAGATCAATTTATTTTATGTTGTTTTTTTCTCTTAAATCTTAGCAATGTCTCCTTAGCAGGGTTGCCAGCAGAATACAATTTCAAAAATAACAAATACCTTGGTCAAAAAGTAACAAATTAATTTAAAACTAACAAAATGTTAATATGATTAATAAAAAACATGCATTTAATTACTTACTTTTAAAAATCTTAGAAAAAATGTGCATTTACTTACCCTTTAGAGTCAAGAAAGTAGCACTATCACCAGTTGCCTCTGTTTCTTTTTTTATACAAATTTTCTGTGCACATTAGCATCAGCAGTTCTTCAGAAGACTTCCATTTTGTATTATCTATCACGCTCATTATGTGTTTTATGTTAAGTAGCGAATTTATCGTATCATCTTTTAGTAAAAATTGATTTTTAGTCTTGCTGATATTTAACCCCATCACTGTCCAGGGGTTTTTTGCTGGTTATTTTTGCCGTCCTGTGTACCACATGAGGTGCAAGACAAATGAAATATTCTTTTAGTACATGCAGAGGAATGAGGCAATGCCAGAAGGCTTTTCATTAATTTTGATAACAAGGGATATCAAAATTTGTCATCAACTTTTTCATTTGAAACATTACCCAAACCTATACCCAAACTGTCACTTCAAGTTCTTTTTTAGTATTGTAGTTGGGGTCTTTTATTGTCAGCTCTCGCCATTCTATATTTAAAACTTTGTTATCATCTTTTGATATAATATTAGGAAACCACAATGCCAAAGAAATGATTGATAGTAGTTTTCTCATATTAACATTTTCAGGATCAAGTGCCTCTAGTAATTTTAAGTTTCTGCATAAACTATTTGATAAAATCTTTTTAACAATTGCTTCATCAATGCCACATAAAAGTTGAAGATATTAATACATAATTGTTAAAAAGTCTGTGTTACCGATTTTATCAGTATTCTGTGGGTAGATACTTTTTGTTTTTGCATTGAAATTAATTTTTTCTATAGGAAGAGAGATCAAATGATCAGCAACATCAGTATCTGATGCATTTTTAACCTTGATTATTTCTTTTTTTACAAAAAAACCAAAAAATGGTTTTGCAACTGCTGTTAATAGAACTCCTTAGCTTGTGCAGATGAAAGATTTCTGCTTGAAATTCTACTGTAAGTTAATTTACCATAGGTAGAATGAAAGATAAAAATAAATAATACATTCTATTGCAGAATTTTTGCAAATTTGTTCTAATTTAAAGGCAGCTAATTTAACATTATCTTTTAAGGAAGCAGAAGTAAAAAACAAAGTAAGTACATTTCATCGATCAAATATCCTATTCATAACTTGACATAACTATCTTGTACAGCTAACATGCAAAGTCTTTTTGGGATTGGTAACAGTAAGTTTCTGAAAGTCTTTTTACTCCACAAGACGCTTTGGGCTATTTGAGAGGTATGAAAAAATTTTTCAAGCTAAAATTTTCTAATTGATTAGGAAGTTTCAAACTAGCCGTTGATGTGCATAAATGCATAGAATGACACATACAACCTTGCATGTAAATGCTGGAAATTTTTGTTGTAGTAAGTAATGCCATGTTTTTAACCCATCATTGCACTATCTTATTGGTTGCAAATCCTACAAGATTGTCAAATGGTATTTTACGCTTTTCAAAAAAATTTGATGAAGATTTTATAATTCCTGCAGCATTTGCAATATGTTACATTAATTAAAACCAGATATTATCAACAGTTTTTCTATCATAGCATCTACTTATTAATACAAGTTGCTTTATGGTAGAAATATCAATAGTTTTATCAATTATAAGAGAAAATATCCATTTCTTTAGTGTAAAAATAAGTTCATCTAGGTAATGCTTATGAAGAACAACTCGAAAAATTTCCAATGCTTTAGTTCATGCGTATTTGATACATTTGTTAATATTGAATCTTTGCAAACATTTGAAATCAATCCTGGCAAATGATCTAAGATTGATATAGGTAAGTTGTGCTTGGCAACAACGGTACATAGTTTAAGTTCAGTGGCTGCAACTTTTTTTGTGTGAAGCAATGATGTTTTTGATTACATGAAGTCTGCTAACTTGGAACATTTACTAACACAATACATATTTTTTTATGTTTGTCTGTATCAGAATGTCTTTCAACATAAGTAATTCTTCTAGAAATTTCACTTTACAAAATTTGCAAAATGTTTTGTTCTGATTTACTTTACTAAGTTCAATCCAAGCTGCAAGTCTTTCATCATGTAACAAGTTTTTCCATAATTTTTGCTTGTTCATGTTGCTCAACTTTGCTTTTTTCTTTTCTGGTGTAGTTTGTTCTGTCACTTTCATTGTCAGCTCACTTTCTTATTAGACTCATGGTGAAATAGGATTGAACAAAATCCAACATAGCATGTTAAACTAGAACAACTAGAAACTGTTACTTTTGAATAATGGTTATTAACTGCTCTTTTGAAAATTTTGTCTGTTATGTTTAACTGTTACTTTATATTCATTAAGCCAGCTTAGAACTGACCAATAGCAATTGTGAAATTACTTTATCTGTTTAATTTCTTAGTATCTGTTAGTAGCAATTATGACGTTATTACTATATCAAAGGCAGAAGCAGATAAAAAGAAAAGCTGCTTTTTTGAAAAAGAAAAAGTTTTGCAAGGATTGAGCTTTAAAATAACACAGTTTGAATAATAACATTTACTTCTTGTTACTTTGCAATTTGCTAAACTGTTAATATTTTTTGAGGAAATTATCTGTTACTTTTGAACAAACTGTTATTTTTTTGTACACCTCTAATGCACACCTCATTAGTGACTGACATATACTGGCTGGCACTGGCAGTGCAAACATTGTTTATGGCTGGCCCAAAACAAAACATGTTTTATACAAAAAACAGAACATGTTCAAACCATTTTAAAACTGTCTCAACTCTAATCGCATCACTTTATTTACTATTTTATTGATAATTCTTGCTCTATATGATTTAAAATTTATCATTTAACTCGAAATCATTAAAACTGAAATACCGTATATCCCGGCGTATAAGACGACCCTTAAAGTCAAAAAACGTCTTATACAACCAAACAAGTCGTCTTATACAACCAATATAAAAGTCTTTATGGTACGGTATATGAAACCGATATAATTTTGTACCTCGTCTTATCTGACGGTCGCCTTATACGCCGAAATATGCCAAAAACTGATATAATTTTGTACCTTGTCTTATCTGATGGTTGTCTTATACATTGGGATATACAGTATGTGTTAATAATCAAGTGAAATAGTAACAACTTTTGGTAGCATCATAACAAAAATAACAAATTTCAAACTTGCAAGCAAAAGGTAACAGCTTTGGCAACCCTGCTTCTTAATTTGAAAGCACTTGTTTTGTTTTAATTTATAATATTAAATAGCTTCAAGAGTTTTTGTACGTTTTATAGTACAATGGTGTTAACAATCAATTTGTTGAGTTTCATAAAATAGTCATATTTTTATTTATTGCTTAGTAACTTTTTTAAATCATTTCAAATTATTTTTTAATCCACTTTAAAAGTAAATACAACATGTGATTTTTTTCAATTGTAGTTTTATAGAATTTATTATTAGTTTTTATAAGTCACTATTGATTGTTATATGAATAAGTTAGATATTTTTTGTTGTTATCAGTGGGATAATGCTTTTTGTTCAATATCAAAACGAAATTGAAGAAATTTCAATTGATGGTGAAGATATTCATGATATTTCGATTCTTTCTCTGCTTAATCATTTGAAAAATCTTAAAAATCTTGAAGTTTCATTTTGCAACCATCTTACTGATCAAACCTTACATGCATTAATTGATAGCCAATACAGAAGGTAGATTTTTGTAGTGGTAAGTGGTAGTATGAAATTAATGATTTGATATTTCTTTTGGTTGTATATTATCTTTATAATCTAAATGCTATACGGATAAATCTGGATATTTGCATTTCGGATAATTGCATAATTTGCTTTATTGCATAAGGATCAGAAATCCCAAACTAAAGCCAATCATTTGAAAAGAAAACACTTCAGTTAATTGCCTATCAGTAAATTGCCTATTCCATAATCTGTTTTATTGAATAAAGATTCAAATCTATTTATTTAATTAACTGAACAGTCCTGCACATCAATGTAAGTAACTGCCTACAGAAAATGCATTGTGAGCACACAAACACAATGCTCTTGCAGCACATTTATGAGTCGACAGCAGTCAATACAAAACAGTGCAAGATCAAAGTCGCTTTAGCACTACTGCATTTTCCTAAAATATCTGTTTTTATCTAATTAAAACAGCAAGAGTTTTAATGTTTCTAACTGATTGAAAACAACATGTCATCCTCAATGTGCAATGACAGCTTGTTTAATTGTAAGCATATGAGATGATTTTATTTCAGTGTTACATTTTCTGCAGTACACAGTGTGTACACAGATACATGTTGTTTTTCTAAATCGGTAATTGTCTTTCAAAAACATCAAATGCATCTCATGTTGTGGTGGCCTTTGGTTTTGTTTTTTTACAACTTTTTTGAAACAGTCATTTTTTTGTCACTGAAATTTTGCAATATTTTGTTCAATAACACTGTGCAACAAATTTTCAGTTTGAACAAAACTCAAGAACAAACAGATGTGCTTTAAGGTAATTTGCAGGTGCTGAGTCCGAATTTAAACTTGTTTTTTTACGTAGACATCAGGATTTTCTGAAAAAAGCATCTGAACTTCTGGTTGAGATAGAATATTGTCAAGCACTATTGCCCATAACAAATTTATCTAACATGTCTTCTAATAGGTCTTTTTATGAGTTACAACAAGTCTATTATATTTGTAAAGAATGCAGTTCCCCAAGTTTAGGAAAACCTGGCATAGTTGGTGATAAAATATTCAAATTTTGACCGAAATGTATTAACCACTTAGTAGCATTTTACCAAAGCAATTTAATTATGGTTTTACAGCAACATTGTTAGTCTTTATTATAGTTTTTTTTTGCTCTCCCACCTATTACAAGTTTCAGCATTATCTAATATGAAAATGAAGCTTTAAAATGGAGCAACACATAAACTCAATAAGAAAATCACACTATGTGCAAAAACTGAACAGAAGTTCGACGTTATCGTCTTTTGTGTTCTTGTTCTGGCTTATCTCGTTTCAGTGACCAGCAGTATTTGGCAAGCATTCCAGTTGACCACTTTCCTTTGAACCTCTTTTCAATAACAGCAATGTCCTGGTGAAATCTCTCACCGTGCTCATCTGAAACTGCTCCCAAGTTTTCATGGAAAAATAGTAAATGTGAATGTAGAAAGTGAACTTTGAGTGACATCTTGCATCCCATTATGTGGTAGTTGCACAACAAGTTGGCCACCACATCTTCGAAGTCATCAGACTTATGTAAACCAAGAAAATTTAGACATACTTGTTTAAAACTTTTCCACGAAGTCAACTCGGTTTCATTGAGCGTTTTGTCAAACATGTCATTCGGGATAAGTTTTCGTATCTGAGGCCCAACAAACACACCTTCTTTTATTTTGGAATCAGACAATTTGGGAAAACATTCATGCAAAAATTCAAATGCAGAAGAATCTTTTCTTAAGCCTTTAACGAATTGTTTGAATAACCCAAGCTTAATGTGCATAAGTGGCAAAATGATTTTATTTTGAGGGACCAAAGGCAAAGCTACCAGGTTATGTTGACCTTCCTCTTCTTCTATTCTCTGTGGCCAGGTCTTTTCAATGTAATGCTTGTTACGAGCTCTGGAATCCCAGCGGCATAGAAAGCAGCAGTATTTAGTGTAGCCAAGTTGAAGGCCTCGTAACAAAGCCACGACTTTTAAGTCTGCGCACACATACCATAAATGAGAATGGTAATTTAATTTATCCAAAATAAGTTGCAAGTTGTAGTATGTTTTTTTGAGGGTGGTTGAATATGCTACTGGCACGTATTGACAGCAGTTCCCATTATGCAGAAGCACAGCTTTGATACTTTCCTTAGAGCTGTCTATGAAAAGTCTCCAGTTCGTTTGATCGTGGATCATGCTTTGTTTGATCGTGGATCATGCCAATACTTTGAAATAATGCAGAAACATCATTGCAATAGCACAGTTCACCATCAGTAGAGAAATGGGAAATTAGGTTTTGGCTTCTTTAACGATAGAAAGTTACCTTTGTGTCTGGAGCAAGCAAATTCCATTGTTGTAAGCGTGAAGCCAAGAGTTCGCTATTAGACTTGGTCAGATTTAAATCTCGCACAAGATCATT
This sequence comes from Diplosoma virens, assembly GCA_963680785.1. Lineage (NCBI taxonomy): Eukaryota > Metazoa > Chordata > Ascidiacea > Aplousobranchia > Didemnidae > Diplosoma > Diplosoma virens. Next base: position 50,371,816 of record OY796880.1, on the reverse strand, counting down.
TAAATCTTCCTGACTGATCAAATGTGGTTTAGTAGCTTCTTGACTGAGTTGAAAGGTACCATCAGAATCACAACTCGAGTTTTCAGAGTTCTCTGAAGACTTGCCCTTTAGTTCAGGTAAACATGGTGGAGTAACAGGAACGGGTAGATCAGCAGAATGTGGGACAGGACAGATAGCAGATGGTAGGTTTGGATACAAAGTTTTCTTCCTGTTTCTTTGGTTATAGCCTTTTGTTTTGGTTAAACAGAAATAGCAATCAGTGATGTGGTCTCTCTGCTCTCGCCAGATTATAGGCACCGCGAATCCCATATCTACTTTTTTCCTGAAAACCATTTGCTTAGTTTACCACTACAATCTAAGCAACAGTAGTGTGGAGACCAAACTTTATCTTGGTCTCCAACAGCACATCCAAAATAAGCATAATACAAACGTTTGATCTTGTCAGTTAAGTTCCTTCGATATTTTAGCAGAGTTAATTCTCCACAAATGTAGGAAAATGTATCAGGATCATTTTTACAAGATCGTCTCTTTTTTGGTATTTGAGCTTCCTTATGAGCAAAATCAATGTCTAACTGTATAATATGTGCAATACTATGAGTATACTTGTCTTATAGCTTGCTTACAACATACCTAAATGCAAAAGTTATGATTAAAAGAATGCATGCTGTAGCTAAATCACAAGGACTGTTGATTTCTAACTACCTGTAAGCAGCAACTGTGACAGTCTGTTTCTGTTTAACTAACTGGATCATGGGTGACTAGAATCGCTATTTTTTTGTATAGATTTAACAACTGTCAGCAATAGTGCCAATGATGGCTCATAAATCAAGCAGAAAAAATTCAGGCCTGTGTTTTCAAATTAAAATGTAAAATGCTGAAAAAACCTGACGTGCTAGAAAAAAATAAATTTCATATTCGTGTTCAGCACCCCCAAATTTACCAAAATCAACTCGTTTTGTCTTTGAGTTTTTTTTTGTGTTGCACAGTGTAATTGAATTAAGGCTGTTTAATTCTATTCAATTAAGTGGATTATGCAATAAACCACTGTGTGATTAACCAAAATATTTTTTCAACAAACAATTGTCTGTGGTTTGGGTTTACGATTTCTATGTGATAAAGCAGATTATGTGATTATCTGGTATGCAATCAACTGGATTTGACTGTAAAGTGCAAAGATTTATTGTTAGCTAACAAAATCTTTGTCATTGATAAATTTAAAAAGAAAACATTGCAAAGTGCAAGACTTCCAAAAATTTGGAATATTGCAATCACAGGTGTTGCGAATTCTTAGTTCAAAAGAAATTTTTGTCTGCTCATTGTAGCAACATAAATCCAACTTGTAAAAGGGCAAGAAAAAGTACCCAAGGAGAAGTAGAAGACACCTTATTACAATGGTTCAAACAAGTGAAAAGTAGGGGGCTTTCAATTAATGGTCCAATGTTGCATGAAAAAGCAAAAGATTTGAGGAAAATTAATAAAGTACATTTTGATCTATCATGGAGCTGGATCACTTGCTGGCAAGAGTGCAATTTAATTGTTTTAAGCGTAAGCATGGTGAGAAACAAGGCCATGATTCTGAATTAGCTGAAAATTGGATAGTGTCAGTGTGGCCAATAATACACAAGCATTATTCTGCCTCAGAAATTTACAACTGTGGTGAGACAGGGCTTTACTTTCATGCACTATCAGGGAGAACTTTGTGCTTCAAAAATGAAAAACTCTCTGGTAGTAAAAAATCAAAAAAATGGTTTACTGTCCTACTTACTGCAAACATGGATGGTTCAGACAAGTTACAGCCACTTTTTATGGGAAAATCTGCTAATTCACACTGCTTTAAGGGAATAAAGAAACTTCTGGTAACTTACAAATCTAATAAAAATTTCAGTATGACTGCAACACTCTTTCAAGAATGGTTTGAATTGTTTGATGCTTGCTTGCAGAAACAAAGAAAAGAAGTTTGTTTGCTGTTAGACAATTCTTTTGCTAACAAAATTGAAAATAATGGATTACAGTGCATTGAACTTGTAATTTTGCCACTAAATACAACTTTATCTATTCAATCACTTGACCATGGCATCATTGAGAGCTTCAAACACTATTACCATTGTTGAATGTTACAAAAAGTTGTGCTGACAATTGATGCAGATGAAAATAGCATGGCAACAGAAGTGGCTTGGTCTATATTAGCATTAGATGCAGTAAATTTTTTGAGCTGCTTGGAACAATGTTTCTGCAGACACAATTCGAAACTGTTTTTCCATAGTCTAACATTAGCAGTACCCACTGAGCCTTTTCTTGGATTTCCATCAGATGAAGTCCTTCTTCATTTACACAGGAAACATACACACAATATGTTAATCGTGATGATGGCCTTGAAGTAACAGGTATTTAAGATGATGCTGATATATGTGAAGAAGTTTTACAAAACAAGCAAGTTGAAAAAGACAACATCAGTGAAGAAACTACTGCTGACGCAACTGCTGTGACTCCATCAAAAAATAAAGCAGTGCTACATGCACTTGACATAATTAGGTGGCAACTACAATATAAAGGGGAAGATATGCCCATTACCCATACATTTCTTCATTTGGAAAGACAAATGCAAGATAGCATGCAAAATAGAATTAAACAAACTGCAATCGTGCAGTATTTTGCTTGAAGCAAATAAATGTTTGATCCTTTATTTGTGTGTTTTTTTTTACTTTTTGAGTAAGAATAAGAATATTGCATTGCACTTGCTTTGAAGTCTGATGTGTAGACGTTTTTATGTGTGATGACTGTTACACTTCAGTTCAACTTTGCACTTTTGCATAAATGCATAATTTACTTCATCGCATAAAAAGGTTAGGCAAACTGACTATGCAAATAACCAGATTAGATTGTACTGTTCAAGATGTTTGGTAAGCTGTTATTAGGAAAAGTAAAGGACCAAGTGTTGAGCTTGTGGAAAACTGATATTGATGGGTTTAGGAGAAGAAGAAATATTAGTAAAAGTTGCAAATTGGCTAAGGTAATTTTTCATTAAAGTATATGTCGGTCCACAAATGTTATAATGGTGTAACTTGTGCAATAGGATTTTGTGTGACACTGTATCAAACCCCTTGCAAAGATCCATAAACAATAATGCTGTGTGTTGTGAGGAATGCAAGGCGTTATAACAGCTAGTGACAACATCTAGTAAAGCATGATTAACACTGTAATTATTTCTAAAACCATATTGATTTGGGAATAGAACTTTATTTTTTGAAAGAAATTTATCATATCTAGTTTTGATAAGTTTTTCCAGTGTTTTCAACTGGTTGGAACTAAAGCTATTGATCTATAATTACCTAATATTTTCCTACTACTGGATTTGGATTATAAGGGATTACTTTGGCAGTTTGGAAAGCTTGGAAAAAATACAAAGATCAAATGACCGTTGAAAATATATTGATGATATAGGAGCTACTACTACTGCTCTAAGAGCAAAAAGAAGGGGTTGATATTGTCAGCTTCACTAGCTTTGTTTGTATTGGTTGAGTTAATTAGATGAGAAATTTTTGTGTTTGAGGGTCTAGAACTATGAAATGTACAATTGGGTTTTTTAAGTAAGTAGTAAAGTCTGCATCTTCTTCTTTCGGCTTTTCCCTTTAATAAGGGGTAGCCGCAGCATATCATGTTTCTCCAAAGCATCCTGTTTTTAATGTCCTTCTCCCTCACACCAACTTCCCCCATATTTTTTTTCACTAGATGTAGAAATCTTCTCTTTGGCTTCCCTCTTTTCCTCTTTCCTGGTAACTACATTTCCATTCCCCTTCTTCCTACATACTCCTGGTCTCTCCTCATGACATGTCCATACCACCTCAGCCTGCCCTCTCTCATCTTCATTTTTAACCATTCTACCTTAACTGTACCCCTGATGTACTCATTTCTAATCACATCTTTTCTTGTTACTCCCATAGCAAACCTCAACATTTTCATCTCTGCAACTTCCATCTCTTCCACTTGTTTCTTTGTGACTGCCACTGTCTCAAGTCCATACCATTGCTGTTCTCACCACTGAACTGTACACTTTTCCTTTTACTCTGGCTAGTAACCTCTGGTAACCTCCTGTCACAGATTACTGATACTTTTCTCCATCTATTCCATCATGCCTACACTCTCCTCTTTATCTCCCTCTCACAACTATCACTTTCTTGCACTGTTGATCTCAAATACTTCAATTGCTTTACTCTTGGCACTTTTTTATCATCCATCTTCACTGTTTTTTTGTCATTTATGCACAGATATTTGGTCTTTGACCTATTTTCATTCCTCTTCTTTCCAACACATATCTTCAGCATTCTATTCTCTGCTCCACTTCTTCCCTGGTCTCTTTGCAAATCACTATATCATTAGCAAACAGCATTGTCCATGGTGGTTCTCTCCTTACTTCATCTGTTTGCCTGTCCATAATCACTGCAAACAGGAATGGACTTAACACTGATCCCTGGTGCAGTCCAATCTTGACCTTGAAACTTTCTGTTGTTCCTACTGCACACCTCACCACTGTTTCACTTCCCTCGTACAGTAAAGTCTGCATGAAGGAGTGTATTGACATTATTTGCAATGGCATAACCAATTTCAACAAAAAATTGATTAAAGCAATCAGCAATTTTTGATGAGTCATCATTGATGGAATTTTTCATACTGATTTTAGTGAGAGAAGAATTTAATGAATTTAGTAGCAATAGCAAAGTTAACAATTTTCCACATTTTCTTGGGATTAGATTTACTTTTTGAGATAAACTCGATATAGTACATTTTTTTGATAAATTTTTTACTTATTTTAGTTTAATAGAATACATTTTATAGATGTGTATTTCAAAAGCATTACCACTTAAGAAGAAATTGTAGTTGAGCTTTTGCTTATTTTTGATAGAAATTAGTAATTCTTTGGTAATATACAGTTTTTGATGCAGGTGAGAAAGTCTTCTGAAGACCATTGGTTAAGGGGGGCTTGTCAATTATTTTGTTGATGCCGATTATTAAATTATTGAGATGAAAGTTGAAATTAGAAACAGATATAGAGGAGGTTTGAAATTTTTGTATTATTAGAATAAGGGTATCATGTAAATTATCTCAAAAGGTGTCACCATTTACATCTTAATATTGCGGTAAGAATAGGTTGAGTTTTTATAAGGAGTTCTAGGCTTAACTGACAAGGCAACATAAAAGATAAGGTGGTCTGAGATAGAATATTGAAAGACACCTAGTGTTATTATGGCCCCATTAACATTACTTATTATGTGATCAATGGTGGTTGGAAAAAGCTTTGTTATTCTGGTAGGCTTAGTTATACATAATGTAAATCCATTACTAGCTAGTATTTGGGTATAATGGTTTAAATGAAAAAAGTTTAGGTCAGATGACCTGTTAATGTGGATATCATCCATAATAATTACGTTACTCTTCTGATTGAGAATTTGAAGAGTTCCATCAAGAGCATTAAAAAGGGGATAGGTATGGTATGGATGACAATATATTATTCCAAAAATATTATGCTATTTTAAATTAGGAAAAGTAACAGTAAACCATAGGTCTTTGCACTCTTGAACTTGTAAGCTGTAAGAGGTTGTTTATCACAAACTTCATTTGGTTGGAAAAATAAGCACCAACTACAGATGGGAAAGGAAAATGAAAAAAAAATAGCTTGGTAGATTGGTATCAATGAGGGGTTTGTCATGCTCTTCCTAACTAGTATTTTCTTGCTAACCAGAATAACAGTAAAATACTGGAGGAGACTCCTATGTGGATTTTGCAGATAATTAACTAGCCTGTTGATTGGAGCTTTTACGAGTTTTGAACTGGCAAGCCCTAGTGATCTAGGTAGTCAGACGGGTTTTATATTCTAAACTAATTATATTAGAGAAACAATGACGTCAATGACTAAACAAAAATTGAATTAAATGCCAAAATTATGCACACGATGCTACAATTCACAATCAATATACTGGTAACTACACTTCACAAATTGCCTATTCGAATTTATAGAGCTGTATGAGAGTCTTATGAAATTAATAAAGTTTCATGCTAAAGCTTAATGCCTGCTTGCAGTCCTGGACAGATGCCATTGACACTGATTGTCATTGACTGATTGTCAGAGCACTAACATCTAGAATCTGAATCTGAATAATCTCTTCTCGTTGCTGCCATATATATATATATATATAAATCTTTCCAGCAACAACGTGTGAAGGATCACCCTATACCCATTCTTTCTCGAGAATGGGAACAGAGTCAGTCGACAAGTGTTAATCTACAATCAAAATAGTAGTCCAGGGCAACAGCAACAATGGAGAGATACTGGCAGTTAGTTACAGATACAATTTACACAACGCATCATGGTTAATGTGATAAAACAACAATTGCTCAGCTCTAGACAACAGCACTTTCTAAACCGGTTCCTGGTGATGCCCAATTAAGAAAATGGCAAATTTTTTATTTAAACAATTAATTTAGAAAGGCGCAATGACTCTATGTGGTAATTATTGAAACAGTAGCATGACAGGGTTCTGTTTTATTACATGTTTCAAGGTGTTAGTTGTAAAAGATCATATAGGTTGTCAAAATGAGATTAAAGGGATGAAATATTTAAATAAATGTAAAAATGAGAAGAATCACTTAAACCAGGGTTGTCCAACCTGCAGCCCGTGGGTTGCATGTGGCCCTCAAAGCCTTTTTTGGTGCAGCCCGCAAATAAATTTTTAATTAGATGCTCCATCAACTTCAATTATTACAGTGCATTTAAACCTTTACAACCTGTGTTGCACGCGAGATGCTGAAGTGTGCTGCAAAAGCTTTTGGAAAGCACTAATTCAACAACAAAATAAAGTCCACAAGCAGAGTGAAGACTTTTTTTTAGAGAACATGTAATTTTGCAGAAAAAAATTGTAAAACAAACTTTGATTAAAAGTGAAGACCTTTTTTTTTAGGGAACATCTTTTTTGGAACAGAAATTTTTGTACAAACTCGCATGACAACATCACTTTGATTGTTTCAGTGATTGCGGCCTGTGATAAACTTACAAACGAAAATTTGGCCTGTGACGAGCAAAAGGTTGGACACCCCTGGCTTAAACTATTATTGAGTTGAAGTGATTTGTTTATGTTTGAGTACACTACATATAGTTCATATTTGAGTAGACTGCATGTAGGTGACTTTACAAAATTGTTGATTTATTGGCTCTGAGCTGAGCCAGTTTTGTATGCATATGACATAGTAATGTTTGTTTGATCAACAAATGTTATGGCTGTGATATTTAGTAACTTTGTTGTTTTTTTTTTGCCTCAAACAACCCATCAAATTACATTTTGTACACCAAAATACCGTTATTGCAGTTACACATCTTTTTAACATTTTTCTTTTCCAGCTCTTAAATCATGATTTGTATGATTATATTGTACAAGTATATGTTGGATGTGAAAAATTTGAAGTAGATTGAGCTACCTTTAAATCATACAACAGGTTTCCAAAAGTTGTGCACCATCCAGGTTTTCATAAAAATGTGTTATTGGTCATTGTGATAACAAATCTTCAAATTGTTTATCCCTATCAGTGTCATCACCATGTAGAACTTGAACATAGTGCACTTTGTACAGATGCAATTTGTCTTATCATAAAAATATGATGCACTGATGATTTGCTAATATTAGCTCTTGGCTTATTGTCCTTACTGATTTCACAGGGCTTTTAGCAACATTTGCTAAAACCATGCCTGATGTTTCATTGTCTTGGTTGTTGTCATTTGGAAGGGCATCCACTCCAGTTCAGAAACAAACAGGACTGGGGCCAAGGGTTTATCCTTTTACTACCCCAGGCTGCTGTACTGTCTGGATCAGATGCTGGCAGTGATGTTGTGAAGCCAGCATTGAGTTTTGTCATTCAAAACCATCAGACCATGTGCTCCATGTGGTGCCCGATGTATGGGGCACACTATTAGAATGTGGTTTGCAGTTTGTTCAGAGGCACCACACTCACAATTCAGTGAAGGAGCAAGACTCCATTTTTCTATCTTTTATTTTGTATCAAAGTATCAAAAATTTTTGGTGCCTAAAAACCCCTTTTTTGACATTATTTGTAAAGTGACTTACGACATTAAAAGTGCTTGCTTATTTTTGATATAGAGTAACTGTCACAACTTTACTCAGAAATTCAAAAAGACCAGTTGAATTAGGTAACCCAAGTACCTGTGCTGAAGTAAAGCTGTGTTTATTTTATTTATACTGGCTCTAGAAATAGTTTGCCACGAGACTAAAATTCATTAAATAGTAGGTTCTGGTTAAGTATGAATGGATCATTTAAAAAATTTTCCTCCTCAGACAGCAAGAAACCACTGTTTCTAACTATAAATAACATATTCACAAAAATTAAAAAAACTTGATTAACCACTCTCATTTAACTTGTATCCCAAGCTTCACCAAACTTCATAGCAATTCACAATGCTAACAATCGCAAATATTGGTCACAACTTTGTCTGACAAACTATAAGAATAAATTAGCACCCTGATGGCTAATATTAAACTTATAGTTTGTCTCCAGCACAATTCCAACTCTCTATAGAATATTCTTCTAAAGCATCAATACTCACCTTTAAACAACTACATATACACAGGCTACAATAACCTGAAATGATTTCTAATCACTTTAGCAATTGACTCAATCAATTAAAATGAATGATAAGAAAATGAGGACTATTTATATAAATCAAGTCATCATTATTAGGCAATGATTGAAAATACTACAGCACATAAGAAAATTATTAATTACTACTACAGAAGTTTACAATCAGTCATGCAGTATATGTCAACCAATCAGAAGGCACTCAGTGAATGATTGCATAATGTTGAATCAACTGGAAGATTGCAGAAGATTTCCTGATAGCATTTTCTATGTGCTCAAGATATAAAAGAAACTAAAGAGAAAGATAAAATTGTATAGAATGGTTTCAAAGTCCACAATGCTATAAAGTTCTATCCATGCGCTCAAAATAAAAATGACTAAACAAATAATTATGTTATATTTATCAGACAACTTGCTAGTAAATTAAGTGGGGGTACTGCTTAAGCAATCACTATTCACTACTTAACAAGAAAAAGATTAAATAATAATAAAATTTAAAATTTACAATGAAAGACTGAAAATCAATTATAGAATTAGACAGTTAGATTAAGATTATGAATAAATTGTGACAGAAACCCATCACTGCTATATTAAATAAATACGTTTGCATTAATACCTAGTTTTTATCTAGATTAAGTTTGATGAAGCCCCATTTTGGATTTTTCAGAATTGAAAGTTTACATTTACGAAAACTCTCATCAAAGATTACCAATCCAGTCATAACCAAACTTTTTGAACATTCTAGTATGTCCCAATTAAAGTACCTCTCCCTTACAGATTGTGAAGCAGTTTTGGATTGCACATTACATGCAATTTCAATTACGTAAGCAGTAATAATTTTTTTTTAAATAATTTTTAAAGTTAGCTTGTGTTTTAAATTTTTATATGATTATATTTTCTGTCACTCCGTTTTGTTCAAATCTGTTTTATATTTAATAGATTTTCATTTTGCTAAACATAGTTTATTACAGGATGTTTTAAAATTTTAAATCATTTCCAAAACTAGAAATTTATTTAAGCTTTGCAAATTTTATGCTTCGAAATATACAGTTAGTGCAATTCCTGTGATCTCATATAAGAAAAAAATAACTCAAAAATATAGTAAATGCAAGTACAGAAGATCTGCATTCATGTTAAAATGACCTGACTTCCCTTCTTTTACCTTAATAAGATTTATAAGCAGTGATTAAATAAATTTTGTATTAAAATGCTCTAATCTTTTCATTGAGCACTTTGCAATAAAGATCAATTCATTCTTACTATATATATGTATTTTGATATTATATAAAACTCTAGCAGTATATATAAATTAGGAAAAAATATATCGATTTGTTTTTATAGAGTGCTCAATGAAATTTAGAATAAATACATTGATTTTTCATTTATTAAAAAACAGGCTGTAAGGATGTTTTTGTATAACCAAATTGTCTCACAATGCTGGCACAATAAGCAGGTTAGAGCAGTTTATTTAAATTAAAACACTACATCAAAAAGGTTAAAACCATCAGGTGGTGCAGTTATTTAAATAGAATCCTATTTGAATAAATGCACCACTTTGATGATCCTTGCAGTGAAACAGAATGTAGTGGTTTTGAACCTTTTTGTTGTAGTGTTTTACTTTGAATATATACTGTATATATGCATATATATTAATGAAAACACTAAGACAGAATAAAAATAATAATATAAAATCCACAACAGCCTGTTTTGTCAAAAACAGCTCATCAGGTGGAATTTGTAAAGTAATAAAAAAATATATTAAAACCAAAAATATAATCATATTAACTGACACTTGTATTATCCACTAAAACAAAAACCACTGAAAAATCACTAATAGTTACACATGCAGATTGGCTAAATCTGTGCTGAGCATAAAAAAACTTGGTCTGATTGAAAACAACAAGAAAACACAATAGTACTGCATAAAAAACGTCATATGGTAGAGATAACAAAAAAACAAAGAGATAGAAGCAAGGCTTGGTCAGGTGACACAGAAAAGAAGCAGGAAGAGCAAATCAAAGAGATTTAACAAAAATTGCTTAATTTAAATTTGTTTGCGTGACAACATTTTTCTTTAAGTACCATTGTTTTGTTGAGGGTTGACTTTAAATCCCCTTGTAAGATTGTTAGTTTTTCTGTGAGGCATAGATTGCAAGATCTTGGCCCTGGTTGTTATGGGGCTATGTGGTCTGCAATGCTCCATTTTATGCATTTTTTTCCTGCATCCTTGGCCTACCAGAAAGCTTTGGAGAGTTTGGTGGCGTTACTCTTCCTTCAATGTTTAAAGCTTTTGTGTTTTCTTGTTGTTTTCAATCAGACCAAGTTTTCTATGTTCAGCACAGATTTAGCTAACTGTCATGTGTAACTGTTAGCAATTTTTGTTTTAGTGGATGATATAAGTGTCAGTTAATATGATAATATTTTTGGTTTTTATATATTTTATGTATTTTTTTTATATTTTTGTTTTTTGATTTTATTTTTCACATTTTTCTATTACTTCACAAATTTCACCTGATGAGGCATTTTTGGCAAAACAGGCTGTTGTGGATTTTAAATTTTAAATTTTTATTGTATCTTAGTGTTTTCACTGATAAATTTTGCTCTAGCTTTTTGTCCATCAAGCTCTGTGCTGGCAAAGTAAGGAAACAGATATATATATATATCAAATTAAGTATAAACACTGCAGATAAAATTTATTTATTAAAATTTGTGACAGTCTGTTTCACTGTAAAAACGGCTCATTAGGTGATTATCTTATTCAAATACGAGTAGAAAACGGCTCATTCTATTATAATAAGATAATTGCCTGATGAGCCGTTTTTACGGTGAAACAGACTGTCACAAATTTTAATAAATAAATTTTATCTGCAGTGTTTATACTTAATTTGATAATTTTACTCTGATCTTCAAATCATTGAGCACTGTCAAAAGTGAATTGTCAGCACTGTCCCTTGTGTTCTCATTGTCAGCACTTGTCAGCACTGTCCCTTGTTAATAGAAATTTTTTAAAATTTTTTGGTCGGTGCTCATCAGGAAAGTGCTCAATGACGTCGAGTCAGAGCAGTTAGATAATTAACTTACAGACCACAAAATTTTTTAATTTAACATTAATTTTATTTGCCCCGACAGACTGTTTCGCCTGCCTGGGCTTGTCAGGGGGCAGTTAATTGATAAACAAACTATATATACAGGGTGATTCACCGAAGTGTTGACAAATACTTTATTCCATTATTAACTTCGCATTACCTCTTCAGATTGTTATTACATGTACTTTATTCCATTATTAACTTCGCATTACCTCTTCAGATTGTTATTATATATTCTAGAGTAAGTTTTCAATATCAATAAGAATATTTAATCTAGAAAAGTAAGATGGCAAAGACAGTAAATGACATTGTTGAAGGGTATTGCAAGAAAGGACTTCCACCTGCGAAAATTTTCCGGTTGATGAAGCGATTTGTGAGTCGTGGAGGTGTTTACAAGGCTGTGAAGAGGTTCAGGGAGACTGGAAGTTGTGCTCCAAGAATCAGAAGTACTCCTGAAAAACCCATCAGGACAAAGGAACTGATTAAGAAGGTCAGGGAGAGGTTGAGGCGGAACCCTTCAAGGAGCGCAAGAAAACTGGCTAAGGATACCTCTGTAAGCGTGAGCACCATGCAAAGGCTTCTCAAGGATGATCTCCACATCTACCCGTACAAATTTACCAAGAGGCAGCTCCTGTCAAACGCCACTAAGAAGAAAAGGCTTGATAGAGCTAAGGTTTTGATCAAGAGACTTGTTGTTGGCATGCGGCCTCAAGTGCTTTGGACAGATGAGAAGCTTTTCACTGTCCAAGCTATCCACAACCACCAAAATGACAGGATTTGGATTCCAAACAAGGACATGGTGCCAGTTGAACGTTGCAGTTCATTTAGGAGGCAGAAACCTTCTTCCGTGATGGTTTGGGCAGGAGTCACTTCAACAGGCCTGAAAACACCTCTAATCTTTATCGACAAAGGCATGAAAATTAACCAAACTATCTATCGTCGGATGTTGGAAGAAAAAGTCATTCCCTGGGTTCAAGAAACAGTGGGAGAGGAAGGAATTACGCTTCAACAAGATGGGGCAACCTCCCACACAGCCAAAGCAGTCCAGCATTGGTGCAAGACCAATTTTAAAGAGTTTTGGGAGAAGGAAGTATGGCACCCTTCTTCACCCGATTTGAACCCAATGGAGTTTGGGATTTGGTCCATTCTGGAGCAAAAAGCCTGTTCAACATCCCATCCAAATATCAAAACCCTTAAACGAAAACTGAAGGCGTCATGGGAAGAAATTGACCCAGAAGTGGTGCGTGCCACGTGCGCCCAAGTACTTCCATGTCTTAGGCGCCTTGTGAAAAACAAAGGGGGCTACATTGAATAATTTGAATTTTATGTGAAAGCCCATTAAATTTCCATTCTATCTATTAAAAACTTGTTTCTTTTGCCCTTATAGTAAGTTGCATAATTCAGTTTTAATTTGTCAACACTTCGGTGAATCACCCTGTATATATATATATATATATATATAATAATAATAAAAGTGGCAAGACTGTCAGTAAAGAGCTATATATATACATACAGTCATGTGCAAAAATTTAAGACCACCTACCAAAAATTTTCTTTTTGATTTCCAGCATTGTGATGTTATCTGGATTGTTTCGCCTAGATTGTTTCACCTGTCTGGGCTCGTCAGGGGGCGGTTAATTAATAAACAAACTATATATATATATGTACAGTCATGTGCAAAAATTTAAGACCACCTACCAAAAAAAATGTTATCTGGATTGTTTCGCCTGCCTGGGCTTGTCAGGGGGTGGTTAATTAATAAACAAACTATATATATATATATATATATATATATATATATACATACATACATACAGTCATGTGCAAAAATTTAAGACCACCTACCAAAAATTTTCTTTTTGATTTCCAGCATTGTGATGTCATCTGGATTTTTCGAGATTGCCTTATCTTATTGCAATAGTCTACATAGATGTGTTTAACAATACAATACTCAGTGCATGCTTGGTTAAAGAATCTTTGGGCTGTTTCAATATTTTTATAGTTTTTGAGAGCCAAAAAATGGGGAAAAATGCCAGTTTGTCTGGAACTGAAAGAGCCCAAATCGTAATTCAGCACAAAAAAAAGGTTTTCTCAAAGGAAGATTTGCAGAAAAAGTGTCCTGCAGCAAAGCAGTTGTTCATTAAGCAATTACTAGATTTTAAAATTTTGGCCAAGAAAAACAAGCCCTTGTGATGACAACTCAGCAAATAGCTGTTTGATCTCCAACCAAGTTCTGCAAGAAAATACAAACAGCACTGCTTTTTAAAGACACAGATGTTCATTGTACAACTGTTAGTAAGTGTCTTGTTCATGATTTCAATCTGAAAGCGTTAAACCTGCAAAAAAACTCTTAACCCTAGCCATGAAAGCAAAAAGGTTGGCATTTGCTAAGCAATATGAACACTGGGTTGAAGCAAGGTGGATTAAAGCCTTTTTCTTGGATGAATCCACAATTCAGCAGTTTGCACAGACAAAACAGACCGTTTGTTAGCCTGTTAGAACATGATTTAATGGGTGCTGTACACAAGCTACTGTAAAACATCCTCCTAATGTATAATCTGGGGCTATCTATGTCTAGTAACAGCTGTTTTTTACCAATCAGAACTACAATGAATAGCATCAGGTACTGCAAAATGTTGGAGGACAAGCTCAAAATTTTCATGGGTATTCATGAATGCAATATGTTCATGCAAGACAGTGGTCCCTGTCACGGTTCAAAGTTCAGTGAGTGATTTCTTTGAGAAGAAGAATATCAAAACATTGGATTGGCCTAGTAAGAGCCCAGATCTCAATCCAATTGAGAGTTTGTGGCCAATACTGAAAGACAAAGTGACAGATGAACATTCCACAAGTGCTAAACATTTGGAAATGGCAATAAAACACGTATGAATGCAAAAGATTACAGCTGAATACTGCAAGCACCTAGTGCATAGCATGCCTTGTTGTCTGCAAGCTGTTATCAAAAACAAAGGTGGACATACCAAATACTAGATTCTTACACAAAAACTGGCTAATGTAACTGTTAAGTTGATAAGCTTACTTTTTGACATTCAGTATTACAGTATTTTCAATGTAAGGCTATTTTATTGCAGAACTTTAATAAACAAACTATAACATAAATAAAAAAAATTAGTTTATTGTCTATTTTAGATAAAAAATTCTAGATAGTCTTAAACTTGTGCTCATGACTGTGTATACAACACAAAATTTATTTTATCAATGTTTAAAAATCTGCAGCAGTCCATTTCATCCCATGGCATTGTCAGGTGATTATCTATTCAAATAAAGCAACTGCCTAATGATTTCATTTAAATCAGTATTACTATTTAAATAAAATAACACTTGACCCTTCCATACGAGGTGTGTCCAAAAAGTAACAAGACTGCGACCACTGCTTGCTTGCTTCATTACATTTTGACAAATTTATCATGTCAGAGCATTGCGTCGGATGTCAGGACTGTCACAAAGTGAAAGGAGTTCACTTCACGCACATTCTGATTTGAAGCATCTCTTTTTGTTTTCCTCGTGTTTCTTAAGTTTTGCCATACTGCTTGAAACGCCGCATTTTTTAGATTTCATTGTAGGAAATGTTGGTGAGAATACCATGCTAACATGAGTACTGTGGAGCAAAGAATTAATTTGAAATTTTTAGCCAAGCTTGGTAAGACACCTTTAAAATGTTTTGTGTTGCTACAACAAGTTTACAAAGAAGAAACAATGTCAAGAGCTTGTGCTTTTAAATGGCAGAAATGATTTCAAGAAGAATGTGAGGATGATCAAAGATCTGGCAGGCTGGTGACAAGCAGGGCTGATAGCAACATTGATCAAGTGAAGCAACTGGTGCATGCAGATCATCGACTGACTGTGAGAATGATTTTTGAGGAGCTTTTCATTGGCAGAAACACAGTGTGGAAAACCTTTACTAAAAACTTGGAAATGCAAAAAGGTATGTGTGAAAATGTTTTCAAAGATTCTCTCCCAATACCAAAAACAATGAAGATTCACTGTTTGCCAAGACATTACCAAACATCTGGAGGCTGAACCAGACTTGCTTAACGCTGTCATAACTAGGGATGAAACATGGTGTCACACTTCATTTAAAATAATTTTTAGTTATGGCAATATAGTTTTCTGGCTGAAAGTAATTTAAAGTTTTATTACGATGTAGAAATTGCTTGGGCAAGTTACAAATTCGCTTTTGAGCTATGTGATTTAAATATCTGCTTTTGTTCAAATGCATCTTTCTCTTTCACCAGATGGTGCTGACGTAAAGCGCTTTGTCTGAAACATATGACCAAGTTAAATGTAGTACTGGAATGTTCTTGTTCACCATGGAAAAAAACGTGCTAACTTCAACGCCTGTGATTGAAGCGTTTTCAAAATAACTCAAGCCAATTTGTTGTCATGTGGCCTTTTGTCTATATATATGTATGTATGCTCACTCGATAAAAAAAAAAGAAAGACGAAAAAAAGAGAGATAGTAGTGTAATCTGGTTGAGCATTAATTTGAGTGCAGAGCATGGGCGAAAGACCCTTTGATCATATTGCATTGATAAGTGTTATAATTGTTCTTGTGCCAGTGTTTGGAGATTGGTTCTACAGAGGTAGAATTATTTGCATTGAATGAATTAAGTTGCAGCGCTTATTTTTGCTTTGTAATGGCAGAGCGCAGAAGAGAATTTTTGTTGGTGAGTAGTGATTTTTATAATACATTCATTTTAGTTAGAGACATGTTTGTGGAGAAAAATCTTTAACAAATCAATCAGAACTTAGCCAAAGCCAACTGTATAAAAGCTTCAGGCTCATCGCAAGCTACTTCTTGAGCTGGAATAAAATAAAATTAGACACAGCTTTGTTTCAGTGCAGGTATTCAGGTCACCTTGCTCAACTGGTTCCTTAGGATTCCCAAACAAAGTCTGTGACACATGAATATTCCAATACAATCCAGAAACAAAGAGACAGAGTCATGAATGGAAAAGTTATGGATCCCCAAGGCCAGTGAAAGCAAGGAAGTCAGAAGTAAAAGTAATGCTCATTGTGTTATTCAAGGCATCGTTCATTTCGAATTCCTTCCCCAAGGCCAAACAGTGAACCCAACTGTTGCTAAAAAGATTCTTTGGTGCCTCTTAAGATCAATGCATGACAAGAGGCAGAGCCTTTGGGAAGCCCATGCATGGGTGCTCTGTCACAATTACACTCCTGCTCACACAGCCCTGAGTATTTGTTAATTTCTCACAGAAAGAAGCATTGCAACTTTGGAACAACCCCCATATTTTCCCAATCTGGCCCTGTGTGACTTTTTTCTCTTACCTAAGATCACTTAGTTCTGAAGAAAACTCATTTTTCTGACATCAATTCCATCAAAATGGCTACGACAATGGAGCACAAAAAGATCCCAAAAAATGCCTTCCAAGAATGTTTTGAATCATAGAAAAGGCGAATGCACAAGTGTTTTCAAGTGAAAGGAATTACTTTAAAGGAATTTGACTTTGGTATATTTCAATATTTTTCAATAAAGTTTTTATACACACCAATCTCATTACTTTTCAAACACACCTTGTATGATGAAACATGTTGTTGTGGTTTGTAAACATTGTTAAATTACTCTGATCTTTCATTAAGCATTCTGCAAGGAAGATCAATTCATTCTTGCAACGCTATGTAGAGAATACAGTAGTATAAGTGATTTTCAATGTGCCTGCAACAGTGCTCGATGATCAGAATCAGAACAAAATTGATGTATTTAGGTAAAACACTACATAAAATTATAAACCTTATATATGTACAGAATAGAACCATTTGCTGCCACTGATTTGCTGCTGTCACTTAGCAACTGTCAATTTGGATTAGGGACAATGATTTGATTGACCAACAACTCATGATTATAATCATTATAAATATTATTGTTCTAAAAAAGAAATGCATGCTCAATAATTGTGAGATATATAAAAAAGGCAAGTATATGCATAAATTAGGAATTGTTTTATAGAATCAAAATTTTGATGAAAAATCTTTCAATTCTGATTCTAAGAATTTATCATTCTTTTGATTCCAATTTTGATTAATCATCCCATCACTTGTACTTACTCAATAGACCACACTTTTTCATCTGGTTTGTAATCTCAAGACCTTTTTATCTTTAGTAGTATAAAACAAGTTTTTCCTTCAATGTCAATTGTACACTAAAAAGGGTATTTACACAACAAACAAGATAAAGAAACATTCTTTTGTCTATTTATTAGCTTTTTTGTATTCATTTGATATCAATATTTTTTTCTGATGAGCCTATGTATTTATTATAATACTCTGGTGGTTAATAAACTATCATTTTGATCAAAGGGATCAATATGCTGCTCCCAAATACAACTGGGCCACTTTTAAAATATCTTGTGGGCCATATTTGGCCTGCAGGCCACAGGTGTCCCACCATGCAGCAGACAAATTTGGTGCTAATGTGATACAAATTATGTGTAGGATAGCTCGATTTCTAAAGTTAAACCAATCAAATAAACAAAGAGGACTTAATGGATTAATCATGCTCAAAGCTAATCATCTAAAAATGCCACAGAAAACATAGCTTTCTACCAAATTTTTCCACTTTTATACATGAAAGTTAGGCTTATGTTGAGTTGTGCCATATCCACAAAAAAGCTACTGATAAATTCTCAATTTCTTTGCTCCCTACATAACTATATAAACGCAAATATATTAGTGTAAAGCATATACATTACCTTTTATTGAAGTGAATGAGAACATGGGTCACATGAATATCTAAAAAATTTTTGTCAACTTTTCCTCTTGCTACTTTTGATGTAATGCCAAAACAGAGCCAGTTTAGGTTCTTATCACCAGTATGAAAGCTGCCAAAAAGATTGAATGAAAAATGTATACTAATTTTCATATACATAAGGTGCAAAATTGCTTGCAAAGTTAATGTGACACTTGTATACCTACTGCATGAAAGGTTAAAAAACGAAACAAATTAAAAATGTATAGTAAAATTTTTATAGCTTGCCATAATCAATATAGTTACATTCTAAAAATTACATTTCTAAGTTTTAATCTGTACTGTATTTAAAAAGAACACTAAAATAAATCAAATAATAATATATTCAACAAAATCTTCGTTTGATTTATTTTGGTAATTTTTTGTTTGTGGAATTTATTTAGCACATGAACCCTTTCATATCAAATCATATGAGAAAACTATTAATGCTCTTGAAAATTTCTTAAAAAGATGTAATCATTTTTTGTATTAACAATACCAAATAAAAAGTCACTTCCATTTTTGGTTTTTAGTTATAGGTGTTTAAAAATGGCATATTTTAAGACTAAATGGACATATATCTTATTTATTTTTTGATCAATTTTTTTTTTTTTTTATTAAAAACATCAACAAGAAGATCTCAGTGAACTGATTTCAATTTGCAGTATGTAAACTTTGTAAATAAAAAGAAGAAACACTTTTTTAACTTCAATCAAAAATTGCAAAAAAGTATCTGAAAAAAATTTTTTTTGTTAAACTCTACTTTAATCTTCACTTTAATTGTCTTCAAAAATTTATGATTAAGTGTTTTTCAATTTTATAAAAAGTTAATTTTATTTCTTAAACCCAATATGTTTTACTTTATTTATTTATTGGTCATTTACAATATACTATTTATTCTTGAATTGACAAAATAAATTTGTCCTGGTATTGTTTGTTTTATTGATTTTTGCTTCTCTTATCTCCCGAAAAAGTAAAAAAATTAAAAAACAAAAAGTATTCCTGCCAACGCTCATCGTGAAAACGAGCCTTTATTCTTTGTTTGTTCATTGGTTTTTTACTTTTCTCCACGCTTAAGCGGAAAAAAATCCACAAACAAACAAAGAATATTCCCGCCATCGTTTGTGATGGAAACCGGCTTCCAAAGTGAAGATTAAAGTAAAAGTAAAAGCAATAAAGAATTTTTTAAGATACTTTTTGGTAATTTTTGATTAAAGTTATAGAAGTACTTTGTTTTATTCATAGATCTTACTTACAAGAAATTCGATACTTTGTATTCAGATGTAGATTACCGAGATCTTTCTATTGATCTCTCAATAAAAACAACTGGTCAAAAATTAAATGAGATATAAGCAAAAAACTGCAAAAATAGCGTCACCTAGTCTCAAAAAACACGATTTTTTAAATTCCATAACTAAGAAATTAAATATGGGATTGACTTATTATTTGGCATAGGTGATATAGAAACTGATTAAATCTTTTTCAGAAAATTTTTAAACAATAAATAATTTTTCTTATTATTTGGCATAGATGATTTGACATATAATGGCTCACGTGATGCTGTAAGTGTATTTTTTTTTTGTAAAACGTTTCATTATTAAATTACCCTGTTTGAAGATTTAATTTTTACTTTTGTGTTAGTTGTTCTTTGCTGCGAGATATCCGACTGGACTGGTGTTGCAATGTCACTGATATTGGAATTAAGTTTCTTGTTGAAAAGTGCAGGTGAAGAACCTTGTTTTTGAACAATCAAAGCTTATCTTGATTTCGGATACTATCATTATAGGCGTAAAAAAGTTTTCAAAATTTTATTTGTTTAATTTTTAACTTTGTGTTAGTTTAACGTTAACGTTCTAATTGGTTTTTCACTTTACCATTCCGCGATAGTGCGTGCAGAAGATTTCTTATTAATAACTGTTTTCTTACACCTTTGCAAAAAATTGATATGTGGCGTCTACAGCCTTGTTGGTCGAAGCTTGTTTGGTTGTCACCGATAAATTAAGCCTTTCACTGGCCCAGAAATATTTTTTCCGAACTTTATAACAAGTAATTGCCAGTAAAAAGGTTTAAGTGTTAAAAAAACGGTAGCAAATTCGTTTGGCTTACAAGTTTACAAAACTAAATCTTTTTATTGCAAAAATTAGTTTCATAAAGCAATTTTAGCGAAACAGAAATCACGGCACAAATGCTACGGAATTTAAGATTCTCAAAGTATGATGATCCAGTTTGACCGTCTCTGGTAGTGTGCCCGATTCTGCCTGTGGTCACGACTGAGTTACGGCATTTAGACAAGCGATTTAATTATAATTTTTTTTGGTGACGATTATTTTTCTGCACGAAGATAACGGGGTTTCATAATAAGCGATCGGCAGTTTCTTAGTAAATGCTGCATGATAAACTAAAGAAGAAAGATGCCACAAATCCGACTTTACGACCAGCCGACCTGTACCAAAGTTAAATATATAACAAATTAAGCTTAGAAAAAATAAAAACTTACCTAAGCACGAAATACGTAATGCAATGAGCGAATGTAACTTTGTATAATAATTTGCACAATAAACACGACTGAATGCTTTAAGAATTACTTGTAGGAAATGAGTTCGCTACAAGATAGACAATGGCTTATAAACGACCGTGTTTGCCGTAAGACTTTCAGCGATTTATTTCCGTTTTCTACTCTTCATCAAGGCTAAGTTTTCAATAATGATATTCTAAAATAAAGAAACCCCCTTTGTCTTTGACACCAAACATGCAGATGTGTCTAACCGTGATTTATCGAGGTCAGAATCAATCCTTCAAAGTAGAAAATAACGCCCGGCGTTTGAGAATCTATTATATCCATGCAATTTAGCAATGTAGTGTTGTCTTGAAAACGCAGCTTGAAAACGCGTGTAAATTGACGTCATTCGCAGATTTTTTGACTAGATATTAACCGTTGGACTTAAAGACTTTTTTGTCATTAAGTAAAACATTGTTTTGTCGCACCCAGAATATCTCCTCAATCTTTTCTTCGTGTTGATCTTCTACTTGTAAATTATTTTGTCATAATTTCCTATTTCGTGCATTGTGTATGCATCTTTTGTTTTTTGTAACCTATGTAAACGCAAGAATGAAATTTTCAGAGATTTGTCACGGATAGTTTTGGTTGGATTAATAAAAATAAGAGGTTCTTGGCTTGATGGACTCGAGCTCGCCCTCCCGCGGTTGAAATATTTGGATTTGTCGCAATGCGACACGATAGAGGATGAAGTACTTTTTTCATTAATAAAACGGTTTGTGACAGTTTTGTTGTTTGTCAAATTTGCTGCCCAAGCAGCAATGCGTCGAACTGATTAACCAACAATGTTCAAAGAAAGAAGCCCATAGCTAGTTTTGATTCTCTTCTTCTTAAAAGCAGTTTCATTGTAGTAGCATATAAATATTTATTAATGAATACAAAACTGTTTGTCTTTATACAATAGGCAAGCGTCTTAGCTATTTCACTTTTAAAGAAGCCGTAGTAACATTTTGTTTTTTAAACCGATAATGAAGTCTTTCGTTTGCAGATGTTTCGATCGATTTTTTTCAACAGAACCTTGCATGTCAAGCAATGTTCTAACCCAGTACCTTGCTCAGCCAATCTTTTTGTGTCCGAGCGCTGAACAACCTTTTATTTTAAAAGTTATAATTTTCTAAATTAGATTTGCTGTACAGTAGTATTTTCGCGACTGTGATGAACTATGAGTCTGTATTTTAATTTCATTAATTTCATGTATTTTAATTAATCATTGCTAATTTGGCGCCATTGTTTTGCAGAAAGCGGGATTTGTCCGCTTACACGTACTTTCACGAAAAAGTAGACGTGAGCAACGTGGAAGAGCTGCAGCGTCTTCATCGCATGTCGCAGCAAACGCCCACTTCCACTCGAGGGGAAGCCCCATGTCCCGCCTCTCAAGGAGTTACTGTCGATTTTTAATTTTGATTTTTTTGTACGTGACACTTCATCCATTTTATCATTTTTTGATTTTTTCGAAATAAAAATAACTTATAATAAGATCTGATTACCTCGGCAGCGTGGTCGAGTGATTAAATCGCCGTGATTGTGATCAACGTGATCTCGATTCAAAACCTACTTGTGCTTTTCTGCTGTGACTTTGGGAAAGACACTTTACGGCACTTTCCCCTTCTTGGTAGTCTTGGTAAGCAGTTTTAAATTTCATATCTTTATACAAATAAAAATAAAACCGGATAACAATATCTTGGCATCTCCAAAAGCAGGTCGGGGTAATTGCATGCTCTATAAAATAGCGCCTCGGTCGCTTTCCTGCGATTCAGAAGGGTAATATAGAGGTAAAATAAAAATGAGTTTTGTAAACAATGCAGTCTCTAATTTGGTAAAAATTATCAAACTTGGATGTAACAAGTCACGTTTAGTTTTTGGTTTTGTTTTTCTTTTTTTACTTTTACAGTTTGATTGCACGTAGTCTTGATTTTTTTTTAGCTATGTGATTATAAAGCTATCATTATGTCTGAAAAAAAACTTGGCCCAGATGGTAGGTGCTTTCTCGCAGCCTGGGCCGTGAGTAAGTCTGTTCATTGATTTTAAAAATGACAGACCAAAACCGAACCTACCAAAACGGAAGGGTATCCACCCACTCTGATGTTCAGTGTGGGTCTGCTAATCGGCAAACGTCCTTTTCAGGACGGGGCAATGCTAGGATAAAACTGCCCCTTTCAGGGCACATTGCCAACAAGTTCCGAAGACTCACTATTCTTCAGCTAAACATCGAAGGCCTCACTGCAAGCAAAATAAACGTTCTTCACCTCGCTATGCAGCCTGAGGCACTCGTCATCCTACTGCAGGAGACCCACTGCACTGATGCAGAGAAGTTAAAACTACCAACTAGCTGGGTCTTTTTTAAGCAGGAAGCGTGGCCTTGCCACGTTTGTCCACGAGCGACTGAGATACACGCTTTTGGACCAATCTCCACCAACATCGAAAATCAAGTGCTGTGTGTGGACGTTGATGGCTATAAAATAGTCAACGTCTACAAACCACCGCCAACGCGATTGCGAACCCTGGATCTCCCAGTGTTTCCTCACCCCTGTCTTTACGCGGGCGATTTTAACTGTTGTCATGCTGACTGGGGTTATGATGACAACAGTCCGGACGGTAAGTGCTTGGCTGGCTGGGAAAGTATTAATTGTCTTGCCCTCCTATATAATGCCAAGGACGCTGCCAGTTTTTATTCCGGCCGCTGGAACACTGGCACCAACCCAGATCTAGATTTCGCTAGCGTAGGTTTAAACAGTCGCTTACCGGATAGACGTGTTCTTGACAAGTTCCCCAGGTCACAACATCGACCTTCGCTTATTACACCACCAAGGTTTGCTATGGCAGTGCCAAGCATGCCTGTTAAGCGATGGAACTTCCGCTAGGCCAAATGGAGTCACTACATTGCTTTGACGAATAAATTTGCAAAGACTTTGTTGCCGCCTGATTCACTTGATGTGGATGCGGCTTACCAGGACTTTTGTAACACCATTAAGAAAGCAGCCAAAAAGACTATCCCACGCGGGTATCAAAATAACTATGTTCCGTGTTGGGATGCAGAGTGTGAATCCCTCTATAAAACCATCCTGCAGTCTCCTCAGGGAGACAACTCAAGTTTGGCTACTACAGCTCTGTTTTCCAAGCTTGACAGAAAGCGGAGGGATCGATGGTCCGAAGCAGTTCGGAGCATTGACTTCTCACACTCTAGTCGAAAAGCGTGGAGTATTTTGAACAACCTTACTGGTAGGTCACGACACTCTCATCGTCACTGTCCCGTTTCAGCCGATGCTATTGCATCTCAGCTGGTTAAAAATGGGAAATACGAGGCTGTTGACCGCACGTCATCTCGATTTGTCTCTCAAGAATTGTCTGACTTTTGGAGGGCCACAACACTAGACGCAGTAATTATCTCTGACAATTTTTCACAGAGAGAATTTACTGCTGCCCTTCAACATTTAAAACCAGGTAAAGCTCTGGGACCTGATTCCATCTGCCCAGAGCTTATACTCCATGCTGGAGCTGCTTTAAAGTCCTGGTTACGTGACTTCATTTCTTCCTGTTTGCGCCGAATCAAAATTCCCAAGATCTGGAGGAGAGCGCTTGTGGTCGCGATCCCAAAACCAGGAAAGCCCGTGGGGGGACCCAAAGAGTTATCGACCGATATCTTTGCTCTGTGTCCCCTACAAGATCCTCGAGAAGCTTATCTACGCCCGCGTTGAACCGTTAATCAATCCACTGTTCCCTAAAGAGCAGGCTGGGTTTCGATACCGGAAGTCAACCGTAGATCAAGTTGTTCTTCTAACCCAGAACATCGAGGATTTTTTTGCGGCTAAAAAGAAGGCCGGTGCCGTATTTATCGATCTGACAGCTGCTTATGACACTGTCTGGCACCGCGGCCTTACCTGCAAGCTGCTGAGACTACTTCCGGATAAGCACATGGTCAGAATGATTATGGAGCTTGTCCGAAATCGAAGTTTCACCCTTACCACCAGTGACAGCAAGCAAAGCAGGCTACGCCGTTTTGAAAACGGCGTTCCTCAGGGATCGGTCTTGGTTCCTCTCCTTTTTAACATCTATACATACGATCTGGCTTCCATGATTTCCTGAAAGTTTGCTTATGCTGATGATCTAGAATTGTTGCACTCTTTTGGAAACTGGAAGGACTTGGATGGGACTTTAAGCCAAGACATGTCTACACTTCCAGCGTATCTCCAGACTTGGAGGTTGAAGCTCAGTCACACTAAGACAGTGACGGCAGCCTTTCACTTAAACAACCGAGAGGCTAAACGTGAGCTAAAGGTCTACAACAACGGTAGACTTTTACCGTTTTGTCCAACCTCTACTTATCTTGGGGTAAAACTGGACAGAGGCTCATGTTTCGTCACCACTTAGTGGCATTGTGCAAACAACTATTCTCGCGCGTCACACTGCTGAGGCTACTCGTGGGCTCGGGATGGGGTGCTGGTGCTAAAACACTACGCATAACCACCTTATCTCTAGTCTATTCAGCAGCTGAGTACTGTGCGCCAGTCTGGTGTCGCAGTGCTCACATTTGCCTCATTGACAGTGTCTTGAACGACATCTGGCGCATAGTTACTGGATGTCTGCGTCCTACTCCAACGGAGCATCTACCTGTACTCTCAGGCATCCAGCCAGCTGAGCTTCGCCGAATGGGAGCGACACTCTCCTTGGCTCACCGTGGATTTGTGGACCCCGATAATGTCTTGTATGGTCTTTTAGGTGGTTTTTCAGATACTCGCCAAGTGAGACTAAGAACCAGACGCCCGTTTGAGCCAGCTGCGCTGAATCTTTTGGACAACCTTGCCAGACTTGGCATCCGCGCCTCTGAATGGACAAATCACAAATGAAAAACGGAGTACTGTGAAGATGCTTCCACAGGCTCCGTGCTTTTGTGCCCGAGACCGGTGCCAGGCCTGTTGGGATGGGCTTACCCCGAGTAGCTTGGATTAAGCTCAACCGCCTGCGGAATGGTGTTGGGCGATTCCATTCGTCCATGCACAAATGGGGTCTTGCTCCTTCACCGAATTGCGAGTGTGGCGCTTCTGAGCAAACCGCAGACCATGTACTAACAGCGTGCCCTATACATCGGGCACCACATGGAGCACGAGGTCTGACGGTTTTGGATGACGAAACTCGATGCTGGCTTAATAACACCACTGCCAGCATCTGATCCAGGCAGTGCAGCAGTCTGGGATAGTAAAAGGATAAACCCTCGGTCCCAGTCCTGTTTGTGTCTGACCTGGAGTGTATGCCCTTCAAACGACGACGACGACGAAAAAAAATTTTACCCAAAACTTAAGAATGAATGAGCCTACCGGATTTCTATGAATATAAGCCTCACTTAAATTGAAACTCCACCAAATAATAAAAAATAAAAATAGAAGCCGCAAAAATACTGGTACAATCAGAATTCCTCGCTTTACATCTGTAATATGTTACTTTTTAAATAACACGATATACAATGAAGCTGCTTTTACACCCTGCAACTTTACAACGTAGCCTAATATTTGACTTACGAAAGAATTTAACACGCAGCAGGAGATCAATCTAAACCAGTTCTAATTTTTTGCACAAACAATTTAAAAACCCAGCTATTTCCAGATAGTCTGTTGGATATCTCTCTTTCCACTCTGTAGTTGTAATTGCCCATAAGAAAGTCGTAAAATTTTTCTGGTAAAAAGCCTGTTTTCAAAAAATTTAAAGCTTTTTGGGTAGAACAAATTTTTACAGCTCTATTATCTATTATAGTAAAAAATTGTGAAAGCCGCCTTCGATTAGAATTAAACGTCCTTGAATAGAAACCGCACAGGATAATCACAAAAATAAAAAGAAGCCGTGAATTTTATTCGAAAAAATAAGATAATTTGCTTTCCATTTTGTTGACATAAAAAAACATAATTGCAACTTCAACGTGTATTAGTTTTTAGCAAATCGATTTGAAGCAAGCAAATTTAACAGCTGTTTTAACTACCGCTCGGGGGTTTAAGAAAGTTTGAATTGAAGTAAGCTGTTATAATTGAACTGCTTCAGCAGCAACGAGCATTTTTGTCAAAGGATTCACTTTTCAAGTTTTTTGTATTTATAAAAGTATACAAGTTGAGTCTCAAACTGTAATTGTATGAATTCACAACGCTTTTACTTCGTAAGCAATATGGTCGATTGGGTGCGAGCCTCGTCTAAAACTAAACGGCTTTAACTTCTCTTGTCCATTCTGATGTATTTTTTGAAAGCACTTAACGGTACTTTTTTCCGTTTGGTGATCTTTTCAAATAGCTTTAGACTTTTCATTCAGATAACATTATAACTTATTGAAAAGATTTCAACTAGGGTTAGTTGGTGTCACACTTCATTCATAATTTTAATCATAACGATGTTGTGTATCCCCGTTAAAAGCAGTTCGTAGTTTTATCATAAGAGAATAAATGCGGCTCTTTGAGCGCTGTCTGCGATATACGTACAATTTGTTATATGGCTCGATACATGTATCTTTTTCTCTTTTTTCTCTTTGTATTGACGTAATATGTTTTTGACTAACATCATCGTACTGGAAAATTCGCGTATATTCCACTTGATTCGCGTAACGAACTCTCCAGGGGTTTCTGGCTGAATCTTGAATTTACGAGAAAGTTTACGTCACGTGATTTTGTTTTCTATATAAAGCCGATGCGTAGCGAGAAATTATTATGATGATCATTATCGTTGTGAGGTAATTTGAAGCGATTCGAGTGGCGGCTCGAGCGAAGGTGATTTTGTTTGGCCACAGGAGGTGGACCGTTAGATTTTGTGTCGGTGGACAATTGTTGAATTTATTTTGTGCCAGTGGTTGGCAGTTTTGTTCTACAGAGGTAGAATTATTTGTGTTGATTGAGTCGAGTTATAGTGTTGATTTCGCTTTGCAGTTTGGCAAAGCGTGGAATAGAATTTCGTCGGTCGTGATATTGTAATACATTCGTTGTTATTAGAGACAGTGGTCTCTGCCTGTTGTGAAGAAGAGTCTTCGACAAAAATCAATCCGAGCTTTCGTTAACCAACTGTATAAACCGTCAGGCTCATAGCAAAACTACTTCTTGAGCCGGAATAAAATAAAATTTAGACACAGCTTTGTTTCAGCGCAGGTATTCGGGTTACCTAGCTCAACTGGTCCTTTGGGATTCCCAAACAAAGTTTGTGACAGTTGGGATGTCAATAATTTTTACTATCTTATTTGGATTTAGCTAGCCGATTAACGGGATAATAACTGCCAAGTTAGACAATTGATTTCACAAAATTTGCACAAAAAATTGATTGTAAAATCATAACACAGTTTTGTTGTATTATAGATATACGCACACGCGCTTTACGAGCGAATATGAAAAAAATCACGAAGATTTAATGTTCATTGATTCTACAACGGATTGCTTACAAAGCACAAGGCATTGATTGTGGAATCGTGTAGACGGAACCGAACCGGACCGGAGTTTTGTAACAAAGAATCCACATGCACTTAATGCTCTTTCTGCTTTTAGAAGTGAGTTGAATAGGCTTGTTATCAGAGTTTCATAAGAGTCTAGAGGTTGGTCGGTTGTTTCTCGGAAGCTTCAAAGACTTCACATTCTTTTTGGACCATTTTCCTGTTTAGGTTTGGAGTACTGGAAGGACGAGCAGCTAAAAATTGCTGCTGACATAATAGCTTGCTCTAGTTCCTCCTTGAGAGATTCCTATGACGATTCTCTGCAAGTAAAAGCGAGTGATACCAACTGGCTGTCTTCTTCAGGACTAGGCTCTGCTACTCCAAGCAACTTTTGCATTAGGGGTGCTGCAAGAGCGTACATCTTGTTTTTGTTTCTGTATTCGCGAAATGTAACAAGCTTGTTCTACATCAGAAAATTAGAATCATGCAAATATTCAAGTTGACATACAAGAAATGCATTTCTCCTTTCTTTGATTCTCACCTCAAGATAGAGACTTAAGAGATGCCGCGTACGCAGAATTAAAATTAGAAAGAGTTTTAATACAAAATTGTCAATTGGCTCAGCTTTAAGAAGTGTAACGTTCCTCTTGTAAAACTTGTCTACAGCGTGTTTGTTTGGTTCATGGACATCAATCCAGATCATAGATAATTCAAATTTTTGCGTCCGTAGTGATAATAAAAGCTCCAACCTCAACAAGAGTTCTTCTGACACATTTTTTCCGCTCTTATAAATGTTTTAATTATCTTTAAAAGACTGTTCTATCTGGTCTTGGCTAATTGGCTAACTGTTACTTCACCAGATGATTTGTTTAAGCTTAATATAGATATAGATTTTAAAAAACTTAATTACAATCTATTGAATTTCAATATAGGCCTATAGAAACTGCTTTGTTATGTAATTAATGTTGCTATTTACTGCACACAAAATGACTTCACATCCTTTTTTTTGTAGCAATTTAAAAAACAATAGTCACACAATTACTGACTACAACATGCTTGATGATCCTTCTATGCCATACTTTTGCCCTTGCAACTATGACAAAATTTTTCCTTTTCATTCCTTATCAAATGATGACTTTATAAAATTGTGGCCATCAAAAATTAAAACTGTTAATATCAATAAAATCCATTATGATTTAACTCAATATTGCACATTAAAAACAATTGCTAAAATTTCTCAAAGCCCAAAAGATTTTATTATACTTCAAATTAATACCCGCAGTTTAATAAAAAACTTTGGCAAAATAGAAGAGCTTTTAATCACCTCAAAAATAACCCCTGATATAATAGCAATATGTGAAACCAAATTAAAAAATAATTTATCATTTCCTTACTCTTTAAATAACTATAATTTTATTCATGTTAACTCCCCAACTAATGCTGGAGGTTTGGGAATGTTTATAAAATCTTCATATTTATTCAATAAAACTAATAAGTTTAATTTAAATGTAAATGCATGTGAAGATATATGGATCGAAATTACTTTACCAAATAATAAAAAGGTTATCATTGGAACAATATACAGACATCCAAATCACAAAATCAACTCATTTCTCAATGAACTAGAAAAAACTATGGATAAATTGAATAGAAATGAATGCACTTATTACATTTGTGGTGATATTAACATAGATTTGAAAAAAAATAGTTCTGAGATATTAAACTACAAGAATACTCTTTATAGCTATGGATGTAAACAATACGTATTGAATAATACCCATATAGTAAAAGACACACCTACATCACTGCTAGACCATTTTTATTCAAATTATGAGGAAAGTACAATAACTTCTCACATTCTCCTAAGTGATATATCTGACCACTTACCTATCATTACAATAGTAAAAAACTTCAGGCCTCCTACTAATATTTCAACTGAATATAGACGTTGCACAAAACATTTTGATGCTGAAAAATTTTTAGTCGACTTAAGTGAAAACACTTATCTTTTTAATACTTTTGAGTTAAACAAAGACGATTGTTTTGAAAACTTTAACAAAATGTTTAATTCAGTATTAAATAAACATGCCCCACTGCAAAAACTGTCTCGTAAACAAAAAAAATTAAATGGCAAACCATGGTTATCAAAAGGCATTTTAATATCAATAAAAACTAAACATAAATTACTTCAAAACATGATAAAGACTAAGATGGAAAAACACAAAAAACAATATCAAAAATATAGAAATAAACTTACACATATTATAGAACAGGCCAAAAAAAAACACTTTACTAACCAAGTTGAACAATCACAACATAATAGTAGACTTTTATGGAAGACTGTAAATGATATAATAAAACTGAAAAAAACTAAATCATCACACCATATTAGATTAAAAGATGAAAACAAAAATTTAATTGAAAATCCTGTTCGTGTCAGCAACATATTTAACAAATATTTTTCATCAATTGGAACAAATATGGCAAACAAAATAAACCCAACAAAAAACACTAAAACTACACCCACTTCACTAATTTGCACAACAATAAATTCTTTCTTCTTGCAACCAATTAGTGTAGAAGAAGTACTTCACGAATTAAGAAATTTAGATCCATCAAAGAGTACACGATCTGACAATCCCCCCGTAAAATACATAAAATTGGCTGCTGGTGTAATTGCACCAACTTTAACTAACTTATTCAATCATTGCATTACAACCTCTACTTTTCCCAAATCACTTAAAATATCAGAAATTATACCTTTATTTAAACAAGGAGACATATACAGTTGTAATAATTATAGACCAATATCTCTAATTTCAATATTTTCAAAAATTTTTGAAAAATGCATATACAAACAACTAGTTTCTTATTTCAATAAAAATAATGTGTTTTATAAATCTCAGTTTGGTTTTAGGGAAAACTACTCAACAGAACTTGCAGTAGCACAGGTATGCAATGAAATAATTGAAAATTTAGAAAATAATGATATTACTTGTTCCATTTTTCTAGACTTGGCCAAAGCATTTGATACTGTTGATCACAAAATACTATTGGATAAATTACATAAATATGGCATTCGTGGTGAACCTCATAAACTACTTGCAAATTATTTAAATAACAGACAACAGTGCACTATTATTAATAAAATAAAGTCAGACCAATGTGAAAATAATTATGGAGTACCCCAAGGTTCAACCCTAGGGCCTCTTTTATTCCTTATTTATATCAATGATTTGCCAAATGCATCAAACCTGAAAGTGACCCTATTTGCTGATGATGCAATTCTAACATGCATTGATAAAAATCCAAACACATTACAACATAAAACTAATGCAGAACTAAAAAAAATTGAAGATTGGATGAAAACAAATAAATTGACAATAAATTACAAAAAAACAAATTACATGATAATTACAAAACGAAAAATAAACAAATCCTTGCTTAAAATCAAAATTGGCCAAAATGAAATTATCCAAAAAGATAGTGTTAAATACTTGGGCATAATAATTGATAACAAAATGAATTGGACACAGCATATCAACTATCTAAATGCCAAACTTTGTAAAGGTTCATGGGTGATCTCAAAGCTAAAGAAATATGTTAATATTAATACATTAAAAATCATTTATTATAGTTTGATATATTCCCATCTAAAATACTGTGTAACTAGTTGGGGAAAAGCTGCTAAAACTATTATTCAACCTATTATAAATACACAAAAACGCGTTATTAGGATAATGACAGGGAGTAATTGCCAAACTAATTCAAGTCCCCTATTTACACAACTACAAATTCTAAAACTATGTGACATATACAAATTACAGATGGCCATCACAACTCATAACCTTAAAAACAATATATGGCAAATTAACAACACAAATTATAAACTTTCAAATTTAAACACAATACATAAATATAACACTAGAATCTCGAAAAATTCCAATTACTATGTTCACTCGATTCGGACAAATTTAGGAAAATCTTCAATCATGTTTGCAGGGCCACAAGTGTGGCAAGATGTTCCAAATGCAATTAAGAACTATCCAAAACATACATTTAAAAAAGCATATAAAAAATTTTTACTTCAGTCTTATAAATAAAAAAAAAAAGAGTAAGAAAAAAGGAGTACAAGCATGTTTAGATTCAGTTATACTTGACTATTGCTTTTAAAAATAAAAATCAAAAAAATCTAACTGTTAGTTGTTAATTATGTGTTGTTGACCGTACATACTTGTTGATTCTGTTGTTTTTTCTGTGTAATTTTTTTGTTCTGTTTTTTTTTTGTTTTTTAATTTTTGTTTTGCATACTCATTGTTAATTTTTTTTATTTTTTTTATCTGCAAATTCTTGTTCATCTGAACTTAATAATCTTTCAGTGAAATCTTAAATCGTTTCTAGTAATAACTCTTTTCTTTTTAACTTTTTTATGGGGTGGCAGCTGACTTAGATGACCTGATGGTCTTTCGCTGTCTCCTCGTCAAGTGACTGGATGCTTAATTACTAAGCTATTTCTTAAAAAAGTGCTCTACAAAGGATCTTTTCATTCATATAAATTCATTTGTATTTCATTTTTAATTTTTGAGTGATGTACCAGTATTACTTGATAAATAATAAACTGAACTGAACTAAACTGAACTGAACTGGTCTTTGAATCTAGAATTAACTTCAACTCTGTGTTCAATTGTGCTTGGATTCGCTTTTGCAGAATTTCGTCCTTTAGTTTAAAGGACTTTTGCGAAACATCTTCACCACCGCTTTAACCTTCCCTATCACTTCCGCAACTAACCTTTGAAGTGCTACACCAACTGCTTCTGTCTCCATAAAATTTACAGCAGCTTTATCAACTTTTTCCATTTCCTCTTTGAAGAAAATTTTGAATCCGATCCAATATTATTATTTTCCATTTTCTTCTCTAGTCCTTCAAACAGATTTTACTTAGCAATATACAAGAAATCAGTTACTGCTAAATGATAACCATGCGCAAAACAGAGCTAGTGGACGCATTAAATCATTCTTCCAAAACTCTTTATCATTCTAGCCTAATTTGTCGTAGCCGCAACAATGTCTTCCTCCTTGAGACCAAACTCGTGCAATCTTTCTTTCACCAATTTCTCTACATTTTTGGTTGGCATAGAACCTTTGATTGTAACCATACCTAAATTAACGGGGTCTGAATCATAGTGCAGGTATAAGTTCATGTATCTTCTGCTTCTTGTGGTTGTATATTTATCAAGATGACAGAACAAAATTTTCCAACTTCTTTTTATTTCAATCATTTTCTTTATATCGCTTTTCAGTGTTTGAAAAAATCTCATGATAGTATATTTTTGACATTTTGCACCGTTTGTGGTAGCTTGTATCCTCTTGCTAAAAATGTTTTTTTTAGTTGCTTTCTAGTGGCTATAGCGTAAAAAGAAATTCTGTCCACAGCGGCTATAGCTTTGCAACAACCCTCTCCAGCGACTCTTTGGTTGGTTTAAAATAGTTTTCAATTGTGTTAGTACCTGCAAAACATTTGTTTGTGTTTTCCAAAGAAACTTGCTGCTTTGCCTTTTTTGTGTCGAGAAGACTCTTTTATTTTAGATTAGGGGTTCCCAAACTGGGGTACATTTAGGCTTTTCAAGGGGTACATTTTTATGTGAGAGAATATCCTTATTGAAGTTAAATTCCGTGTCCGGAAGAAATAATAGACTTAAATGTCTAGAATTTTCGAATCCGTTCGATTGTAATTACGTCAAACAGAACAATTAAGGGGAAGACTTTTTTACAGATCACCGTGATTTTGGCTTTGAATGGGGAAAATTTGTGGCTGCTGAAAAGTGAAGAGTTTTCATTTTTTAGAGATCACCTTGATTTTCGGCATGAATTGGGAAAATTTGTATCTGAAGTGAAAACTTTTTTTTTTATAAATCACCTTGATTTGGGGCATAAATTGGGGGAAAATTAGTGGTTGATTTAAAGTGAAAAAATCCTTTTTTTTAGAGTACGTTACAAAATTTTGGGGGTACATGCAAACCTGCTACAGTGTCCAAAGGGTACCGATGAACTAAAAGTTTGGGGAAACCCTGTTTTAGATAAAGGTAGTGTCTCATTGCTGTTGTAGACCACCTTTACAAGAAAACTTTGAGGCCACGCACGGCCCGCAGGCCACGGGTTGGATATGCCTGTTCTAGTCTGATTATGAAAGCAACCAGCACGCGGCTTGAAATTTGTCGCGTTACGTCACAAAAATTTTAGCCTCAAGCAAAACAAAGTGACTTTGTTGTAGAGGCGATAGGAGAAAGCCAACAGTTGCACAGCGAATGTGATACATTTTTTGTTTGAGATTTACAAAAAATTATCAGCAGTTTTGAGAAAGTGTAAAAATTGTAATGAAAAAAAAAGAATTGACTATTTGTTGTGCAATCATTTTGTTTAATTCATTCTCATTTTGCTGTGCAATCGATTACCAACCAGTTATAGAAATGAGATGGGATTTTACTGACTGCAAGCAGATAGGAAGATTTGGTCCGACCCAAGTAAGATTGTAAAAATTTGCTGCTAACAGTAGAGCAAAATTAAGAAAAATTTTTTTCAACAAAATTTTCTGATTTATTTATTTTACTTATTTTATCTCTATATTTATCCTCCTGACTCGCAGGAAAGCGACGGAGGCGCTAATACATAAGATAAGCAATTACCCCGACCTGCTTCCGGAGATACCAAAATATTGCTGTCCGCTTGTAATTTAATAGAGATATGACCTTTAATTTAGAACTGCTTGCCAGGACCACCAAGCAGGTAAATGTGCCGTAAATTGTCTTTCCCAAGGACACAACAGAATGGTGCGAGTGGGTTTTGAACCTAGATCGTATTGGTCACGAGCCCGGTGCTTTGACCACTCGACCACGCCGCTGACTGATTTTTGATAGGCTGAATCAAAATATCGGGTAGAATCAGGGCTGAATAAACAGAGCAAGGTCATAAAATTAAACATGCAAATAAGTTGTTTTTATCAAAAAAATATTGAAGACCAAATAGAAAAAATTTTTACTTGAAATCTTTGCTCTATTTGGGCTTTTCCTTGAAATAATTCAAATCATAACTTTGCCAAAATTGTTCTGCCATTTTAAATTTTTTGGTTTGGTACGGCTATGATTGCGACATATAATCTAATTGTCGTTGTTGTCATAAGGAAGGATATCCACATATTCACTTCGAGTAGAAAGTGACAGGATTGGGCCCAAAGGTTTATATTTTTTCCCACTTCAGGATGCTATACTTCCCGGATTAAATATGGCAGCGAATCAACATTGGATTTTGTTGTCCAAAACTATCAGACCTTGTGCTCATGTAGTATCCGATGTATGAGGCACGTTGACACAACGACCTGTGGCGTAATCAGTGGCGCCGCATTTGCAATCCAATGAAGACACAATTACTATTTGTTCATGAACGAATACAAAATGTCGGCTTGGTTATACAAAGATGTGTTGGGCGATTCCATTCGTCCAACACGTCCAATTCGTCCATGCACAAATGGGGTCTCGCTCCTTCACCGAATTGCGAGTGTGGCGCCTCTGAGCAAACCGCAGACCATATACTAACAGCGTGCCCTATACATCGGGCACCACATGGAGCACGAGGTCTGACGGTTTTGGATGACGAAACTCGATGCTGGCTTAATAACACCACTGCCAGCATCTGATCCAGGCAGTGCAGCAGTCTGGGGTAGTAAAAGGATAAACCCTCGGCCCCAGTTCTGCTTGTGTCTGACCTGGAGTGTATGCCCTTCAAACAATGACGACGACGACAACAAAACGTCCAATACCTGTCCATAGGCAATTAAGTTTGATCCGAACTGATCTGGCTAAGCCCATTTAAATATGACCTAATATTGAATCTAAAATAAAGTACTCTGTGTTCCATTTATAGATAAATAAGTTACGATATAGCGCGAATGAATAATCTATTATAATCTACGACTAAGATAATCTACAATGGAGTTTGAATAAGTTATTTGTAGTTTTCCGTTCCACTATAGCTGGTAATTACGTGTGATAATAACAAGAAAAAAAAGTATTGAAAAGAAGTAGCCTATTTCATGTTTGTAGCACGTTTATAAGAAAAAAATAAAACTATGAAAAATTATAGAAGTAAAAGCTCAAACCGAGTCATGAAGACACTAGCCTATAACTTTATAAAAAATGTGTTGTAGTTTATTATAAAGGGCTGGCTGAAAAACAAAACAAAAAATAGCTTTATACGGATAAAAGGTCTATTTACTCAAACAAAGAGATGAAAAACCAACATTTTTTTACGTAGTTTCATTACAGTAAGCCTATAACTTGATTTTAGAGGACCATATTCTTAGGTATAATTAAAAATCGTTGAGAGATTGCTGTAATGAAAGATATCAAGAGAAGTTAAACCATCTCTTTGAGTATGTCTATGTACAATACGTTCAAAAGGAAAGAAAAAGAAACAAAATTATCCTTTTTGGCTTCACTTGATATGATTTTGTCCAGGCCTACACTACAAGCAATTAGGCCTTTAAAGATTAAACTTTCTACTCCCTAAAGTAATTTTTTTATTGACTTGATTTTAATGCTTTTAAGTCTTGAACAAAATGAAATAAGCATTTATAAAAAACAAAAAGTTTTAATTGTGTGTACACAGTGATGGCTTTAATAGGGTGCGAACGGTGCGTCCGCACCGAGTCCCCTGAAATACATCGAAAAGTGGCCTCACCTACACAAGAAATTACTCTATTTCTCACATAGTAGCACCAGAAAGTTGATGGCATGTCACAAAGAAAAGAAAAAATTTTTGAAAAAAAAACGGCTTACTAAGCTGCTGACCTTTTTTTATTTTTTTTTATTTGTCTCACCCTGCTTTGGATCACTCAATAGTGGCGCCCTTACGTTTCTTGCACCAGGTTACCTTTTTGTAAGGCCATCACTGTGCGTACATCAGTTAATTTGGGAGCAAGTTCACTAAGTTTATGCCTTTATTGCAAATCTAAGTTTTTTTTTGTAACATCATAATTGTAACATTTTTGTAACAACTGTAACATCATCGAGCAAATTTTTGTTTGCTTTCATCCTTTGTAGTAAATTAATGATCAAGCTTAGTTCTGCAACTGCTGTAAACAATGTTAAACTGCTGTTCATAGCTACAACTTTTTTTAAATTTTTTCATAATTGTAGAAACAGTGTGATGAAGCATATGCAGATACCAATCTGGAAGGAGACGTGAAAGTTGAGTATGGGGTGCAAACATGGTCTGTTCCAATGTCTGGACTGTTTTTAATAACCGGTCAGTTGACCCATGATTATTTTTATTTGCGTGTGGCGCAGCTAAATAAAAGCAAATTTACATCCTCAACATAAAACTTTATTTACGAGTTTTTGCAAAAACTGACTTTACAAAATATTTATTTGAATTCTTAGTTACAAAAAGCATTTCTACGTCATTTGAATATTACTTGATATGTTGCAGCTCGAGGAGCTTCTGGATTAAGTGTAGCTGGAAGAAATGGGGGTAGAGGAGCAGTAACAACATCTGAGTTTCGCTTGAAAGCTGGGGAGCAACTCAAAATATTAGTTGGTAATTATAGTTATATATAGTTGTCATAGAAAAATTTAAAAATCTTTCAATGTGTGTACCATTACTTAATAAGCCTTTTTCCAGTCACCTAGTGGACACGCAACTGTTGCTAACCATTCCAAGCTTTGGCTTCATTTAGTTCGTTTTAGTAGCCAAATCATGAAGCGAATACCGTATTTCAGTGATTTAAATTTAAGTTGAGATTTTAAAATTAGTTTAAATTTTACAATCTGTTAGCTATGTAATGAAAACTAAGTTTTTGCACTTATTCGGCTGGACTTCGCTTGTAGTCAGATGCTGTAGTTATTTATTTAAAAAATTTTTCTGAACATCTCTTACATGCACTGTAACTTGCAGTATTTTTCCTTTTAAAGTTTATGTATGTCCAATATTACATAGGTTAGATTTAAAACCGAAGTTAAATCGAGGACAAACTATTTGTAATTGTAGGCTATTATGGTAAGCAGATTTTGCTTATTTAATTAACAAATATTAAACATTTGTCTGTCTTTGTCAACATTTTTTGTAGAAATAAGTATAGAGTAATTACAATTCTTTTTTTAAATTATATACGAGGGTCAGTCAAAAAATAATGAGCCCAAGTCTCTCCTGGCCATATTTGTTGCAATAAAATCAAAAGTCATACATCAAAAGAAAGCCCAGGGATAGGAGATCTCAGTTCTACTTTTCAATGTAATCTCCGCACTTTTCAATTCCAACTGTCCATCGATGAACAAGGGACACTATGCCAGCCTTGTAAAAGTCAGCAGGCTGCATTTTTAATCAGTTTCTTACAGCGTGCTTGACTTCTTGATCACTAGTGAAGTGCTGCCCCCTAACTCCTTCTTTCAATGGTCCAAAAAGATGATAGTCAGATGGTGCCAGGTCGGGTGAGTGTGGGGGATGGGTTACCGTCGTCCATCCAAAAGAAGCAATCACTTCACGAGTTTTGAGACTGGTATGGGGCTTGGCGTTATCGTGTTGCAGCAAGACCTTAGACATGTCCAGGTGAGGTCGTACTCTTCTCAGTTTCGCTTTCAGTTTGCGTAAAGTGTCAATGTAAGCATCTGAGTTGATGGTAGTACCTTTAGGCATAAAATCTACCAATATCACTCCTTCAATGTCCCAAAACACAGTCGCCATAATTTTTCCAGCTGAACGTTGACTTTTGAATTTCTTGGCTCTTGGGGACGTGGGATGACGCCATTCCATGGATGATCTTTTCGACTGAGGTTCATAGTGATGAACCCAGGTTTCATCTCCTGTCACTATACGGCTGAGAAAAGTTTTGTCACTTCTGTGACACTCAATAAGCTCCGAACAAGCTTCAAAACGGGCTTGCTTGTGAAAATCCAAAAGTTGCCTCGGAACCCATCTGGCGCAAACCTTTGCAAAGCCTAGCTCATTAACAATATTCACAGCACTTCCATGGCTAACTCCAACACGTTCAGCAATGTCATCAATAGTGATTCTGCGATCATCTCTAATCAATTTCTCAACCTTATCATTGTTTCCAGGATTGACTGCAGAAGATGGTCTTCCACTTCTTGGTCTGTCCTGGAGGCTACTCAAACTTGGATCATCTTCTTCGTGTTTAATCCTGGATACCCACTTTTTCACAGTGCTGTAGGCTAATGAAGCATCTCCATAAACATTTACCAATCTTTCGAAAATTTGTTTTGGTGGCTCCCCTTCCAAAACAAGAAATTCAATCACAGCTCTCTGCTTCTGACGGACATCCAGTGATGACGTCATTTCCAAAACACAATACTAAAAGTGGACACGTTGAAACAATTTTTTTTTACAATTTATCTTTAAAGCAGTAAATTTACTAAACACCCTTAAAATTTCTAGAAAAAATATGAAGGTTAAAGCGGTTAAAGTTAACAGGGCTCATTACTTTTTGACTGACCCTCGTAGTTGCAACTGGTTTGTTTTAGTGCATATGTGTATTCTTCCAAGTTTTGGTATCTCCAATATTAATGTAGTCAAGCTGCATGACATAGTGAATTTCAGTTAATTTTTGTTAATATGTTCTGAAAGTTTTATCCATTCAATCACTCGGGAAAAATAAAGATAGCGTATTATAAATATTTACACATTGACTTTTGATAAAGTATAGCTTCTTGTAGACTTTATCTTATAGAGTTGCTTGTTAAAATTAGTCAAAAAAATATATATATTTTAATAATGTAACAATTGTTTTGGTATCATATTTTTCTGTTTTTGAATACCTTGGTTTTTGCATTAAGTGACATTTAAGTTAATATGCAAGAATGTAAGCATTCACGCCCATTGAAAATTATCAAACTATTTGTTTGTTCAAGATTTGCATAATTTTGCAGTTGATTGTTTGTTTATCTTTTAAGCATTTGCAGTCATAAATAAGTCGCTGATTCAAATAGTTAAGACAAGGCAACCAAACTATTTAATACTTTATTATGATAAGCAAATTTTGTTATAGAATTTACATAGGTGTTTAATGAATAAGTGCATAATTTAAGTTAAAAGCACAACTCCCCATTCACACTGAGGCATTTTAATCTACTACCAATATGCACACGCACTAAAAACGTTTGAAGTATGTATTTAATAATTGAATATATTAAAAAAATAAACTATTACCAGTTACCACCAACACAAGCATAAATAATTATGTATACACTTGTAAAACAAAGCAAGATTTATGCATTGTAACAAAGCAAGATTATGTATGACTAGTAAAACAGAGCTTAAATGCTTATATTCTTGCATATTAACTTAAATGTCACTTAATGCAAAAACCAAGGTATTCAAAAACAGAAAAATATGATACCAAAACAATTGTTATATTATTAAAATTTTTTTTTTTTGACTAATTTTAACAAGCAACTCTATAAGATAAAGTCTACAAGAAGCTATACTTTATCAAAAGTCAATGTGTAAATATTTATAATACGCTATCTTTATTTTTCCCGAGTGATTGAATGAATAAAACTTTCAGAACATATTAACAAAAATTAACTGAAATTCACTATGTCATGCAGCTTGACTACATTAATATTGGAGATACCAAAACTTGGAAGAATACACATATGCACTAAAACAAACCAGTTGCAACTATATAATTTAAAAAAAGAATTGTAATTACTCTATACTTATTTCTACAAAAAATGTTGACAAAAACAGACAAATGTTTAATATTTGTTAATTAAATAAGCAAAATCTGCTTACCATAATAGCCTACAATTACAAATAGTTTGTCCTCGATTTAACTTCGGTTTTAAATCTAACCTATGTAATATTGGACATACATAAACTTTAAAAGGAAAAATACTGCAAGTTACAGTGCATGTAAGAGATGTTCAGAAAAATTTTTTAAATAAATAACTACAGCATCTGACTACAAGCGAAGTCCAGCCGAATAAGTGCAAAAACTTAGTTTTCATTACATAGCTAACAGATTGTAAAATTTAAACTAATTTTAAAATCTCAACTTAAATTTAAATCACTGAAATACGGTATTCGCTTCATGATTTGGCTACTAAAACGAACTAAATGAAGCCAAAGCTTGGAATGGTTAGCAACAGTTGCGTGTCCACTAGGTGACTGGAAAAAGGTGTATTCTAGAACTACCGCAGTTTCGACCTAACTAGAATTATCGCGACTATTTGTTTCAAAAAAGCTTTCTACTAAGCTGTATTTTATGATACAATTTTTTGTTAATTTTGTTCTATACCTAATGTGTATTTAATCTTTTTATGTGTGAAGATTGATGATTTGTGATTTGAGATTGATGATTGATGTTATAGTGAAATATTTTCTACAAATGTGTATGAATTATTATTTATGATTTACCCTCTCAAAAGTTCTTTGCAGAACTTTAACTTTTTTGTTCTTCATCTATTTGAATTTTTTCAACTTGAATTATATTCCAACTTCATAAATGTTGAAGAACAAAACATTTACTAAATAAAACTACTTAAAAATATAAAATAAATCAGCTCTCAACATAGTCCCCATCTCTTTAGCTTTTTTACACAGCTTATACAATTTCCAAAAACTAATCTAAAATAGTGTATTTCAAAAGCTTACAGTAGACCGCACAGCGAATCCCTCTCTTCTTGGCTTCAAATTCTTCAACTATAGGGAAGCTATCCGAGCTTTCCCCAATCATGCCGCTGGCTTTCACACACGTTTTATGGTTTTATAATATTTATTAAAGTTGAAATTTCGATATATGAAATTATAACAGGCTTCCACAAACCAACGACCACAATTATTTACTCGATAGTACAGCCCAAACGGTGCAGCTAACGATACAGCCAACGATGCAGCCAACGATGCAGCCAACGATGCAGCCAACGATGCAGCCAACGATGCAGCCAACAATGCAGCTAACGATATAGCCAACGATGCAGCTAACGATACAGCCAACGATGCAATCGCAAAACGAAATTTTCCCAAGTTTCGCTTGCGATACAAACTCACTCTTCAAAATATAACACTAAACCAAATCACCGAACCACTAAATCACCAACGACTGAAAGGATATAAATTTACCAACATCTCAATTTATAGTGTGCTCGCCACGTGTAAGTGAACCAATTAAATTTCATTAGGATCACTGCACGTGGTTCGCGCAAAAGGCAGTGACCACAAACAATAGAATTAATTAAGAGGTTTTAAGAAAGACTTCTATACATTAGTTAACTTTTTGCATTACAGTCGGAGTTTTATTCTATTTTTTTTATGGTTTTAACAAGTAGGGTTGCCACATCTAAATAGGCGGAATTCCGGACAGACATACGCGTAACACCAAAAAAATTTTTGGAGAGGCGGACAAAACAAAATTATCTGGGATTCTAGGATGAAGACCAAAAAAAAAAAATGGTCTTTACTTGGAATCGGCCTCGGATTTTTCTATTTTCGTCCCAAAATCAGGGTGTTCTCTAAAAAAAAAAAGAAAAAAAAAAGGTCTTCACTGGACTCGGTCTTGGATTTTTCAATTTTCCTCCCAAAATTAAACATACGAGTTTTATGTCCAAGTTCTGAAAATTAATTTTAATGGGTGCCAAAATTCCGGACGGTATGACAACCCAAATTTAAAGCATCCAACTCCAAAGCAAATTTTTGCTGACAGTTTACATTAATTCGGCATTGCTTTTGATTTCTGTTCGCACCATCAATCAAATGTTGATGAGAATTTTTCGTAGGGGAGGAAAAATATTAGCTAACGGCGCTCTTTTTCCTTAAAGAGAAATTTTTATCAATTCACTGACAAGTTAAAACATAAAATTTTTTTTTGAACTTGTATCGTTAGGCCTAATCATCTCATTGAACAACATATGAGCGTTACAAGCAAAGTCCAAGGTAGCTGGCCACCGCCGTCTACCTGCCCACTTAAGTTTTTCTCTTTTTTTTTCTATCTCAAAATATGAGAACCACAATGTTACTAAAATCGCCCAACATCCGGGAAACCTTGATAAAGCGCATGCGAAAAACTTGATTCACCCTGATAGCCGTTAGACGGCGTCAGTCATTCAAAAACTTTTACTTGTGTAGAAAATGCAATTGCGTTTTCTACATAACCGTAGAATCAAGCTTTAGTTAAAAATATCAGTCACTTTGTTATTAATATCTTTGATTAAAAAATCAAAAACCAAACTTTAAAAGCAAAATCGAAATTTAAGTTATATCTTCCCTCGCCTTCTTTTTGCACTCTTGAAGTTCTGACCCTGTTACGTCTTTCTTCTTTAGGGATTTCATATTACTTCTTATTTTGCTTGAGTTACTAAATAATTTTTCAAGAATAAAGTTTAAATTTAAAAATGAATAATGGCCTACAAAATTATGAGCTGCTTAACTATAATTATAGCATTATAAACAGAAGGTTTGTCATACAGCATTTTTTATTTTTAAATAGGCGATTAGCAAAGCGCTAAAAATAAATCACCGGTACTCTCAAAAACGTGTAAGGAATACCGAGTAACTAAATTTCCTTGTCAATAATCAGTATTTTTTAAGGACAGAAGAGTGATTATGATGCAAATTCCGTAAGCTTTATCGGACCTGGAGGATCTGGTGGAACTTTTATAACCAGGGTAAGTGATGGTTACGTTCTCATGGTAGCTGGTGGAGGGAGCTCGAGCGCGGGAAGAATACCCGATCTATCAAGGAGACAAGCGGCTGATGCTAGTTTAACTGAAAATGCAAAAAACGCATCAGCAATCAACGGAAATTACGGCACTGGCGGTAAAGATGGTCTTGGGGGTTTTAGAGGTTTTATCACCAACAGTCAAATCAGCACTTCCGGAGGAGGAGCGGGATTCTACGAAAACGGAAATCATAGCTACGTGAAAGCGGAAGAGTTTAAACTACTTGAAAGTCCTAGTCCGTCAATTCGT
Source organism: Diplosoma virens (assembly GCA_963680785.1). Lineage (NCBI taxonomy): Eukaryota > Metazoa > Chordata > Ascidiacea > Aplousobranchia > Didemnidae > Diplosoma > Diplosoma virens. Next base: position 50,327,403 of record OY796880.1, on the reverse strand, counting down.
TATAATTCTGATGGGGTGTCTGATCGTGGTCCTGGGGTTGGGGGCTTTCTTATGTTTTTTTTTGGATCAGTTACTTCTAATAATGGTGGATTTGGTGGTGGAGGCTCAGGATCATTAGATGGTGGAGCTGGTGGAGGCGGAGGCTACTCAGGTGGAGGTGGTGGACCGTGGAATGGCTGGGGTGGTGGAGGAGGGTCAGTAAATAATGGTAAAAGCTTTATTCCAGTTACATTACATTCGGGAAAAGGATCGGTTACAATAACGTTTACAGGTAAATGACATTTTACTTTAAATTTCTTAGTTCACAACTTCATATTTAAAACGATAGTCAAGGGTTCTTGTACGTATCATTTCTATCTCCTGCCAAAAAAAATCGGGTCCAATTCCATAGTCACTCAAATTTAATACAGTGTTGCCCACCGCTTGCCACTGCTACCTACCCATTGCGTCACCGAGTTACAGATCAGAAAATAGCAAAGTTGTGGTTGTTTTGCTAATGATCCTTTTGACTTATTCAGTTGGTGTAATAATACGAGGTGTGTCCAAAAAGTAATGAGATTGTTGTGTATAAAAACTTTATTGAAAAATATTGAAATATACCAAAGTCAAATTCCTTTAAAATAATCCCCTTTCACTTGAAAACACTTGTGCATTCGCCTTTTCCACAATTCAAAACATTCTTGGAAGGTATTTTCTGGGATCTTTTTGAGCTCAGTCGTCGCAGCCATTTTGATGGAATCAATGTCAGAAAAATGTGTTCTCTTCAGCACAGATTTGATCTTCGGTAAGAGAAAAAAGTCACACGGGGCCAGATCGGGGAAATATGGGGGGTGTTCCAAAGTTACAATGTTTCTTTCTGCGAGATTTACTGAAGAATACTCAGGGCTGTGTGAGCAGGAGCGTTATGGTGATGAAACGCCCATGCGTGGGCTTTCTAAAGGCTGCGCCTCTTGTCACGCACTGATCTTACGAGGGGCCAAAGAATCTCTTTTCATTTCAAGTTCCTACCCCAAGGTCAAACAGTGAACCAAACCATGCATAAAGAGATTCTTTGGCCCCTCGTAAGATCAGTGCGTGACAAGAGGCGCAGCCTTTAGAAAGCCCACGCATGGGCGTTTCATCACCATAACGCTCCTGCTCACACAGCCCTGAGTATTCTTCAGTAAATCTCGCAGAAAGAAACATTGTAACTTTGGAACACCCCCCATATTTCCCCGATCTGGCCCCGTGTGACTTTTTTCTCTTACCGAAGATCAAATCTGTGCTGAAGAGAACACATTTTTCTGACATTGATTCCATCAAAATGGCTGCGACGACTGAGCTCAAAAAGATCCCAGAAAATACCTTCCAAGAATGTTTTGAATTGTGGAAAAGACGAATGCACAAGTGTTTTCAAGTGAAAGGGGATTACTTTAAAGGAATTTGACTTTGGTATATTTCAATATTTTTCAATAAAGTTTTTATACACACCAATCTCATTACTTTTCTGACACACTTCGTATATTAAAATTTTTAACCCCGAAGAGCTCCATGAAATTTTTTTCATAAATTTTTTTTCATGTATTGAATAATTTGCAGGGAATTTTAAGAAATCATAGGCAGTGGAACTCCAAAACGCGGATATGGAACTTTAAAGTAATGGTAAATTAAACGAAATATTTAAAAAAAGATACCCAAAAGCAGTCAAATATTGCACTTTTCCACAAAGTTTTTGCCGCTTCTATATCTTTGCTATATTTCTATCAACTCTTTAATGATTTTGTTTTTTTAGGTTTTTCATGTTGCGGGCCATTTGTGGTGTATGCAGCAGCATCATTTATCGGAGGATTGATAGTGGCAGTGTTTTGCATTTATGGTGTTGTCAGATTGAACAAATACTTTATTCAACAAGAGAAAAAATCCAGCAACAAAAATCCCATAATATTTTCTGAATTTTTTAATAAACGAGGTCCTAAAAGTCCTGAATATCAACAAAGTGGGCATGAAAACCTGGGTTTTGAAGATAGCTCAGTCGTGGAGAGAAAAGACTTGTATTGGCCAAGACAAAAGTTGCATGATTAATTGTGCCGAAGCGATTAGCTTGCTTTAACCAAATCGTGTTGATTTTCAAAAATGAATTTGCCCCTCGTGCCCTGAACTATGTCTGTTTTTCAGTACTACGACAGTTGATTGAATGACACTACAGTAGATCGAACGACACTTGATCGAAACGACATTTAACCAAAGCGACTCTTCACCGAAACGGCATTTAATAAATGAAAGTTTATAAATTGGAGATGTAGCTGGGACTTTTTTGTAAAATTTTTTTTAAATAAATAGAAATTTTAAAGCTCATTTTTAGTTGAATTAGATAATTTCACAATGTTAGAAATCTAAATGAAAGAAATTAAAAAATACTTAATAGAAAAGAAGAACCATTTGCATAAAATTGACAATTTATCTAAGCTAAAATTAAACTTTTTAATAAATATTTTATTTAATATTTAATAAACAATGTTTCATGTATTTTTGTATGAAATTCGGACTTCCACTTTTTCTTTAAGAGAGTTTATATTTTATTTGACAGAAGAACAAACATTACAACACCTTACATAATCTTTTATTGCACTTGGTACTAAAAGTTAAAGTCCAAATCCTTCCTAACTCTAGTGTCGGGTTGACATATCAATGTATATTAAGTTCGCGTCATGCAAAAATATAGATTTATAAAGGACATTTGAGCTAAGTCTTAAAAGAGTTTTGGACTTCAAATAAAAATAATTTCGGTTGAAGACCTTTACTACTTTTTACTTTTAGTTGAAGGCCAAAACTTCTTTTGGTCTTTGCTTAAATATCATTTATAAATTTATATAAAAAAGTGTAAGTCTGAATTTCATACAAAAATTTAGAAATCAATTTTTTTTAATGAACTGTCATTTTGATCAAGTGTCGTTCGATCAACCGTCGGGTCACGCTGTTTTTCAGTCAAAGCTCCAGTGATGATGAGTTAATGGTAACGAAAAATCATTATATGGTCACATTGTTGTTATAATTTAGTAATTTTTGGATCAATGGCCTAATTTAAAGCAACCAATTACAGTATAATGCGACTTGTTTTTTTATTATAAATACTTGTAATCCGAAACAAAATCATTGCAGAAGCGCTTCTTTTTTTGTTTATATCAGTCTATTATCCTGTTGAAGTGCCATATAAATGTATATAAAACAATTATATAGCCAAAGTCTTGTCTACTTATTACTGTTTAATGACAGCAAACATTTTTCGTAATTTTGACTCTTTTTACTATTTTTTTAGTAAGCAATTTTTTGAGATTGCATTGAGCAAACAATCGCGCTAGAAACCGTAGTTTTACATTTTTGCCGATAAACTTTAAATTATCCGTAATTTTATTTGAATATTTAGAACTCAATCTTATAGTATTTCTTTAAATTTGGGTTTTTTAACGTGGGTGGTAAATCTTTCCAGGGGCAAAAGTGGGTGCAATCAGCACATTATATTCTGAATGCATTGACATAAACCCTTTTTGTAATAAAAAAATACCAAAATTAAAGAAGTATTAAAATATAATGAGGGTTTAGGCATTACCAGTTTTTTTAAGATGAAAAAAGCAATAGTCTAATCTTCCATCAGTCAACGGCAAGTAATAACCTCATTTACGGTAATCAATTTTTTGTTAACATTTGTGTCATCATAATCTTTGTCACAATGCTAAGAGCACTTTTCTGTAGGTTTTTGGTATCTATTACTAAGTTTTTCTTGATCAAAAAGTAAAAATAAAAAAAGTTGGATAAAACAATTTTGTTTTTCGGGCTGACTCAGCTTTTTCCGGTTTAATGTCGGTTTTTACATACCTTAGTCAAAATAATGAATTTGATGTTGCAGCATTTTCGGGACTTGGTGGACAATACAACAATTTGGAATCTTGAAGATGATTATTCATCTACAATAGTTCAAAGAGATTTCTTTCAAAAATGCCGCTATTTAAAAATGGAAAAAATACAGCGTTTTGTTCAGCACATAAGATGCTATCACTAATCAAAAGTCCAACTACTTTCCTGATGACTGTTACGAAAGCACTTTTCAAGATTAACAAGGCATATTTAATTCATCTTGATTTTATTAAAAGCATATCGGGGTAATTGTTTGACGGTTACGTTTTTTAGTTAACTTCGGCCAATTTCGCTACTTCTACTAAATCGCTTTATATGTCAGTTTTACTCTAAACGCTGAAACCAGGTGTTACAGTAAGTTCTTAGCGGTCTTAAACTCCGTGTGGCTGTCTCCGGAAATGTACGCGTCCTTGATTTGATTTAAATTAAATTTGTATTAAGATATAAAAACAATGCGAAATAAGACGAACTAAATTGGACATTAAATGGAAGATTGGACGATCGGAGGAAATAATAGAGTCGGACGAAATAGTACGGACGAACGATTTGGATGATTGGACGAAATAATACAGTCGGACGAAATAATCTGGTCGGACGGTTTTCTATAAATAAACGTAAACATAAATAACTAATGCAAAAGAAAGACTTATAAACACTCACCAACTGTAGACTGACACGGAGCAGACCGACAAAACTAACAATATCAAACAGTATCTTCAAAAGTATTATAAACAGCTCAAAAGCCTCAACAGCACTCCCAACGGCGTCTAACAGTATTTCAAACAGTAAATCTACGACCGCACAAATTACACCCAACTTATGGAAAAAAGAAGTCAGCTCGAGGTAACAATCAATTAGCAATCGAGCGCGCTGAGATAATGGAAAATGTCGGCTCAAAGCAACAATCAATTAGTAGTGAGATAATGGAAAATGTCGGCTCAAAGCAACAATCAATTAGCAAGCGAGCGCCGTGAAAAAATGAAGTGAATCAAATTAAATGTCAAAAACAAAAATTAAGTAAATTACAGCCAGAAAATAAACCCGGGTTCGAAACTCGAGTACTTGCCGTAACATACCCCCCGCAATTTACGAACGTAGAAAGGAAATTTAAACACAAAAAATACGGCAAGTAAACACACACACAAATAAACACTACACAGATACAGTCTTCATTCATCTGTCGAGTTTGCACAGTTTCGTAATCGATCGTTTCAAAGTTTTATTTTGAGTGCGAACGAGGACCTGTCGCACATGACCAAACTTGTCTGGAAAAGTTTGTACAACGCGTCCTAAAGGCCATTTGCCACGAGTAGAATTTTCATCGCTCACTAGGACCAAGTCGTCGACAGCAAAGTTCGGCTCTACGTCTTGCCACTTTTGGCGAGTTTGGAGAGTCTGCAGATACTCCTTTCTCCAGCGTAACCAAAATTGATCGGTGAGGTACTGGACTTGACGCCACCTTCTGCGCACGTAATTGTCTCGATGATTGAACGTTCCTATCGAATGATCTTCTGCGCGAAGGAGCAAGAGATGGTTAGGTGACAACGGCACACCACCCTCGTGATCCAGGACTACCGGAGTTAAAGGTCGGGAGTTGACGATATGTTCTGCTTCTGCAAACAAAGTTAAAAGTACGTCGTCAGTCAGGGTCTGCTCAGAGCAAATAGCAGACAAAACTCGTTTGATGGAGCGGATAACTCTCTCCCAAATGCCACCCATATGGCTAGCGTATGGTGGATTAAACCTCCATCGAATCTCCTTGCGGTTCAAGTGGTCGGAAATAGTTGATTGATCAAGATCCTTCAATGAACGTTTCAGCTCCAGGTAACCTCCAACTAAATTTGTACCGTTATCACTATAAATTGTATGTGGATTACCCCTGCGACTGATGAATCTACGAAGTGCATTGATGAATGCATCCGTATCCAAAGAATAGCTCATTTCTAAATGAACAGCCCTCTTCGTTAAGCAGGTAAAGACGCACCCATACCTTTTCAACCGGTTCCGTCCTTGCTTCACCATGATAGGCCCAAAATAATCAATACCTGTAAAGAAAAACGGCGGATTACCGGGAGTTACTCGGCATGATGGCAAGTCAGCCATATATTGTTTACCAAATGCACTGTTGCGACGTTGGCAAAAGATACACTTACCCAAGATCTTACGCACAGTAGCAGCACCTTTTAATATCCAGTAGCGTTCTCTCAATACGCTCCAAGTATGTGAGGACCCACTATGTCCCACATCTTTATGGCATTGTTCAATCAACAGACGTGTTACCTGCGAGTTGGCGGGCATGATGATTGGGTGCTTGGCATCGAAGTCTAAAGGAGCATTGCGTAGCCTACCTCCGACTCGAAGCACACCTGCGACGTGTATAGGATTGAGTTTCTGTAAAGAAAGTTTAACAATTTTACCAGGTGAATTTTGCGTTTCAAGTCTTCTGTAATCCTTTGGAAAGGCCTCCCTCTGAACAGCAGCAATAACAGTCATTTCTGCTTGGTGCATCTCGTCAACTGTCAGAGGACCAGTAGGCACGGGCCTACGCAAAAGCCTACCTTTGAGTCGTAATATCCGTGCCACAGTGCGTTTCAACCTGTAAAAAGACGAAAATCGAGCAAAACGTTCTTCCATGTCACCATCTGACACGGCGACCTCGGTACCGGCCACCGTCTGCTTCACAATTTCGAATTCAGCTGGGAGGTCAGGAAGAGAATGGGGTGGCTGTGGCCACAGCGATTCTGGCTCCTGTAAAAAAGAAGGACCAGTTAGCCAACGATTCACTGAACAAGAAGGGCGAGTACCATCATCAGCTGGATTTTCTGAGCTGGGAACGAAACGCCATTGGGAAGAGGTACTTCTATCTTCTATCTGCGCTAAACGATTAGATACAAAAACTGGAAAGCGTTTTGCTGAATTTCGTATCATGTACAACACAGTCATAGAATCAGTCCAAAAAACAGACTCCGACAAAGAGCTGCCAAAATTATTTCTTAATAATACATCAACTTTAGTGGCCATAGTAGCAGCGACTAGTTCCAGTCTAGGAATGGAGACGGTCTTTAAAGGTGCGAGCCTTGACTTACCCATTAAAAAATTGCAAAATATTGTTCCGTTTGAAGCGATCACTCTCAAGTAAGAAACCGTGCTGTACGCAACTGACGAGGCATCGGCGAAATGGTGGAGTTGAGTTTGAAACAAAGTATCGAATTCTCCCATATCTGACCGTATCAAGCAACGCGGGACGGACACCGCTGACAAGTTCCTTAAGCCCTCCGACCACCGCTTCCAAACTTTGACATCTTCCTCGCTTAAACGATCATCCCAGTCGTACTTCCTGCGACAAAGATCTTGAAGCAAAAGCTTAGCTGCTAAAATCAACGGAGCTAGAAATCCCAAAGGATCAAAAACTGAACTTAAAGCAGATAGCAAACCTCTACGAGTAAAGGGACCATCCTTTAACTTTACATGAAATTTAAAACTGTCTTCTTCGTTGTCCCATAACACGCCTAGAATTCGTCGACACGATGATGAAAGAATGCCGTCATTCTCTGTTGTCTTAGACTTGGCACGGTCTTCTTCTGGAATGGATTGGAGTAGATCTTTGTGAACAAGCAGTCGTCCATATAAAAATTATTCACAATTAAAGATCTTACGTCTTTGTCAAATTCGTCCTGCTGATCTTCGGCTGATTGTAGTAAGCTGAATTGCGCACAGCTGGGTGAAGAGGTAGCTCCGAAGAGATGAACATTCATGTGATAAACTTCAGGTTGCTTGGTCAAATCTCCTTCTGGCCACCACAGAAAACGAAGATAATTCCGATCTTTCGGATCCACAAAAACTTGGTGGAACATCTGTTCAATATCGCCAGCCACTGCAATTTTCTCAAAACGGAATCTAGTTAGTACACCTATAAGGTTATTTAAAAAGTCAGGACCGCTAAGTAATTGGTCGTTTAAAGAATATCCTGCATATTTTGCCGTGCAATCAAAGACAACACGAACTTTTTCCGGTTTATGTGGGTGCAAAACTGCATGATGAGGTAAGTACCAACCTTCACAAGCAGATTCCTCTGGTTTAACAAGTTGGCAGTGACCCTGTGACAAATATGAAGTAATAACGTTAGAATATTTTTCCTTTAATGCAGGATCTTTTAAGAGTCTTCCTTTCAGTAGCGACAATCGCGTACGCGCTTGACTGTAGTTGTCTGGGAGACACGGTGTTCCCGGCCTCCACGGAAGTCCAACTTGGTAGTGGCCTCGAACCACATTTTTGGTTTGCTGCATTTGCTGCAAAGCATATCTATCCTCCCTAGACATAGAGGTAACATTATCATTACATTTGGGAACATCATCTAAGCGCCATAAGCATTGAATTTGAGAGTCTAGTAAATGGTCAGACGTATTTAGAAAATTAACAGATATCGAATCATCACCTTCCGACAAATTGCCTTGTGCAGTTGTTCTTGGACCAACCACGGACCACCCCAAAACGCCTCGGACGGCGTAGGGCTCTTTTGCACTTCCACGACGCTCTTCCTTGACCCAAAATGCTTCTGGAGTGTCTAAACCTATTAACAAAAGAACTTCCCCGTGCGCCGCTGGAAGATCAAGATCTTGTAGATGTGGCCACGCTCCAAACTCATGACGTGTAAGAGCTGGGTTAGGAACCACCGGTAACTGGTCGACCGAGAGTACGTTCTGCAAATTTATCTCATCACCAGTTAAAGAACGTACAGTAAGATTTACCTTTTCTCCCTTGCGAAGCGTCGAACAATCAGTAACAGTAGTGACAGAAAATTTGGTTGGTTCTCCTGAAATATCTAGAAGGTTTAGAAGACGATTAGCACAGAGAGAAGTCGTGGAACCCTGATCTAAGAAGGCACAGGTTAACACAGACTTTGATCCTGTTTCTACATACACGGGAACAACATTGAGAAAAACGTTGCTGCCAACAGTAATGTTAGAAGCTGCTAGGAAATTTGTAGAATGCGGTTTGGTGTTGGTCGGCAAATTTCGAGCCTGTTCTATTGACGAAGGACAAGGTTTATCTTTGGAAGGAGAAACGTCACGACGTTCTTGGTGAAGAAGCAAGTGATGTTTTTGCTTGCAACCATTTTTAGTACAAGCTGCTTCTGAATAACAATATTTAGAAATATGGCCAGGCTTTCCGCAGTTATAGCACAGGTGGCGCTGGTGCATAAAACGCAAACGTTCTTTCACAGAAATTTCCGAAAACTCTGGACATTTCCAGAGTACATGCTTCAGGGAACGGCAAAATTTACATTCATAAGTGTTAATAGCTTTAGTAGAATTTGAGGCAACGGTATAATGCGTGTTCACCCCAAATACCGAGCCAGGCTTCGATTTAAAATTAAGAGAATTCGCATAAGAAGACTTAACTACATCAGCTTCATTTACAATAAAGCGCTTAAGATCGGCAAAGTCTGGTTCGCGACCCTCTCGTTCAACACCGGCAGAAATCCGCAGCCATCGCGATTGCAGGTCGAATGGTAACCGCCTAACGATTTTGGAAATGTTCTCAAAACAGTTCAAATCCGAAAAATAGTTTAAATGACCTAAAGTAGTATAACACTCTTCAACCTTTCGTGCTAGCTCGATCAGGGCTTCAGAATCATTCTTTTTAACGGAAGGACCTTCAAGCAAATTAGCAATATACGATCTAGCGATTACGTTTCTTTTGCCATATGTTTCATACAAAATTTGTTTAGCTTTGACAAATCCCTGATGAGGTTCTAGCAGCAAGCAATATTCAATAATTGATTTGGCCTTACCAGAACAATATTGAATTAAATAAAGCAGTTTTACCTTATCATGTTCGACCGCCTCAATTGTAGATTCAAATGCAGATATAAACTTCAGATACGTAAGGGGGTTTCCATCAAACTTCAGCAGTTCCAAGGCTGGCTTTCGTAAACGCGACTCGGCCTGAGGTTTCATGTCTTCCCGCCTCGACGAGTCTAACTGAGTAGAACCTTGAAAGGTAACCTTTGGTTTCGTTTCCAAAGGAAGACTATGATCCGGCGATGCAACGGTTTGGGCCGCGGAGTCGACACCTGTAAAAGGTAAGTGTACCTGCTCTGTTTGCGATGTTACCACAGTGACGTCAGCACTAGTTGTGGGCTTCTGATTGTCGAAAGGAATATAGCCACCACGTTCCAGTTCCTCTTCGAAGACCTGTCTTTCAACGGCAGCTTTCTGCAACTGGTGAGATGCTTTAAGTATCTCACGTTGTTGCTTGAGCTCGAACTCCCTTTTTTCGAGCTCGCGTTGTTCCTGTAATTGACGAATATGTAATCGCGCAACCTCCTGCTTTGCGACTGCTTTAGCTAAACGCAAACTACTGCGTGAACTACGCGAACTACGCGAACTTTGTGAGCTACCGCTAGCAGTTCTGAGTTGCGAACCATGAGAGGCAGATACAACACTTGCCGCAGTTGCCGACGTTTCGGGATCGACGGGTAACTTTTTCTGAAGCCATTCCGAAACTTTCTTATCAAAGGATGCCTTTTCGGAGTGCAGGTTGTATAACTGGGTAATCAGAAACTCCCCTTTTGACGAGTCGTCGTGCAGCCTAATTGCCTTTTCTAATTGTGAAGAGGCCTCGTTAACATTATTTAACAGTGCTCTGACTGATTCAGGGTCGGAATCTTCTTTAATAAGCACTTCGACCTTTCCGTAAAGCTCTTTCAAATTAGCTTGTAAAGTAACAAAACTCTTACCTTCAAGCTCCATTGAGACAGAAAAACTTAATTAAATGCAGCCGAAGTTGAAAACTTTATGTTACAGTAAGTTCTTAGCGGTCTTAAACTCCGTGTGGCTGTCTCCGGAAATGTACGCGTCCTTGATTTGATTTAAATTAAATTTGTATTAAGATATAAAAACAATGCGAAATAAGACGAACTAAATTGGACATTAAATGGAAGATTGGACGATCGGAGGAAATAATAGAGTCGGACGAAATAGTACGGACGAACGATTTGGATGATTGGACGAAATACGAGTAATACAGTCGGACGAAATAATCTGGTCGGACGGTTTTCTATAAATAAACGTAAACATAAATAACTAATGCAAAAGAAAGACTTATAAACACTCACCAACTGTAGACTGACACGGAGCAGACCGACAAAACTAACAATATCAAACAGTATCTTCAAAAGTATTATAAACAGCTCAAAAGCCTCAACAGCACTCCCAACGGCGTCTAACAGTATTTCAAACAGTAAATCTACGACCGCTCCACAAAGGCTGAAGTAGCAAAACTAAGCGTTTCTACACAAATTACACCCAACTTATGGAAAAAAGAAGTCAGCTCGAGGTAACAATCAATTAGCAATCGAGCGCGCTGAGATAATGGAAAATGTCGGCTCAAAGCAACAATCAATTAGTAGTGAGATAATGGAAAATGTCGGCTCAAAGCAACAATCAATTAGCAAGCGAGCGCCGTGAAAAAATGAAGTGAATCAAATTAAATGTCAAAAACAAAAATTAAGTAAATTACAGCCAGAAAATAAACCCGGGTTCGAAACTCGAGTACTTGCCGTAACACCAGGGGTGGGGAACCTGCGGCCTTTGAAGCCAAAAAGTGCGGCCTTTGCATGATACGAACTGAAGACCTTTTATTTTTTTTTAAAGAACACTATGATTTTGGGGCTAAAATTCGCAAATTGTAGACTGCTTTAAAGTGAAGACCATAAGTGTGCCATCACCCCGTGTATGTCATTTAAGAGGCAGCATGCAAAGTAGCTCTTTTTTTGCAGTCATCTTCTCAAACACCATCCTTATGAAAATGCGCAGTTAAACCCTATCCACAGAGTCTGTTGACTTATCAAATTGAAGTGAAAAGCACTCGCACCTACCAATACCTCTCTTTAACTAAGCTGCAAGGTTCTCCACCATTTCTTCAAATCGCATTGTCACCAATTTTCCGACAATTGAAGGTCTTTGATTGCTGACGTGATTTCATTCCTGTTTTTGAAATTCACAAACGGTGAATCAGCAGCTTCTATAAACGCTTCCTTGACCATTTTTCAATCTTGAAATAATTTCTTATACTTGGCAAGAACGTGGCAAACTCAATATGATGCTATCTTAGCTGCCTTACCTTTTGTATTTGGCTTGTTAAAAATAGACTGCTGTGTAGCTAATTGTGATTTCAATTCCTTTAATTTTTTCTTATTTTTTTTATTTTTATTTTTTATCTCTATATTTATCCTCCTGACTCGCAGGAAAGCGACGGAGGCGCTATACATAGGGTAAGCAATTACCCGGACCTGCTTCCGGAGATGCCAAGATATTGCTGCCCACTAGTAATTTAGTAGAGATATGACTGCAATTTAGAACTGCTTGTCAAGACCACCAAGCAGGGGAAAGTGTCGTAAAGTGTCTTTCCCAAGGACACAACAGAATGGCACAAGTGGGTTTTGAACCGAGACCATGCTGATCATCAGTCCGGTGCTTTAACCACTCGACCACGCTGCCACTCTTAATTCACTTTGGACCGGAAAATCCTTCTCGTACCTTTTGTGCATGGTTGTAAAATGTCTTTCAAGCTTACCCTTCTTGGAAGCGACATGCTGGCGTGGCAGATGAGGCACACACATCTGAAATTGGACATGACAAAAAATAATCCTCTTCCCATTCCTTGTGGAAGTGATAGGTTTTCCGTTGCTTCGGATCCGTCCCAGCACTCATTTGTAAATTTTGGCCTAAATTTTTATCTAAAACTAGAAAACGTTTTTAAAGAAAATTTTTAAAGTTAAAATTTCAAAAACTCTACATTGTAGAGTTTTTAAGGTATATAACTTAAATCCTAAATTTTGCAGATTATAGTTGCATAATCAGAATTGTCAGTCCTTGCATCAAGTATCACCTTCAAAAAAGAAATTAATTAAAGTAAAAAAAAAAACGAGTCTCTTTCAGAACTCACCTCAAGCGATTTTTTTGTGAAATTAATCCAGAATATTCCTTTCAGAACCAGGGTAGATTAGAATAAAAAAGAAAGCAAGAGAAAAAGGGTCTTGCTAGAAGCAATATCACAGAGGTATCCAGGTTAATTTTATAAAAAAAATTGCTCGTGTTAACTTTTTGAAGAAACTCAAAAAGTTGCTAACAGTAGCAGAGTTGCCAGAATGAAAATACAAAAAATGTACATATACATAAGGATTCAACTTTTAGTTCGGCAAACCCTCAACACATGAAAAAAATCACCTGCGATCGACTGCCTGGCATTTGAAGATTGACCGGTAGATTGCGATCGACTGGTTGGGCGCCCCTGCTCTATAGAACAACTGCGGTCACACAGCCACAAAACCACGAACGACTCAACTGCAATGCAACCACTCAAATTGCTTACTGAAATCTCACGTGGAATCGGAATGAAATGAAAACAAAGCACACGCTTATATAAGATCGCGTAGTGCCATGTTATTTTCTCTAACAACGTAAAATTTTCTGAATAGCAATTAAATTAAGACCACGGTTTACAAAAACCAATCAGAAGCAGGACAAAAAAATAATTACGTAACGTTAAATTAACTAAAAAGTTCCAAAGCGTTAATAAGCGTTCAAAATAAAAGAGACCAAAGAAAAATAAAATTGCGCAGATAATATAGAAAACTAGAGCGCCGACCACGCGGTCAGATATAAAACAACAAAACAAGTTCTACAACGTCTAGGACTTTCTATAAAACAATTTCTTGTTCTATTGAAAAAGCTGTGGATAGTAGACTGGCATTTATGTGCCATTATCTTAGTTTTAAACTTACAAATAACGTCGACTTGAACACTGAAGGCAGCCTGCTGTGTGTTTAAGTAAAAATTCCAAGTTTTATTTATTGTACGACAATGATCTTAACATATCAATTATTTTCTTTAGATCATCTTAAAGGAATAGCTAAACTTATTTTTGTTTTTGCTACTTTCAAGATAGGCAGACGTATGTCGGAAAACAGAATTGGGAGAAATTTCTTGCGATAGATTTTTATATTTCAGTAACACAATGCGAAAGAAAATATACTGTTTTTGCTAGTAAGCTATTGCAAACCCAAACGAAATCAATAATTTTAACTCACTGTAACTTGCAACAAAAAGCATTTTTTTATAGATTATGGCTGTTTGATTGGTATTACAAAATACGCTTTTAACTGCTTTCCGCGATAGCCGCCAAAAAATGCGAAATACGCGCTTTTATGATGGAAGGGTTACCGCAAGAGCGTTTAACCCGTGGCCACATTTGGCCCACGTAAGGGTTTTGGGTGGCCCGCGCAATATTTTTTGAAGAGCTCTGTCCCGCCCATTTTGGCAAAAATCCAGACAGAGATCGAAGACAGATTCCATGTGCAGACCTCCTTTTATCTTGTTTTTTACGAGATCGCTAGTTTTCAAAGAAAATCATGAAATCCGAGATTGATTTGTAGCGAAGATCTTTTTTTTAGAAAACAAGAGATGAAATTCAGAAAATTGGAGAAAGATTCGAATCGAAGATTTTTTTTAGAGATTGCTACGATTTTAAGACAAAAACTGTTTTGTTTTGTTTGTTTGGCCCGCTAATATTTTTAATGAGCAAAATGGCCCTCAGATCAAAAAAGGTTGTACGTCCCTGGGTTAGCGTATGGAAATTTTCTAGTCATAAAATGCTCCTGCAGTGAGCGTTAACTCTATTCAGACTGGGATTTTAAGAAAACTTGTAGCTACCACTGGAAGGGAGGCGAGGAGGAAAGTGCCCGCACTCTTTAATTGTTTGCTTATATTTCGACAATTAGTAGCCCCAAAAGTGTCATTCAAGGTTGTATAGAAAAAGAATTTTATACTCATTCAATAGAGATACGTAGGCCTACTGTAAATGTTGTAATAAAATATTATTTCGGATTGAAAAAGCGTGGTGGTGGAACCAGGAAGTCCAGGAGAAGCTGAAGGATAAGAAAAAAGCTAAAAAGGCATGGGATACCATCAGAGATGATGAAAGCAAGTTGGTCTATAAAACTGCAAGAAAGCAAGATAAGAGTGGCAAAGGCAGGAAACAAGGCATATGAGGAACTGTACGAAAAACTGGAAAAAAAGGAGGGGAAAATGAGGTGTTCAAAATAGCAAAGCAGAGAAATAGACAAAGCAAGGATGTTCAACAAGTAAGAGTAATTAAGAGTAAAACTGGGGAGATTCTGATGGAAGAAGAGAAAGTGAAACAGAGATGGAAGGAGTATTTCGACAACTTACACAACCTGGAAAACACCAGAGAAAGAAGAGAAACGAGAACAGAAGGGAGAGAAAGGGACATGGGAGATATCTCTGAAGAAGAAGTCAAGAATGGATTGAGGAAGATGAAGAAAGTAAAGGCTCAGGGACCTGATGACATACCAGTGGAAGCATGGATTGCTCTAGGCAGTAAAGGTGTGGAGTTTCTAGTGAACTTCTTTAACAGACTCTTAAGAGGAGAGAAGATGCCAGGTAAATGAAGGAGGAGCGTTCTTGTACCTTTGTACAAAGGTAAAGGAGACATCAAGGAATGTGGAAACTACCGGGGGATCAAGTTGATGAGCCACACTATGAAATTGTTGGAGAGGATAATAGAAGCAAGGATAAAGAAGCAGGTGATGATCGCTGGGCAACAATTTGGGTTCATGCCATGAAGGAGTACCACCGACGCAATCTGTTGTCTTAGGATGCTGTTGAAAAGGTGGACTGAAGGGCAGAAGCCAGTGCACTGTGCCTTTATTGACTTGGAGAAAGCATACGACAGGCCTACCCAGAGAGGAACTGTGGGAATGCCTGAGGTTAGCTGAAACATCAGAGTGCTACATAAGAATTATCAAGGATATTTATGACGGAGCGACAACAACTGTCAGAAGTGCAGTGGGGTTGACTAAAGAATTCAAAATAGGTGTTGGAATCCACCAAGGCTCAGCACTCAGCCCATTTCTTTTTGCCACCATCATAGACAGGCTGACGGAGGACATCAAGAAAGACGCACCATGGGATATGCTGTTTACAGATGACATAGTTCTGTCTAGACAAAATCATAGGGAGCTAGAGGAGAATTTGGAGATTTGGAGAAATACACTGGAGAGAAAAGGCCTGAAAGTAAGCCGGAGCAAGATCGAATATTTGAGGGTTGGGGGTGTGGATGATGGAGAAGAGTTGAAGCTGCAAGGAGAAAAGGTAAAGAGAGCAAAAAACTTTAAATACCTGGGTTCAACAGTTAGTAGCGATGGAAGATGTGAAGAAGAAGTAAGGAGAAGGATCCAAGCAGGATGGATGAGTTGGAGGAAGATGTCTGGAGTTCTGTGCAACAGGAAGTTATCAGCAAAGGTCAAGGGTAAAATGTACAAGAGTGTTGTTAGACCAGCAATGCTTTATGAAATGGAAACGGTGGCAGTGACGGAAAGACAGGTGGAAAAAATGGAAGTTGCAGAGTTGAAAATAGCGAGATGGGCATTAGGAGTAAGAAGAAAGGACAAGTAAGAAACGAATACGTGAGAGGGACTGCAAAAATTGCAAAGCTGGCAGACAAACTTTGGAATGCAAGGCTACATTGGTATGGACACGTAAAAAGGAGAGAAGAAGACTACGTGGGGAAAAGGATGATGGAGATGGCAGTGCCAGGCAGAATGAAAAGAGGAAGGCCAAGGAGAAGATGGATGGATTTGGTGAGAGAATACATGGAAAGAATTGGAGCTGGGGAAGGAGACGAAGACAATCAAGTGAAATGGAGATTACTGTCGCGCTGTGGCGACCCCTAATAGGGAGAAGTCGAAAGAAGAAGAAGATCGAAACAGCGAGTTTTCGAAAGGTAGTCAACTTTTGTAAATTGGCCAAAAAGCAGAGATTGGTTTCAGAAGTTAACGACCTCGGCGGTTTAATTAATCTTATGATTAAAAGTAAAATTATTTCACAGTTTGAATCCTCTTAGGGAGGTTACTGCAGTTCAAAGAAGAAGAAACTCTATTTCAGCAAAATCTGATTTAATTATTAAAATACTTCGATCTTAGCCACGGTGAATTGTTGATGGAAAAAAATAAGACAAAATAAGCTTCATACAGAAATCCATCACTCGTTTTCAAGATTTAAAATTTTTATCAATTTTTATCGTATTTCAACTCTATTTATTTTCCAGACTCGTACGAAAACGTTGAAGGCGTTATACCAAGGGCAACTTTTAAGCAATACCAGTACCTGCTTATTTTATGCTATCTACTGTATGCGGGCCCGCAAGCAACCAAAAGATTTAGCAAATAATTGCTTTCAGAGATATCAAGATATTGTAGTGGGTTGGAATTTTTAATTTACTTTTTAGTTTTTATTTGAGACGTAACTAAAATGCTAGTCTACCCAGACCACCCTACTAGCCTGAGTAAGCTAAGCCTAAACAAAAAATTGCAAAAGGACTACTGGCTATGAAGTGTGTAAAGCGTTCCTAAACCTGACCTTACTTAAAATTAACTAGTAACTAGTACCAGAAAGATGGGAAAGTACTGGTAAACACTCAACTATGACAAATGTCAATTTTTGATCATACTACTGTAAATCAAGAAACTCCTTTGAAGCTGCAATGGATACGAAAAATAAAAACATGTCGCAATGCTTGCAAAAAAACTTTCAATGACCCTAGAATTAGACGGAGTACCGCGGTACTTTATAAAAAAAAGTACTGCGGTACCAAGTACCGGCATTACCGGTAACAGTACTAAAAAAGTACCGCGGTACAATACCGTGTACTAAAGTATCGCGGTACTATCCACCACTGCCTTCATTATATTTTAATACTTGTTCAATTTTAATTTTGGTATTTTTTTTCTTACAAAAAGGGTTTATGTCAATGCATTCAGAATATAATGTGCTGATTGCACCCACTTTTGCCCCTGGGAAGATTTACCACCCACGTTAAAAAACCCAAATTTAAAGAAATACTATAAGATTGAGTTCTAAATATTCAAATAAAATTACGGATAATTTAAAGTTTATCGGCAAAAATGTAAAACTACGGTTTCTAGCGCGATTGTTTGCTCAATGCAATCTCAAAAAATTGCTTACTAAAAAAATAGTAAAAAGAGTCAAAATTACGAAAAATGTTTGCTGTCATTAAACAGTAATAAGTAGACAAGACTTTGGCTATATAATTGTTTTATATACATTTATATGGCACTTCAGCAGGATAATAGACTGATATAAACAAAAAAAGAAGCGCTTCTGCAATGATTTCTTTCAAAATTGTAACTTTTAATGGTAGTTGACAAATTATTGATGTCTTGTTATAGCTGTAAAAATAGTTTAGCATGACAACAACTACTGCTTCGACCACAAATGCATATCAAGGGTTTTGGTAAGATTTTATAGTTAAAAAAATTAAGTTATTTCTGCAACATGGTCAAGTGGTTAGTTTTTTAAATTCTAAGCAAAAAACATAAAAAAAAAAGACAAACTTGATAGTGAGCAAGATTTGTGTTTATCAAAAAAGAGATAATATTTTTATCTAATGTACGAGGTATATTAATCTTTTTAACTATTAGGAAAACTTTAAGAGGCATTATACTAAGAGCAACTATCTTGCAATTATCTTTATCAGTTTTTGAAGATGCCAAGATATTGCTGTTGGTTTGAAAATTTTTTATTTTATTTTATTTTATTTTAGCTTTAGAGATATTACTGATTTAAGGCTGCTTGCTGGGATGCCAAGCAGAGTAATGTGCTTAAAGTGTCTTCCAATGATATAACAAGATTATGCCAGTAGCTACTGAATTGCTGAATCTGAAATATAAAGGGCATACTTTGATAACCACAACAGTGAGTATTGCTCAAGTAAACATCTTTTTAAAAGGAGGAAAAGAAGTCTAAAAATTTTCTCTTTAAATATATGATTTGCGGTACAGCGCGGTTCAGTGTCACAAATAAAAAATACTTCCGAGTCGCGGACACAAAATTTTGTATCCGCGACATCACTACTTTGTAAGTTTCCCGTTACTTGTACAGAAAAAAAGCGGTGAATTTTAGTTACTTACTATAGAGAATTAGAATACAAATTTTAGTTAGGAAATTCTTTCATTAAAGTAGGTCATTTAGTTTCCTAAAACTTGATTTGTTGTCGTATGGAAGGGGAGTCATTCCAGCAAACACAAATTGGAGCCGAGCGTTTATCCTTTACTGCTTTAGGATGCTATATTTCCCGGATCAGATGTTGACAGCAATGGTGTTGAGCAAACATGGCATCATCAAAAACTGTTAGATCACGTGCTTCATGAGGTACCCGATGTATGGGGCACGCTGTTACAACGTGATCTGCTGTTTCTTCAGTGACATGGCATTCGCAATCCGATGAAGAAACGAGACCCCGTTTGTGCATAGACGATTAAAAACGCCCAACACCATTCTACTACGCAGAAATTTGGCTCGAAGCAGTTTTTTGGCACCAATACCCTGCTTTGAGCCAGCAAGTTGCTGCAGCAATGTGAAAAGGGCGAAGATAGTTTTTTGCTCAATTTCATAATATGGGACGGAAGGAAAACTTGCTTAAAGTAGATAAAAAATTGAAAAAAATTAAAAAAAAAATACATTTGCAGATTGAACTTTTGTTTATTATTCGAAAACGTTTATGTTTATAAAACATAATGGAAATGTAATCGTTTTAAATAGCAAACTAACGCAAGTTTTAAATGTTTATAAACAAGCATTGCTATTATAAACAAAAGTTAATAGAGAAAATGGAAAAATTGAACAAATTTAAAAAACGAGCAATACTGTAAAAAAAGTCAATCATTTTAAAGGGTTTGTACTTTTTCAAAACATGAAATTACGTTTTTCAATTTTCAAAAAAAAATCAAAAACTCATAACTCTAGCTTGACTTGAATAAATTCAATATGATAAAAAAAAGTAGGCCTAAATCAAAATAATTAAAAAACTTTTGAATCTAAATGGATGCAGACTTTAGAGGTAATTTAATTTTATATTTCAAATTGGGCATCTCTACAGTTGGAAATTGTCCAAGTAATGTTATTTGTAAAAAAAATATGTAAACTTCAGTTTAAAACTTTCGGATCAATAGTTTGTTGTTAGCGCCATTAAAAAATCTCAAAAATTATAGCTTTGAAAGATTGGTAAAAAGCTTTGTTCATTTTTTTCACTTTTACCTAAACCTGTAAAATATATATGCAACAAAACCCGTTGATAGTACAAGCATAAATTACAAAGCAAGTGAATTTTTATTCCCAAGTTGAATAAAGCTACATTTTAAGAAAAACGTAATACGAAAAATGTACTAAGTGCTATAGCATATACTTGCTATGGTTTTAAAACACCGAAAAAGACAAATACTTTAATGTAAAAGATAGATGAAAAGAAACAAAGATACGATGCAAAAAATTAAGCGTTTCATAAAAACTACAAACAAAAATTACTTTTCAAGCAAAAACAAATCTTTGACGCAATTACGATACCAAAGTCTAAATTGCCGAAAAAAATGTTTGGAAAGTTAAAATCTTCTCTAGCATGAAATTTTTTTATACGATTTTAAAACTACTTTATGCAAAATATGAATAATTGAAAAATTGAAAAAAAGTTTTACCAAGTTAATGCATAGCTTTATAAATTGATGAATAATTTTAAAGTTATTTCAATAATAGAAATCACACGGGTTTTTTAATATGAATTTTTTTTAGAAATGTTTTTGCATTTTTCCTAAACAAAAATTTTCTTCAACTTTATTGTGGCATAAAAAAAGCTAACTCTTTTTAGGAAACATAATAAAAGCATGCCAAATACATCAGGTCGTCAAAAAAAATTGCAACATTTAATTTTTTATCAGTGGATTTTGACTAACTTTCGACACAACCGCCACTAGATGGCCGTATTTGCGTTGTTTCATTGCTAATAATTGCCACACCAGAGGGTGTTGGCGGGCATGATTTCGCTTTTACTCTCGCAGCAATAAAGGCTTTAAAAAAGTTACCAGTAGCGCGTAGACCACCGCTTTTGGAGTCATTTAAGTTATCATCGTTGGAAAGATGGTTTAAATGACCGTTTAATTGCCTTCTTGTTTCACTAATATTTTCATTTTGAACTTCAGTCTTTGCATTTTCATCAACTCTGTTTCCAATTGAATCCGTTGCCATGCATTCTGATTCGATTTCATCACAGTTTAATTCGCAGTCCGTATTTCTTTGACCGTCAGGTGGCGGGAGTGGAATAAAAAAATTGGCGTGCTTTCGAGCTTCGTTATCGGGTAAATCTTCGTTGAAGTTCGAAGAGTCTGAAACGTTATTGTTTGAATCTGAAACCATACGGTTTTTGGTCAGTTTGCGAAAAGCTATTTATATTAACTGATTAATTTACACTGGCTAAAAGCTGATATTAGTTCCAGAAAAAAAAAGTTTCTGGACTTAATATTTGTAAAGCAAATACTTCCGAACATAACTAGAAAATACATTTAAAAGTTAATTAAATAGGTCTCTTTGATTTGATTTCTTTATGCAAGTTTTGCTAAAATGTTCCTTATTTCATCTAAGCCATTTCAAAACCTTAATTTAACCAATTCTCAAATTATTAACTATACAAATTTCTGGCGCATGTACCGCATGATGATAAAATTGATTGATTTTTGAAGTCATTTAATAAAGGAAGTTGTCATCAGCTAAATCAGGGTCGTTTAAACTGCGGCCCGTGAGTCATATGTGGCCAGCGACATAATTTTCTGTTGTCTTTGAAACAATTTTACACTTTTTAAATCTTGTCGATTAGGGACAGCGTCAACCGTACTATAAGGAGGATGGCGAACCAGTCACGAAAAGCAAGGAATTGGAAAGTTTTTGCCTTTTTGACAAGTGAAAGCCTCTTTTTAGTCTTTGCTTTAATCTCGAAAGCATTTTATCTATAACTATTTATCACAAAAAGCAACCAAAAAAGGTCTTCAATTACAGAAAAAATATAAACTTTAAAATTTCCAGCTCTCAAGTTTTAACAATTTTGAAACTGTCCCGCAGGCTTGGCGAACTTAGACAACATTGAGCTAAATTTTTGAAAAACAGCGATAAACGCTTAAATGTTCGTCGCACTTTGAACTTAACGCTACGAATAAAAACAGCACTTCGGTCATTGGGTCACATGTAAAGCATTCAATCGTTCTACAAACTCAAAACACTATAAGCCCAGCGTTACTTCAACGTTAACCAATCCCAGGAGAGTCACACTGCCAACACGGTTAATTTTACCTGTTTCCATAGGCTTTCTTGGTTTGTCGGTGACAACTTCGGAAAGAGGCAAAAACGGCCCGAGGGGATTTGTTTTTACAACATCATCGTTTTCAGGGAGCATTACACTGTCGTCTGAGCTGCAGCTCAATTCACTGACGTCTTTTACTTCTTCTGGCTCAGTCCGGTACTTGCTGAACGAGTCTTCGGATGCATCCTTGTCTAATCGAGTCGATGATGTCACTTCTGATGCTTCCATAACTTCCATGCTCTCTTCATTGCCAGGTGAAAGGTCATCGGTGATTACGATCAGCTGATCGCTGCTCTGATACGCCTGCACGTCCCGCCCGCGAGTGCGCGAAACGAAAAATGAATTGGCGAAACTATCTGCGCGTTGGGAGTGCTTGGAGGTCGAACGAGTTGCTGATTTATTTGCACTCATGTTTCTTGAGCCTGTCGGAGTTAGCGAGCGCTCCGTCTTTTCTTCTCGCTGCTGCTGCTTAAACCTCCATTTAAGTGGCATTGCACGGACTGGACTACACGGCAGCGATGCGCTTTCCTGTCGCACACGACTTGCCAGAAGACCATGAACTGAGCGATTCGTCTCAAAGATAAGATTGGAGCGATCGTCTGGAATGCGACGGCGTGCGTGGGTCTCGCTCTTGCATTCCGCAAACCGTCTATGTTTTGCATGATGGTTCGACAATTCGTTCTCGAATTCATCCGAGTTATCTGATGACTCATGCGGACAGTCGTATGGAGTCGATAAGATTTTTTTTCGAAACGAGTTTTGTCGCTTACGACTGGGGCTCGGTGGAACAGGACTTGTTGGATCTGAAAGTCTAAGGTTTCTCATCGGAGAATTCAGGAATGGGGTCAACGGAGATTTTCGCGACGACAATGTAGTGGGAGATGTTGCAACGGACGGCCTTTTCTTCGTCGCGGGAAAAGATAGTGGTGATTGCGTTGGAACTTGGAGGAGCTTTTCTCGGGTTTCTTCATCGGTTGAATCTAAAAAATTGTAAGCAGGTTAATGTTCAATTACAACCAAAAGTTTCATAAATAAACAATTTTATTCGAAAAAAAATTAACTTTTTGTTCATGCTGGTATACAAAGCATTTTATTTCTGCTTTTAGTTATTAGAAGTTTACTGTTTAGTGTAGTGGTCATGAAAAATTGTCGTAATAGTGTTTTCTCGAACCACCATTCTTGATCGGTTAAACGATATTTTTTCATTTAAGAAATGTACCACCTCTTGCCGTAGTAAATTGAAAACAAAAAGCATGTTCAAATAGCTTATATAGTTGTAGGCCTAGTAGTAGTAGTGTTAGTAGTACGGTAAAAATTTTCCTATTTACTTTTTGTGCACGATTTATAAAGTTAACTAATAATTTCTTTTTTTAAGTTTTTGTACATTTTATCTTTTATGAGTAACAAGTCGTTTTTATAGGTAGTATTCTGTAGCTTACCTCCAGAGGATTAAAAAGTAGTAAAGTATTTTTGTGTATTTTAATTTAAACCCAGAATTGTTTTCCGTTAAACATAAGCAAATACCAATATTGTTATATCATTAGTAGTAGTAGTAGTAGTTTGTTTTTATTCGCACCCAAAAGAAACAATTGATAATAATTGAAGACAAAATAGAGCAAAGGTTGCAAATAGGGAGACTTTAATAGTAGAATTTAGTAGAATTTAACTTCGATACCAAAGGTAGAAGCTTATTGCTCAGTCTTCAAACAACCAGCAAATAATAACTTTAACTGCTATCGCAGATACCAAGATGTTTCTGAACCGTTTAATATTTTACCGAGTAATTTTTTTTACATAAGTTATAAGACTTTGATTTGGAACTGCAAACAAGAGCGTCAAGAAGAAAAAAAAGCCTAAAATATTCAAAACAGAAGCACAGCAACATGACAAAGAAAGAAATTTAACCGGGGTTGTATGATCATGAAAAGGCATTATTTCGTAACACTTTTCCAGGTTTTCAAAGTATTTTGAAATTTCTCAGCTAAAAATATGTTATCGAATATGACCTAAAAAGAAATGCTATTCTAATGATCACTCATAGAGTTTTTTAATTTTGAATATATACTAAACAAAATATCTATTAAATAAATTTACCTTTATTTCTTCGTTTTGGGCAACTTAAATCTAAAGGTTCATCAATCGAAACTCTTCTGTCTTCACGATTAAGCTGCATTGTTCTTATGCGATCTAATTACGTAAAAAGATAAGTTTGCCAAAGCAGAGCAAGCAATCGTAAAGGTCAGGTATACACTTGGCGCATACCTTATTATGGCTCGGTTACGTCTAATAAAATTCCAACTACCAATTTATACGCTTGGCGTAGAAAATTCAATAAAAAAACGTGTGCCAATCGTCTACCCTTGAAATATCTCTCATATTGTTTTCAAACTGATAATCAGAATGTTAAAACGTATATTAAAAAAATGTAAAGCTTTTGAAGAAAGTTTAGCCAAGATAAATTAATATTGGAGAAATTAAATAGGCCATCTATATTACTTGCCTACTGCGCTCTCACTATTGTAAATTTTTTTTACTTTTCGGTGGTAAAATACTGAAAACGAACAATTATCAAAAAAATTTCAATTTTTATTATTTAGTTTAAATTAAATGGCACCCAAAGTTACATTATTATTTCTTCAACCTATGCAATAATGCAAAAAAATCTCTCTTTTAGCAAAAGACCTACATTTATTTTGAAAAACGGACTTGTATTGCTGTTAAAAAGTTTAAAATACTTGTTACCTTTGGCGTTGTTAATGTTAATATGAGCGGGTCTCTGCATTGGATGGAGATTGGGAGATTGAGATGTTTTTTTGTTGTGTGAATAAAAATTCAAAGTTTTGTGCTCTTCTGGCCTCTTCAGCTGTATGTAGTCTTTAGGAATGACCGGGGACTGCCGCGACTTTTCTTGCTTTATCTTATGATCTGAAATATAAATAGACTACACGTGACTAGACGTAGATAAGAAGAACGGAAGCTTTAATCCTACTTTTAGGTTTAAAAACTGACTTTCATATATTTCCGCATTTTGCATTGAAGTCATATTTCAAATTTATTCATTATTGTGATTAAAATTCGAATAAAAACTTTTTATTTTTGCTAAAGTTTTCTGTTCTACATGTATAAATTTAGAATGCAAAAACATGTTTCTTAAACTTTTAAAATTAAGGAATGCCATAGCAAGCCTGTGTGTGAACGAAAACCATAGTCCACAAAGTGAAACAACTTACAAAAATATTTAAAGACAAAAATTCCAATATCTGTCCTAAAAAAATGAATTCCGAATAAAAAACTAAAAATTATGTAACTATTGAAACCTAAGAAGCTAAGATTGGATGATGAAGTCTAATTTAATTAAAATCATGTCTATCTTTTCTTCAATTGTGTAATTTCTCAATGCATACTGATCAAGTAAGAGACGTGTCAATAGTTAAAAGCATCAAAGTGCATGTTACTGAAGAACAAGTGACGATGTTTCGCTAATGACTAACTTAACAGAACACGAACAATACGTCACATTTGTGCGAATGCTTTGATACAAAAGCGCATTACATCGGTGTTTTTCTTATTCCTATCACCGAGGGCACGTTTCTGCATCCTTATACCGGCGTAAATAGAGTTTGAAAAATGACGTATAACATCAATGAAAATTCTA
Source organism: Diplosoma virens (assembly GCA_963680785.1). Taxonomy (NCBI): domain Eukaryota; kingdom Metazoa; phylum Chordata; class Ascidiacea; order Aplousobranchia; family Didemnidae; genus Diplosoma; species Diplosoma virens. The sequence continues at coordinate 50,301,629 of OY796880.1, read as the reverse complement.
ATCTATGAAATATTTTTTACTTTCAACGATGGTTTTTTTTAATTATTTTTAATCTAGTAAAGCTGACTCACATGACTGAGCGGATGCTTTTAACTCTTCCAAAGTCGGCTTCTTCAGTTCCACCATAGGAACCCCGTCTTTCCAGCTGTGAGTTGGAAGCGCTGATTTGGGTTTGTGACGATGAAACGGCGATACTAGAAGTATTGCGTCATGCCGCATAGTTATATGGTATTTTTTTCGGAGTTGAACTAAGCCAACGTATTTTAATACAGGGCGTCCATAAGGTCTTTCGACGGTTTAAGAAATTTATTGCAAAGGCAGTTGATGAAATATCTTACGTAGATCTGTTTTATATTTTCCCAGATGTTCTTGGTCACCCACTTTTAACTGTATCCAACACTGACCCTGCCTCTATAAATTTCTTGTGCCATCGATAAATTTAAGGACGTGATGGTGGACCTCTTTCATACTTAGTTCTGTATTTTCGCTGAGTCTGAACATCCGATTTTGTCTCAATAAACCAGGGTACACATTTTGTCTTCTCTTGAAGAGTAGCCATTTTGCACGGGTTTATTGACACATTTATTAAACACATAAAAATTTAATCTGAAACACAAAATTTTAGTTTGACTAAAAACTTTAATAAACACTGATTAATATAAAACAAATCGATATAAGATATCTCATCAACTGCCTTTGTAATAAATTTTTTAAATTGTCTAAAGACTTTATGGACACCCTGTATATCAACCTAAAAGAATTTCTAATTATTATTGTAAATTTGTTAAGTCATTTTGATTTACTCAAACTTTTTTTCAAAAGAAATAAAATATTTTTTTGTTTTAAACTATCCGAACTTTATTTCACAAATAAAAAAAAAATGGTTTTACCTTTTTCTCCTGGTTCATAAGACACAAAACCTTCAGAACTTCGTCTGGAAGGCTGGCGGCGTGAAGAAAAAATTGCCTCGTGTTCATAAGCCTGTGATGTAACAAAAATAACTAAGTCCAGGTTATATAGTAAATAAATGGTGTTTAGGCAACTGACAAAGCAACCACAAATGCAAATAATATTTCACCAGAGATACGAAGAAGTTTTTTATGTGCGTTTTGAATAAAATATTGTTTATTAAAATTTTTGTTTAGACATTATTGGTTGAGTTGTTTTCTGTTCGACGATGGCCACCGAAAACCTTTAATTTGGGTATTAAAAGTTTTTTTCTTTTTTAATTTTAACGAGTTATTTAGTTTTCCGTAAAATATGTATCTTTCTGCGAAATGCTATAATGTTTAGTATTTTTTTTGCTGATAAAGACAGACTAATATTTTCCAACTGTAGCTACCGGCTAGGACATGATTAGAGTGGCTTGGACTTTTTTACCGTTTAAGAGAAAGTTGTGGTTGTGGTTATTTGTTCGGTTGTTTACGAGAGAAAGTTTGCATTAAGAATGTTGTAGTTGGGGCTACCAAATAAATTTAAAAATATAGTAAAATAAAGAAACTAAAAAAAAACTTTTATGGGTCAAAAAAATTAGCTTATTTGATGGCTTTATTTCGAATTTTTTTCAAATGCAAAAAATTTTTTTCTTTTGAAAAACTAATGTAATAAAAAAGAAATTAAAGAAATACGTTAAAATCCTGTTTCGGCCATGTCGAAGGCGAAACTTGCTAAGTGGTCGATAAATGACGTGATCGTTAGACATTAATCGAATTAGAACTTTCATAACTTGGTCTATTTTTTAGGCTTACTTAGATAAAAAAATAGTGAAGATTAAAGTTGGTATTATTAAAGAATTCTTTAATTAAATTAATAACGTATATAATTTTGAAAATTGGATCATGCACAAAAAGTTAAATTAATGAATTGAATCCACTTTTAAAACTGGCTGTCTAATTCCAAATTTGCAAAACCAACTTTTGTTTTATATTGAGAGTGGATAGAGCTCCAAAACTGGAATCCAAATATTTTAAAATCTAAGGTAAAGAAATGGAATTTAAATTGTAAAAATCATAATATAAAAATTTTGTGAAAAAAGCGATTACCGGATTTATATGGTAATTGCTTTTTTGATTCAATTTTTACATTATCATTTTTATATCATTTATTGTCAGTTAAAATGAAGCCACAAATAAGACGTTGGTAAAAGGATTGTTGAACTTGAGTTCGATTTTCGATGGAAAAATTTTTAACTTTTTGTAAATCGTACTATGAAATATTTGCAGATTTTGCTGATAAAAGTAATGAATAAAATTAAGCTGAGAATTAGAAATTAGATTAAGTAAAAAAACTTAAAGCTGACTTTAACTTTAATTAGCTTAAATATAAATTATATTCTACTCGCATTAAGTTTTAAATTAATTTTAACAAGTTTGTGTGTACTGAATTACACTTAAGCCAACTCAAATTAGGCTAATTGATTTTTACTCGAACTTAACTTTATGAACCACGTCTAAATTTATTAGTCTAAGTCATTTTTACTCTAATTTAGCTTTAACTACATCTTAATCAAATCAATATATAAATTCAAAGTTGCTTAAAGTTAAGTTAGAGTAAAAATGGCTTAGCCTGTTTTGAGTTGGCCTAAGTGTAGATTAGCATATTGTACATAAACTCGTTATTATTGATTCAAAAATTAGTGCGAGTAAGATATTAAGCCAATGCAATTTAAGCTAATTAAAACTAAAGTCAGCTTTAAGATTTTTAACTCAATCTAATTTCTAATCCTCAGCTTGATTTTACATATTAACTTCATTTACAAAATCTGCAAGTATTTCATGTTCAACTTACAAAAAAGTTCAAGATATTTTTACCGCGAATTGAATCCGAGTGCTGCAATTCGTTGACCAACGCTTTTTTGTTGCGGTATCCTAACCGTCAAATCAGGAGTAAAATCATGATATCATCATCAAATCAAAAAAGCGATTACCGGAACTTAGATTTTCAAAAATTTGGATTCCGGTACAGCAACTCTAGCCACTGCCTTTTATATTTTTTAATTATTACAAACTTTCTATAGAGTTTGTTTACATGAAAAAAAACGTCAATTAAAATTAATCTTAAAATATTATTGTCTTAAACAGCAAAAAAACTTTAAAAATGAAAAATTTGTTAATTTTTATTGCTTGGTTTACGGTTTATTGTTTGGAAAAAGTAGAAAAAACAGTACCAAAACCCAAACTGTTCTATATTAGGGAGTTAAATCGTAGATTAGACATTTTTAATACAACTTTTTCTAAAGCGAGGTAGAATTGACAAAAAAAACTTCCGATAGGAAAAAGTACTTACGACATTTTCTTCATTATTAAGCACATAATTTTATACGACACTTGTGAAATAGCAAGAAATTTTAAAAAAGTCAAACAAATCTAACCATTATTCTTCAAAAGAAACGAGATGCAACCGTTATTTTTAATGCTCGCCATTGTCATGGAAGAATGTAAAACAATCATGAGATTTTGAAAAATGCTGCTCGAATTGGAATTGTCTTATTCGTGATGTTAATCATGCCATACAAACTATTTCCATTCCCTCGTTATGGGATTTTCCAATGGCCCGAAAGATTAACCTTATCTTAATCTAGAAAAAACTAACTTTTCTTGTCCAAAGTATGTTTCATACATACATGGAAACACTTTAAATCTCAAATAATAAGCGCTACGCATGACTTAAATGATTGCAAATTGTATTTGAAGCACTCAATTGTTATTTTTGTATGACTAGATACTGATTTGCGTTTGTTTTTTTGCTTTCTTAAAACTTTTGTTTCAAAATGATATTATAATTCATGGTAAATAATGGACATTTTGAATTAATAATCGTGTACAGTGTAGAGTGGTATGTGTAGACTCTACACCTATACCTAGCTCTCTGCTTTTTAAGTACTTTTACCTTTGTCATTAATAAATAGTTATTTAGCTATTGATAATCAATTCAAACAATTTTTCCATTTTTTAAAATCTTATCATAGTAAATTTGGCCCTAGTGAGCGAATGAGATAATTATGAGTCTAACCGATGCAATACGAACGAATGCGATTAAGGAACTTTTCAAATAGAATTCGTCAAATGCTATCTTATTGAATGTAACACATAAGTTTATACTTTATATGATTTAAAGAAAAAAACATGTCATCCTTGCCAAATATGATAAAATTAAACTTAGATTTGGTTTATCTGACGCTAAGAACCAAAGCTAATCACAGAGAAAAAACTTTTGCTCACTCAAGTAAAAGTACATTACAAAAAAATTTGAAGAGTTGCAACCACTAATATACTTTTACTTGAAGCTAACGCTTTTCGTTATAATTAATATGCTTGTACTTGAAGCTAACGCTTTTCAACTATGTATAATTTTTATAATAGCAATGTTAGTAAGGCTTGGAGATATCAAAAACAAGTATATCTAATGCCGCAATAATTTATAAATCTTAAAGAAATCACTGGTTTTACTAAAACTAACCTTTCTAAATTTGTTGGCAAATCTATTTATGTGTTTAACATGTGGTTTCAAAAACATAAAATTAATCTCAAAACATAAAAACCTATTTGGGAAAAATTTGGCTAGGCCTATTTAACAAAGCAATTTTTAAAAAAATTATGGACCTTCTAACCGCTCATTTTTTATTTTTATCACAGTATCTTAACCAATAAACACACAAAAACGAATAGGCTACAAATGCAAAAAAATAAAAAGTTGCAAATGATTTGATGTAAAACCAAGAAAAATTCCTTTACAGTTTACATCTAAACTAAGCCTTTCATATTTTACTAAAAAAACATGGTAAAAAGTTTTTTAGAAAATATTTTTTCAGTAATTTTGTGTCGTAGTGTTCCTTTTAAAATCAAAGATTACCAAGTAACGTTGATAAAAAATTTTATTGCCCTGTACAAGTGGATAAAAAATTTTTAATTTTATGTAATGTACACAAAACAAAGATAAATTTTCTTTTTTTGTTAAAAAACAACGTTAAAACTTTGCATTAAAATGCTCTGAATGGCGGATCAATCCGACGTCAACACAAGCATGTTCCAAAATTAGCCATCACTTCCGGTTTTAAAGACCGTTCACGAATGTGCGTCAGCAAATCAGTTCGCGACCATCAGAACGGGTTCCGGTTAGCGTCTTTCAGCTTAGTCTGCTGAATATTTCATCCAGATTGAACCGTAACTTCACAATGCGTTTAAATGTCACAGAGTTTTTTTTATAGATGCGTTAAAAATTCAATTTTAAACGCAGCATTTAGGTTTCCTTTGCCTGTTTGAATACACGTTTGGCACTACAAAGTAGCAATAAAGCAAGTGCGAAAAGATAATACTACGTATAACAATTGCGTAGAAACCTTCTGCAATCAATAAAAACTGGCACTTTGGCGGTCAAAAATGAAGTAAATTCGATGAAAAATATCTGGTTATAAAGAGCTTGTTTTTCCAAAATTTGTTTCTTAAATAAACTATTTGAAAATTTTTTTAAAGAAATTGGTTTTCATGATATGGCCTAAATAAGCCAGAAAACAATAATCAAATTATATTTTCTGTTAACTGGTTTCAGTTCTACTCTATTACCTAAGGTAACAGTGCTTTGTGGAAACTTCAGAAAAATTGACCAAGTCAATGCTGACAGAAAATCAGTATAATTCCTAACAACAAATTAATTTTTGTAGCAGATATTTCAAAATTGAAGCAAGTGATTGATGGTTTAAAAGAGCAAAGGTAATAATCTAACAAAATTCGGCTTTTAAAAATACGCAAAGTTAGTGAGTTTTTTAGAGCATGTAGATAAGTACAGAATGAAATCAATTGTTTTTAGCTTTCTTCGCCGATAGTATCAGCCGGAGAGATCATGAGCAAATTCATTTTCGACAACAGATAAGGAATGGAAAAATATTCACATTTTAAATAAATGCGTTTATAGATATTGTCCCCATTAAAACAGACAATTTTGCATCTATCATTTTTTCGAAAAGCTTTCATGTTCTATGTCAAAGTTAAATGTAATCAATCTCTGCAGAATCATCACCAATCAATCGATATAAAATTGAGCATTAGCTTTCATGACAACCTAAACACGAATACTGACGTCACCTTTATATGGTCGGGCCCGAATGTGAACATGGTTTCGTCGTTGGTATTCGAAAATCGTCTTCTCTCATCTCGTGACTCTTTTTTCACATTTGAACCTGAAAAACTCACGTTTGCATATTTTTTGTCTAAAAACTTTTAATGAACAATTTTTGCTTTTCAAAGTGAAGAGAGATTACATTTAGAAGAACTATAAATAGCAAAGAAAAAATTAAACATTTTTCTAATTACAAATTTTTAAATATTTGCAACGACGCTTTTATTTTTTCTTAATTAAACCAATATTTTTTGGAAAAATTTAGTGTTTGAAATAAAGTTTCATGTTTTTTTGTGTATGCTCAATGCAGTTTTTACATAAGTTCTGCAATTATGCACAATCATGTTGCTAATTGCTCGAATCTTTGTTTTTCCAACTCGTATATTTCATTACTCAACTATTAAAGCTTTTCTACAGTAAGGATCTTTTATGGTAGATTATTTTTACAGAGTTCAAATAATCAAAACATTTTTTAGTCTTATTATTTGTTTTCAGAGAATTTTGTGAAATGTGTTTTAATGTTCAAAAAAATAAGCTCTTGACAAAAATGTGTGCATTACGTGGAACAAAATTTGGTTAAACACTTTTAAGTCAATAAGTTGCTCCAAAACCCGACCGAAGCTATAAAACAATTAAACTTTTTTGATCATTCTAACTTACATAATGAATTTTAAAGTTTTGAATACCTTGTTTCATTTTTTGTGGTTTTTTAAACACCAAACCGTGCTTTCAAAATTAATTTAACAAATATTTAATCTTGTAAATATTATAGGAAGTAGCCTGGGAAGAGTATATAAGAACGTGCAATTAAAACCGTTGAAGTAAGTCACGCAACGTTTTGAGCACAATATCTTAAAGCTACATCAACACAAAACTAGTCCAGTCAAAAAACGTCTAAATTGCGACAGTGAATTTTGTTTTAAATCAGAAATTGTATCGAATAGTAATTTGAGCCACTTAACATAACATCCAAGTTAGGAAAGAAACAAAAAATACGTCTGAAATCTGAAATTGTACTTTCAAGTTTTCTTATAGTACAGATAATTCAAATCTTTGGCTAACAACTAGAAAGTAATCTGAATTGGTTCTCACTGAAAGTGAGATTCTATTGACAATGAAGCTTTATTTTTTACTTGATTTAAAGCATTGAACAATCGCTGAAATGCTGGAGCTCACCTTTTCTACGACTTAACCCAGATGCATCTGATGATCCCATTGTGTGATATTGTTTCGTCATAACCGAAAAATCACGAGAAGAGCTTCGATGACGAGACGACGAAAAGTCCCGAGAAGTGTCTGTGCAAAATCCGAAAATTATCTCGCAATTCCGACAAACAGCTCGACCTTCCATTGCTTTTGGGCTCAAATCATACCTTTCACCTTGAATTCATATTTGGGAGTCACAGAATGAGGTGATGACAAAGTTGGTGTTCTTGGATGAAGGGTTTGGTTAGACACAGATAAAGATCGCGTTTTTGTTTGAGCGCTGCTGTTAAAGTGACGTGCAGGATCGACAGAAAGAACTCCTGACGTCATTTCCTGTAAAATTGCATACTGTACTGTTTGTTGATTACAAAGAGCAAGGTTCGGACCAAAGCTTATTGGAGAGAATAAAAAGAGAATTTGGGGAAAATCAATGATACTAAAATTTTTCGACCTAACATTAAATAAATACGAAATATATTTTATAGCGAAGCATTGACATTTAATTACTTTATATCTTAAATTTCTCACCAAGTCAAAAAGTGTTTTGATGCTAATGAGTTACAAAATCATGAAAAATATAATCGCAGTTTAAATTAGTAGATTTAGTCTTTTCTTAAATTAAGCATTACATAAAGTAAATAGAAGCAGAAATCAACCAGTGTAACACAACATTTTTAATAATTCAGATATCAGCAAGAACACTCAAAATCTTTATATTGTAAATTGTTTTAAACCGCAATGCGGAAGAAGGAAGTACTTACAATTGCAACACTTTTAGTAATAATAACCACCAATGTACCGGTTTAGGTATCATTCGTAACAACGAGGAGTTTACAAAATATAAAAGTTCTGAACCACAAAATCAAGCTTTAACATCTGGTGCCGATATAAAATCACAAATTAGGCGAAATTAATAGAGATAAATTCAATTGGAATAAATTTGTTTAGAATAATATAATGGTGAATTTCATCATTTTCTAAGGAGAAGTGTGAATGTTTTATTTGATCTTTTTTACTACCATCGTTTTTAAGATTTTATAAATGTTTTTGAGTATGCGCATTTCAAAAAATGGTTTTGAGTTATTAGAAGCGGGTAGTAACCACAATTGACCGGATAATTTTATAAAAGAAAAATGACCATCAATCAATGATGTATTTGGCTAGAACTCCCAAGAACTTGCCATAACCACCAAACGCAAGTCTAAACATGGATCTATTCATGACGTCTAAGAAGTAAGGAAAGGAAGTGTAACATTGAATCGTGCTCTTTCCCAATCGTGAAATTAGTGATTTAACACCTACTTTTATCTTTTTACTGTAAAGATCACGTCAATCGACTAAAACAGTGGTTCTCAACCTTTTTGCTAGCAAGTAACATCTAGAAATTTTTCTTTACATTACGAACCACAAAGTTCATCAAAAAATTAATTATTTTGATTCTTTTTTTTATTTTTTTTATTCTTTTAATTTTCTCCTAAAAAGTATATGTTCTCTAAAAAAAGGTCTTCGCTGAAAATCTGGCATACCTAAAAAACATAATTTAATTCGATTGTTGGATTTTTATAAAATCTAAAAACTATTCAGGTACCATCAGTGGTGGATATTCAAAGTTAGGGACCCGAGGCAATGATTTCCAAAACTTGATGTTCTCTAAAAAGAAAAGGGCTTTGATCTCGCATTCCCCTCTTTTCTCCCAAAATCATAATAATCTCTAAAAAAAAGGCCTTTACTTCGATTTGATTTCTCTTTTTGCTTTTTTTCTCCCAAAATCATGGTGATCTCTAAAAAAAACCAAAAAGGTTTTCACTTCGAATCGATCTCCTATTTCCCACTTTTCGTCCCAACTTCGTAATGATCTAAAAAAAACCTTACACAGCGAAATGAGACTATATGTGGTATCTTTGAGGGGGCTCGAGGCAACTGCCTCATTCGCCTCACCCAATATCCACCACTGCGTACCATCTAAAAAGGTCTCACGTACCACTAGTGGTACGCGTACCACAGGTTGAGAACCACTAAACTAAAGGAAACGTTTTGGAAGTAAGAATTCTTTTTTTCAAACAAATTTGTGACGTTACAAAATTATAATCTGATTTCTTGCTGTATTGTTCTTTTTTTGATCTGCAGAACACGGATTTTAGAGGCAATAGTTAATTTTATTCTCAGCTTAAAACATAAGAAAGCAATAAATAAAGAAATTTAAATGTTGCCCTCCAATTATCTTTATTTATCCTATTGGCTTGCATGATAACGACCAAATGTAATACTTAGAGCAACTGTCAAGCGATTACCGCGAACTGCTTTTGGAGACGCCAAGATATTGTTTTCTGTTTGATTACTTGTAACGTTTGATAACTTTAAACAAAAGATGCTTGTTAAATTTGTAAATTAGAGATAAGCGATTTCAAATGTTCTTTTCAAGGGTGTAAATCATGACAGCTGGAATTGAACCGACATCATTTCAATCGTTAATGCCACAAAAGCACCATTTGTACTACTTGGCATCTATATACCGGAATGCCGAACCTTTTTCATAGGACCAGTCAAAAAACAACAGTTTTATCAAAATTACCATTAAGTGTTTTTAATTTTAGCGAAAATTCAAGGTGAAAGCTAAAAAATAAGTTTTTACTGTTTATCAACGTCCATCCCTCCTAAATTAACGCTTTCAGACTAAAAAATTTGCTATTGAAACTATCTATTCAGTTTTCACACAGTTGCTAGCCCCACCCTGAAAAACCTTTCACTCCTTCGAGTTTAAGAACCTAGGATTAAGACGACAATTGTAACATGGGTGCTGTTTAATTTTTTTTTTTTTTGAAAAAAAGATTAAGCCGTCATAATGGCAGGACTTTATGGAACATCAGATAGGTCATCTATCCCTGGTATATGCCAATAAATTTTTTTTAGTCGGTTTTACAAAGCGAATATTTTTAAAAAGCTTATCCTTATTCCATTGTAGCTTTAAGGATACTTTTAAGCCTGGGAGGAATGCTTAATCAAGCAAATTTTAATCGCTTGCATTTAAAATGGTAATATAACGACAAAAGTTCATTTTTTTCAAAACGTCAGCAGCATACTTTCGTTCATTAAAAAAATTAATCTGTTTTTTCAATAATTTTATTTTTTACACTATTTATGTTAAGCTGAAAATACTCTTTCAAAAAAATTAGTTTTTCCATCAATTAGTTAGTCTTAATTCGATTATTTCACATGTAATTTTCACATTTTGTCTTAAAAGATTCGTTTTTGTTAAAATTTAAAAATTTTTTGGGTATCTACCACAACCTTGATTTTGCAAACTGAAGAAGATCAGCGTTACGATAAAAGTTTAAAGACTAAATATAGTTTTAAAAAAGCCAAGAAATTTAAATACTTTTGATGGCGGCTTTTATGGTGCAGTTTTAACATTATACTCTTTCTCTCTTCTCCCAGCTAAAATCAGAACATTTGGATTTTAGCACAAAAAACCCTTTTTTTATAGGTGCCTTAATCCATTAGTGCCCAAAGTCAGTGCCCAGGCGAGAATTTAAAGAACAAAAATATGGCATTAAATGGAGCTTGGCCTAAAAAGTTAATCTTTGTTTTCCATTTTTGACCAAAATATATAAACACAGCTGGGCTTTTGACCAAAGTAAACCAAATGCTATTGAATTTTTGTCGGTTTCTTAACTAAGAAAAAAAAGTAAAGGCTAAAGTAGACTTATTTGGATATGCTTAGTCCTGTTAAAACGTAAAACTTTTCTAGTAGCTGTAAAAATGTAAAACTTTTTTAGTTTGCTGTATCATAAAATGAACAAAATGTATGTTTTAATGTGATTGTTTTTACACAAACTTTTAGTGATTCCAATGGTTTTTGATTTATAACTCAAATACTCGTATTATAGAGTTGCAGTTGACCTAAAAAAGTTGCTTCTGAATCCAAGAACTAATGCGACACAGACAAACAAAGAATCAAAAAAGCTGAGACATCGTTTATGAAATAACTCTGTTAATTTCAGCTTTGAGTACAATATAGACTGATAGACTAATAAGATTGCAATTGCATTTTCAAACTGATTTAAAAAACTATAGGTCGATTCAGATAGAAAGTGGTCACGGCAAAGGCAAGCGGAAAATGTTTTTTTCAAAAGCGTAACGGAAAATTTTGCTTTCCGCTTGCTTTTTTTGCAAACACTTTCAGTCTGAACTCAACTAAATAGTTTAACTTAAATTTTCAATTTAAAATCTTTCAACTTGACTATTTTTTCGATAAGCACAAAAAGATTTGCGTTTTGGTGATTCGTTTACTTTTTTTACTTTTAGTGCGAACAGCCTTGTTGCTTTGTTTTTTTTTTTTTTTTGCTTTTCGCTCATGCTTTACTTTTTTCTGCAACTGCTTTCAGTTTAAAGCAATTTATTTCCTTTTTTTCTCTAAGAAATTTGAGCTAATTTTTTTGGGGATAAATTTAAGTTTTACAATAAATTTCTGCTTTACCAAAAGTGATTGTTTACTTATAAGCCTATTTATTTTTTGATCATATTGTTGTCATGTGTTGGTGAAAAAGATCTCTTAATAAGGGAATAAAAAGTACGTCTAATCACAAGCACTTACCCTAGTTCCGAAATGCTTGAAATTGTATTCGCATTTGAGTTCCTTGTTCGACAAGAAGCTCATTGCTTGTTCGCTGTCTAAAATCTTGGCCAAGTTGGTATTAGTCGGCCAATGTTTCACTTGCTGCGGCCAATCACGTTGCATCACTTGATTTGTTCGGCTTTGCATGGCCATGGCTTCAAAACAGTAACCTGCATCTTTCATGGCTTGTAGCGTCAGACGGTTGTGAAGAGGTGAAGCAATCGCAAAAGCGGCGTAAGAATTTTCTTTATACTGCCTTGACGACGCTTCCACCTTGGATCGAATATTTTCCGGCGTTTTTGAGACGTGAATGTAATCGTTTGATCGCCTTGTGGTGGTACCAAAACGCTTTTGGAATAAATCTTTTTGCTCATGGAGCCTGTCATCGTCGTCGCTGTCGCTTATCATTGCAGTGTGAGATCGCACGTGAAGCCGGTGTTTAAGAGAATGTGACTGATTTGAAATCCCATTATGTTCCATTCTTTGTTTCTCCTCATAGGAATCTACAATAAAAGTTTGTCAAATGTGCGACAGTATTTTATTCAGTAGCATTTTCTTCATAATTCATAAACATTTAGCCATAATTTTTTTCTTATGATTTATGATAAAAACTTAGTTTTAAAAACACTTCACATAAAAAACCTGTGTAAAATACTTTTTCTTTTGCCTAAAAGCTGCTGATTTAGTTTATTTGGATGAAAGGAAAATAAATCAAGTTTGCATAATGTTGATAAAGTTTTGTTGCAGTTCTCACAAACAAAAACATAAAATAATCACAAGATTTGTATTGCAAAACTTTACAGAGAAAAATGGCTAAACAAGAAAACAAGCATTAAAGCTTGATTGTAAGCCTTCATAAATGTTTATATCGACCAGTTGACGTCACTTCCACAAAAGGCAGTTCGTTTCATCTCAACCTCATGAATGATATTGTTCTGTTAAATTACTGAAGGCTACATAAAGACTGGTTGTATCTATTTTTATTTTTTAAAATTAGTTCAATCATTTGTTTTAATTCGTCAAAAAATTGAACGAAAAATTTTCCACATAAGCTCACATTTTTTTCTATTATACTTGAGTGAATTTGATGAAATTTTTCGATTTAAAAAATTACTTACAACAACAACATTGGATTAAAACTCTCACAGATCGTATTTGCTTTGTCCCAGTTTTCACGCACATTCAAAATCATACTAGTTCAGTTTTTAAAAAATACTCTTAGATAATTTTTTCTAAATTTTATTTAAAAAAAAAAATTTTTAATTTGTATCATTATAAAGAACAAAGCTTTGTAAATTTTAGAATTAAAAAAGATTTTCCTGTTGATTATATTTCTTAAGGAAATAATTGATGTCTACAAAGCAATTCAGCTCAAAGCTGGTGGATGAATGCATTTTTAGGGTTAATAACCAAAATTAATTTAGGAATGAACGTGAGAAAAGAGTTAAATACATTAGAGTTCTACAATTTTCTCCTTGTTTGCTTATTTTTATTTGCAAAAGTTACTTTTTTATACTTAATTTTTTTTTAAAACAAAAATCAAAAAATGTTTTAATGCACAGGATAAAAATGAGGAAAGCAGGAAAAGGAAGTTGAGATAAGTTTAAGCTATCGGAACACGGAAATAAGACCAGGCTATTTTTTCATTGCAATTGCGTTTATCTGCAATTTTTTATGACGTCATGTGGTTTAGATTTTTCCGTTTGGTGGATCTGCGTAGCTCGGTGCAGTCAGCTCGTAATCAGAAATGCATGAGCTCGCCACTTGGAGCAAACACTTTTGGTCTTTTATTTTATAAGATATCTTATGTTTTTGCCATGATTTAGAGATCAAATAAGATTCATTATGATTTCTTTATTTTTACCTTTAAGTTTGCGGTTTTGCCTCCTGTTGTTGAGCATATCTTCTAGTGCTTCTGTATTAAATTGATAAGCATAACGCTTTCCTTTACACTTTAAAAGAATTCTTTTGTCGTAATAATATCTATAAAATGTATACACAGTTAATTTGTTTCTAATAAGAAAATTAAAAGATTTCACAAAAAAATTTCGTTATAAAAAGTAAAATTAAAAAACAAAAAGTAAAATCCGATTTTTGAAAATGCTTTTAAATGAAACAAATTTTTTTTTATTTTAATCATAAACACCTTAAAGCTCTGCTTAGTTTTTCATAGTTCATTGTCGGTTTTCTTTTTCTTTCCCCCCACAACCTTGCAACTTCATTTGGCTCCTGCAGAAAAAATACTGATGTTTTTTTAATAATTCTTTTTCATTGCATTTACTTTCTGTAAAAATTGATCAGTGCACAATTTTTGAAGTGGTAGAAAATTTTTTAGTTTGGTTAGAAAACATTTTGAGGTAATTTAGCAGGTTTATTTTATTATAATTTGTTGCAGACTCTTTTGGGTTAAAAAGATTCAAAGAAAACAGTTTTTCTTTTCAGAAACTATGGCAATATATTACAGGAATTTATGAAAAGTTTAAAAAAACTGCATGAAAATTAATTAAAAACAAATATAACAAAAATTGCTTGTTAGATATTTCATACGTAATGTATTTGATATAATTTTTTTTATCTCTATGTTTGTCTTTCTGACTTACCGGAAAGGGTCGAAGGCGCTATACATAGGCAAGCAATTACCCCGCCTGTTTCAGAAGATACCAAAATACTGCTCTTCGGTTGAAATTTTTTGCTTGGCTTTTTAATTTTATAAAGATATGATTGAAACTTAGAACTGGTTGCCAAGACTGCCAAGTAGGGGAAAGTACCGTAAAGTATCTTTCCCAAGCATGCAACAAAATGGGGCGAATATGTTTTAAACCGAAAACATGTCGATCGTAATCAGTGCGCTCTTAACCATTCTACCACGCTACCGACAATTAGCCGTGGCTTTATGACTTTATAAATTTAAATCATTACAGTTGATAGATTTTCTTGGTTCATCAACGTTAATTATTTCATCATTTGTATTCATTTTGGCTTAACGTAAAAATGTGAGGTGCACAAAATTCAGCTTACTTTGGCGCAAGACCCAGCTTCAAGCATAAAAAAAACAGTGCAAAAATCAGTGGTTAGTGTTTTGGAATAAAACCTACTCTAATTAGAAAAAAATGAATGTGAGACTTCACCTTCATCACGAATTCGCCTTGCCCTCCCTCCCACAATATAATATCGCTGTACTCCGGATTTGATAGAAGTTCAAGAATGAAATTCCACAGTTGCGTCTGTCGATTCCCCCCGCAAACTTCACTCATCCACGGCGCGGAGGACATGTCAGCATCCGGCGATGACTCATCCGGGTGATTTTCTTGCAAAATTTTGCAGTTGGTCAAACAGAAAATAATTGTTTTGCTACGAGCTTTTAAGAAATTTTCCGATCAAGCTTATAAAATAAAGTGGTGGGCTAATTTGAATATTTTTATTGAAATATTTGACACCAATTGTTACTACATTTGAATATTAATCAGAATTAAACTTTTGCTAAGTTTGAAATCCAATTTACAAAATTGACTTTTTTATATTCTTTTGAAAATATGACCGGCTTTGCAAACATAGTATAAGCAACTATATTGTCTCTGATTAGATTTCAAAGCTTAAAACCGTGGTCAGGCCGTAAGTTAGGTGCAGTGTTCGTGATGCATACTGCCATAAATTGCACTTTTTAGTTCTTTCTGCTTGCAACGAGTGTATAAAAACATTTTGAGAAATATCCATGATTTTATATTAATAACTAGGGCAAGTTTTTATTGACCTATAAAAGTGGAAAAATTGCTCTTTAAAATCATAGAAATTGACTTTATTGACCTAAAGTGTTTTATTTTAAGAACAACCAAAATAAAACGAAAAAAAATGCGTATACAAAATGTATTGCATAAATCCACACATTCACGGACGATACTTCTTGTTATAGAACATAATCATATAATGCCGTATATTTTCCGGATTAAAATGTCTGCCTTTGGACAAAAGCTTCCCCATCAAAGAGAAGCTTCTCTCCACAGAGGCAATGGTAGGCTGGCAGTTTTGCATTAGCACGTACAGCACCGAGGAAATACCTTCACGATTTATCCTAATAATTGCTTCCAAATGTATAAAAAGTTAATTTTTTGGTGTACGTATACACCAAAAAATTGACTTTTTATTTCGTCTTCGTTTTTTGGTGTATGTATACACCAAAAAATTGACTTTTTATTCACCTCATAACTTTTCCCATATGGCCTTTATAATAAAAATTTTTTCACTTCTGCACGTTTTGAGGCATTTTGAGGCTGTAATAACTAATTGACTTTATTGACAAAAACTTTCCCTATTAATTACTTATTATTATCAAAACAGCAATTCAATTATACCTTGCTGTTTAATTTTGAGACCAAGAAACTAAAGCAAGAACGAAGTAATTAGCACTTTCCGTAGAACTGCAAAGAAGTAACGTGTGGAAAAAAAGTACTACAATCATGAACATTAATCACAAAATAGGGTATTTTCAATTTTTTTTCTTTTTGTTTCAGTCAAGCATTGCCTGCTAGGGTACGTTTATACAAAAGTCTATTTTAAATATAACTTGTCTTCGAGCCCAAGCATCAGCAGATGAAAAATAAATTAATTCTCTAACTAGTATTTATTCGAAATACGATAGCAATGATTCTCTCGTTAAATGTCCGGGAAATCAATTAGCTCAAAAATAATTGTCACGTAACCCTTGTATCTACAACTTTTTACCCTCATTTATTCCCCAGTTTAATCTAAATTTAAAAGCATTTTAATTTGTAGACAAATATGCAGTAGCTTCGCGCCTATTTTTAATCAAGAACATTGGAAAAACCACATAACGTATATAAACAAGATAGAATTTCATCGGCATAGTTCGTATACCTGAAATTTGAGTAATTTCGTCTTCGTTTTCAGTAATCATTGTTGATTTGGTGATGAGCGACAGATAAAAACAGAGCCACTTGAATAAAATTATTCCACATTACTATTACAACATCTAAAGGCAAGATATTTTACTTGAGAATGAATTTTCAGTTAGTTGCCAATCGCTTTTGCGCAGCGAAAATATTTTTAGTAACCTTTTTTTTTTCTTTTGATTGAGTAAGGTATTTTTATGGGTGGTTTCCCTATTTTCTGCTTTAAATTCCTCAACTTATATACTATTGCCGCATTTTAATTTTTTATGCAGAAATATTCATTTTTTAGTTTTACTGGTTTTATTCTTTTTGCTAGGAAGCAGGCATACAAAGCAAAAAAATTCAATTTTTCTTCAACCCTATTTTAAATATTTTGTTCTATACTATCAACCAATGCTTTGCTTTCTAAACTGGGTTCCGTGAAGTTAATTGGTCTTATCTGTAGCTTTTGTATTGTTATAAATTGGGGATTCAGATAAGAACTGGGTAAGTACAGTTTGAAATTACGGTACGATTAAAATTGGTAGAAAAGTGACGTACAAAATTACGTACTGTATTTTCTCGAATAGTGCAGTACGGAAAAACGGTTGTTTCTTCCATACCGTACTCTTTTCGGACGCCTAATCTAAAGTCTAAAAAGGCTTGCTCTGTCGAAATCGAAAGTTACATAAAGTTCCAAACCTTCAGCATTGAGAGAATTTTTTCGCGCTTGAAGTAGATTTCTTTGATAAACGAGTCGAAACTTGGGTTTAAAGAAGACATCATCGAGACAGTAATGTTTCAATACTTCAATCTTTTGCTTGTAGCATAACTGAACTGATAATTGAAAAGCCCTTATAATTTGCTTGTCTATTGCTGTTTATGTTTTTGATGATGAATAGTTAAAAACTTGATAAGATGTTGAAAACATAAATATTATCCCTATTTTGATTGTTAAAGTGTAAATTCAGTTGATATCTTATCGAGCCAGGAGGGGCTAATAGCGGTAAGAAACAAAAAAAATTTCCCGTTGATCGCCATAATTTTAAAAAGCGGGGTACAAGAGTGCAGAGAGTGACCTTTCAATTTTGCAAGACAGAAATATTGTGTCAGATCTGCCTCTACACTTATACAACCTCGGCCAAAACCAAACCCTGCAAAGTTTGTAAAATATTAATTAAAAAAAAAAAGTCACCAGACTTTTTTGGATAAGACCCACACAGCAAATAAGAATAACTTAGCAAGGGTGCAAAATTTAGAGTAAAGAAATTTTTTTATTAAATAGAATGTCTTAACAAACTTAGGGAAAGTGAGCAAAGCCGGACGCTTCAATTGATTCAACATTTTTTTGTTTAATCCAACACTATTTAGCGTAAGTTCTGTATATCTAAGAAATTTTTGCAAATTAATGCTGTTAGTAACGGCTTATTAACAACTAAAACTTAAAGTGCTAGGATATTTTTTTATTATAATACATATAACGAATTTTGGAGCGAAGCCTAAGGTTTTGCGGCCATGCTTTTTTCCGCATTGTTTCTGAACTCTCCTAGTTATCTTCTGTGTTTTACTATCTGACGTTGTGCTACTTTTCCTTTTCTTGTCTTTTATTCAGTATTTATAGTATTCTGTGTGACTTATTTGTTTAGCAAAGGTCGATTATAAAAATATTGAATTTTTACACCGACTTTAAGGTGTCTTTCATTATTTAAAGCCTAATCAACCAGCTGCTTTTCCAAATCATTTTCTAGTGTTTGTCAAAAACGCGAAGCGTTGTTTTTCATGGTTCAGAAACCTTTTTTTACGTCGGATTTTCTAACCTTTTCGGAATATGTGGACCACTTGGGTAATTTTGCCAAACTCTGTAGACCCTTAGTTTGAAAACCATATTTTAAGTGTTCATAAAGATTGCTTTTTGGTATTTCAAAAGTGTCAGCAACTTTTTGCAGTATGAACCGTTTGTTTTTAACAGCAGCCAAACTTTGCTTCATTTCTTTTCACATTTTAGCTGTTTATGTTTTTCTAACACAATTTTGAATCATAGCTTAACTTAGCACTAAAACCTGAAATAACAATACAGGATGGAGTCTACAACGTAAAGCATGCTTAAGCATGCCAAGATGGATTTTGAGCAAACCCTAATTATCTTTTCCTAATTATTCCAGCCTAATCTATTCTACTATTTTTAACAAACACAATTCTTGTAGTAAAACAAATTAAAGCACAGTTTTCAAAATGATAAAAAACAATTTAAACATAAAGTCAAATTTATTTTTACAGATAAAAAAAGAAAAAAGAATTGAACACTTTTAAGCTCTAAAATGAAATACTATTTGAAAATTTGAGTCCATAAAATCTAAGCTGTCAAGTGCAAATAAGCCAAAAGTAGCCAGTTAGATTTTTAACAAAAAATAAACTAAATTCTTCGATGCACAGTGAAGTCTAAAAACAAGTACTTGCATTAAAAGTGCTCAATATTTTTAAGCCACTGTCATTTTGACTTGTCAAAAGTATTTGCCAGGCAAGTAATTAAAACACTGCTACTAAATTTTAGAAATAAACTTGGTTTAAACGAGTTTTTTATATTAATTTTTCTTTAATACGCAAAAATTTAGTTTGTTCAAAATGCTTTTTAACTAAAAAGTTCATTTTTTTAAAATTTTGCTCCTCCCACTCAAAAAATTTTGGTGCCCCTTTATCAAGCTAGTGTCCTTTACTAAATTAAGTAATTCGTTGTTTGAGTTGCCTGGTTTTTCCAAAGGAAGTAAATTAGCGTAGCTTCTTTAAGCCACTTTTGCTGATATTTATCTTAGCACATATTGACTGTTACGTAAGAACAAAAATTTAGCAAAATAATTGGTACAGTATTATGTTACAAAAATTTTTTTACCCTATTACTATATATGGTATTTTAGTAAAGTAGTCTACGCAATTTTTGTACGATATTTTTTCGCAAGTGACAAGAACGGAAAACGATTCCGTAATCAGTACTACCTGGCCTTCAGCCGTCAGTGTGAATTACAATCTTTCCCTTATTAAGTTTAGCTAAAAGGTTAAATTTCTAAAAATATTAAACATTTTTTTAATTTTAAATTACGAAAACATGTCTCAGTATCTATCTCGTAGATGAAAATTCCGCCAAGTGATATTTTAAAAAACGAGCAGACAAACGGTTTTTGCTTAATAATGATAATAACAATTAAATTGTCAACGGCGGTGCAAAACGTTTACGTTTAAAACAAATACTTTAAAAACCAATAAGAGGTGGTTGATCTGCAATTGACTCAATTAGTTGAATGTGATATTCAGTGGAAATAAAAATCAAGAAGGAAAACTATATGTTTCAGCATTTTAATAAATTTTTGATATTTTTTCATAATCATTATTTGCTTAATTTAACTGCTTAGTAGTTTTTTTATAAAATTTGAACTAGATATTGTTTAGCTGGTATTATTTTAAGATTAAAATTAAATTAAAAAAGATATTTTTACATCTTTATAGCATCTTTATACAGTGAATCTTTATAACATCGCTTTAAAAGTCATAATCGAAATAAAATTTAAACGAAACCATAAACCTAGTTAAGTTTGTGAAATCTTTCAAGGCAATACTCCTTAGTTGAACTAACTACTTGTCTGTCTCAGATTAGGTCACTTTTGCTTCCTTGCTAAAAATAGAAACATATCAAGTAAAATGGTGTGACTAAACAGATTTGAACAATGAGAGTGACGGGTGTTTATGATTTTTTTGCCCGGCCCGTTGGAGCTCCAAGTGAAAATTTTGTTTTATATTGTAGCGCGTCAACAGCTTGCACGCTTCAATACTATGTAAAAATAAGCAAGAAAAGGAACAAACGAAACATTCAGTATTTTTACTCACGAAGCCTAAGTTGGTAACATATTGCTATAAATTATATCAAATTTTTAAATCATTCTTTAACCTTTGTGTTTATCAATTAACAAAAGTAAATTTCGAGCTTGTTAAATTTTGTTGAGAAAGCCATTAAATCATAGTTATAGGAAGTCTAACAAGTTAGATTTCAATTTTTGAAATTGTTATATCTATTAATCTTCTGACTTATTGAACAATGGCAAGGGCGACAAACTTGCGTCACCTATCAAGCAGTTCCTCAATCTGCTTTTAAGAATAAAATATTGCTGTCTTGTTGAAAATTTTTTATTCACTTTTTTTTTGGTGTTACATAACCATTATTTAGAACTACATTTAAAAATTCCGTTAAGGAGAAAAGGTTATTTTGTTTATACTTTTTTTTAAAAAGTATGGCCTCAAATAGTAGCCAAAGAAAAGCAATCAATTGCTAAATAAAAAAAATTTGATTGCTGGAGCGAGTTGCTTATTAAGTTCAGGAAATCAATTGTTTTGCAATTGTCAGGAGCGAGGATGCAGAATTGAATTATGACTTTAATGATCAGAGTTTTCTTTATAATCTTCAATTTGATTCACTTTATCGTGATTCTGATAAAAATTAGTTACCCTTTAATTTCAAGTCAAACCCCTCAACAATCTTCAAAAGATTTATACAGTACCTTTTAGTGAGCTAAATGCAAGATTTTACATTTTTTGCTTTCAATTCTTTAAATCTTGCTAAGAATGATTTTTTTAATTTTTTAAATTTTTCATAAAGTACTTATGAATATTTAATTTCTTCAGCTAACCCACGACATAACTGCATTCCAACAATAAAACAATGTATAACTTAAAAAAATAAAGCATCGTACTTACTAACAAAAAAGATAATAATTAAACCTAACTTTTCAGCTTAAGGTTTGTAAATTGACTTTTTCGCCCAATATTTTTATTGGATTTACTATAGGAACAACTAGTGAAATTTTCATTTCTTTTTACATAAAACGTTTGAAATTAATATGTTTAGTTTGTACTCTCCGAACTATCAAAAAAAAAAAAGATTGTTTATTTAAATAAAAAGAGCATTGCAATTTTTTTGTCTCTCTAGATCAGTGGTTCTCAACCTTTTTCCTCCTGCGGCACATTTTGGGACTTTTTCCAAATTCAAGGCACAATTAGACCAAATTTCTTGATTTTCATTCCTAGTGTTCTCTGAAAAAAAAAGGTATTTACTCTCAATCAGACTCTGATTTGTCGATTAGATTGATCAATTACGCAGTGGGCCGCATCAAGACTTTAAAATTTAAATGGACATCCCTGGACTAATGGTTTTTAAAAAGTTTCGCGGCACATTTGAAAATCTCTCGGGGCACAGAGATTAAAAAATATTGCTCTAGATCATGTTTGTAGATGAATTTTTAAATCATAATTTTAAAGATTTTATTTAAGATTATGCACAAGAAAAAAACCAATGGCAAAATTACTCAATTATTTTTATGAAGTAAAAAAGGCACAGTAGCTCTTGTTAAGACTGGTAGTTTTTTATTTAAAAATTTGCCAAAATTAAGAAATTCGATCATGTAACAATGCTCTTAAAGTTTTACGGACACTCAGTATTCTTCATTACGTCTTGTTCATATTTACGTTTTAATTTTTTAATGTATGTTACGACTCACTAACTGCTAAAACTCTCATAAAAACTTTTAAAAAATTTAGATAAAAAATTTTGTTTACTTAACCAGGCTAAATTTAAAGTTTTTAGTCTGGTGGACAGTAAAAAAAATTTAAACTGATCAAATTTATCAAAGAAGTTTAAGCACAAAAAAATCCACGACTTTAACCTTATTTCTGCAGCACTTGTTGTGTAACATTAATTTAACGGAAATGAACAAATACTATCCAGTCTGACAGCTAGTGATGGATTGAAACTACTTAGAATAAGCTGCATCGATTATGCGCGCATGTTAGCTAGAGTACTAAATACAGGAAGAGATCTATTACGTCATGCTCATGTCCGGAAATCCGAATTTATTGCGGCACGCAATTTTCATACGAGAACAAAAGAAACAAAAAAAATTCTCACGCGGGAGGATTTTTCTTGTTTCTTTTAAATAACGTTAGATAAAAGCGGTAAAATGTAGTTTAGTTGGCAGATAAGTAATTCAATAAAAATTAGTTTAATCTACTTTTTCATTAGATAATTTTTGATAAACAGTTTGTTTTTCTTCATAGCCGTAAACATCATATGTTTTAGAATATCACCATAAGTTTGGTAAAAAAGTAATATGCTACCAGTGGTTCTAGGAATTTTCGCCTCAAGAAATTCGCCGTAGGAAATTTGGCCGCAAGAAAATTTGCCGTAGAAAAATTGGCCGCACGGAATTTTTGCCGTACACGACCGGAACAAACTCCATTTATGGGAATATGGCTGACTATATCAACTTGGTACAAACTGCAATTGGCGCCTGTGACAGAACAAACTCGACTGGCGAGTATAGATTATTCGGTGCTGTTATAGTATGTGATCTACTCAAGAAATATGATCTATCACTATGACCTACCACTATCAACATCTGTCTAATCTCTTTTGCAATTTCTATTCACAAAAAGTACCCTAACTCTAACCTAACCCTAACTCTAACCTAACCCTAACTCTAACCTAACCCTAACTCTAACCTAACCCTAACTCTAACCTAACCCTAACTCTAACCTAACCCTAACTCTAACCTAACCCTAACTCTAACCTAACCCTAACTCTAACCTAACCCTAACTCTAACCTAACCCTAACTCTAACCTAACCCTAACTCTAACCTAACCCTAACTCTAACCTAACCCTAACTCTAACCTAACCCTAACTCTAACCTAACCCTAACTCTAACCTAACCCTAACTCTAACCTAACCCTAACTCTAACCTAACCCTAACTCTAACCTAACCCTAACTCTAACCTAACCCTAACTCTAACCTAACCCTAACTCTAACCTAACCCTAACTCTAACCTAACCCTAACTCTAACCTAACCCTAACTCTAACCTAACCCTAACTCTAACCTAACCCTAACTCTAACCTAACCCTAACTCTAACCTAACCCTAACTCTAACCTAACCCTAACTCTAACCTAACCCTAACTCTAACCTAACCCTAACTCTAACCTAACCCTAACTCTAACCTAACCCTAACTCTAACCTAACCCTAACTCTAACCTAACCCTAACTCTAATCTAACCCTAACTCTAATCTAACCCTAACTCTAACCTAACCCTAGCTCTAACCTAACCCTAGAGTTTTGCACCATCTCTACTACTTTTCACTGTATAAAACATAGTATGGATAAAATCTGCCAATTTGTACCAAGTTGCGGCGAAAATTTCGTGCGGCCAATTTTCGTACGGCGAATTTCCTTGCGGCGAAAATTCCGGACACGGCTACCAGTTGGGTATTCCGAAAAAAGTGCAAAATTTTAAAATCGTTTTCTAAATGTTTTTTATGATTAAATATTTTATTATATATCAACCTGTCGATGCTATTAGTATAGTTTAGTTTCATATAATTAAAATAATAAAAAAACTTAAATTCATTTTTTAAGTAAAACGTATTGGGGCACTTTTTACGTTTTAGTTATATTTATTTTTTACTTACAATGATATCTCAAAAAAAAAAATTAGACCAGCACTCTCTAACCAAAATTCTATAGACCTTGGTTTCATAAAGGATTCACTAAATTTTGTGAGCTTTAAATATTCTCACTCCACAAAATTAGGTCAACTGTTTTGTGATACTAGAAAGAATGGATAACATAGAATTAGAAGAAAAACAAACGTTATAATCGTTTGGGATTCCCCTTTGATGCTTTAAAAAAATAAGATTTAGAAAGAAAAAAAATTTTTATGGATCAAACCAACCTTGCAGGTGCAGCTAGTGAACCATTACTGACATGTTCCTCGTTTGGAAATTGAATACGAAATAAATTTGCCATCTTACAAAAGAAATAGTATTTCTTATGCTTAGTAATTGTTTGGTTTGTTATAAAAGCTCATAAGTTTATAACAACTTGTATTTTTAAACCATGAAATTTTTTTGATAAATGGAGAAATGAAGAAATTGGTAAAATGGAGAATTCGAATGGCCATCTTACAAAAGAAATAATATTTCTTATGCTTAGTAATTGTTTGGTTTGTTATAAAAGCTCATAAGTTTATAACAACTTGAATTTTTAAATTACGAAATTTTTTGGAGAAATGGCACATTTCAACCCAAACTAAAAATAAAAAAATTTGACAATTATTTTATATATTTTTTTCTGATTTTTATACGACTAATAGTTTATATGATGAATAATAATATTATAAATTCTATTGAAAAACGGTGAATTTGTTTTGCTAATACTAAGAAAAACTATGTACGTGCTCCTTATTTGAGGCTGATTGCAGAAAGAAAGCTACAAATTTGCGCAAATAAAAATCTTTCTCAAAGTACTAAAAATACTTTTCGATCTTTCTTCTTGAAACTTTTTAGATATAAGCCTACAAACCAATAAATTCTCGGTTATCTTAGGTTATGCATCAATAACGGTGAGATTTAAGGAGTGAAGTAAATTTAGGCTACCCTCCCACCTAAAATATCACTTTATATTTTTATGGTACATTTTTTGTAATGTATTATTGATATTTACCAGTTAGTAACTTACAAAAATGGGGTGATGACATTATTACCAAAAATAGCGTCATACAATGTCAAACAAACGTTTTTTATGTTTGTTATGGCACAAATTGATGATGATTTACTCAAGGTTTTGCCCATTTATTTTTGTCTATCGTCGCTGTTGATTCAAATTATTATTAATACGTCATCTACCGTGATTACTTCTAATACTAATTTAAAGACAAATTCTAAAATTTTGCTTTTGGCAAACAAAGTTGATTTTAAAAAAAGCACGTATAAGACATTATCGTATTGCAAATATAATTCAACCAGTGAAGTAGGCCTACAAGCTGTTTTTTGAAAAGATAACAACAATGCTGAAATGCTATCTAATTATGAATAAATAAAACTGCGACATTACAATTAAAACCGTAAAAAATTGAGTCTAACTAGCAAAAAAGAAAATTTTAATAGCACAGTCCTAACGGCTTGATGACGAGAACGAACAATGTTGAGAAAATTGATTGATAAATAAGTATAAAATAAAATACATGCAAAAAAAATTATATTTTCTAATTTCCTTCACCTTAATTATTGATCTGAATGCTCAGATGTAATTGTAAACAGAGAATAAAAAGTTGAACTCCCGAAGAAAAGATTTGATGTTTGTGTATTAAAATTCAACTGTTAATTAGGCTTTTTTTTAATGTTCAGGAACACATCCTTATAATGTAAAAAGTTAAATAGGACTCTCTTTTAAACGGATTCCATAACAAAAACAAAAAAATGTACATATTGCAAAGTTATACCCAAAATGCAATGTTTGTTTGCAAGTAGACAGCAAAAAATGGCTTGTATCATACGTTTTTTTAAGGTAAAAAATAGGCCTAATATTTTCGAAAAGGTAGCAATTTTATTACAAAGTCATTTTGTGTTCTGCTTGTTAACATCAAAACTGTCTCAACATTTAAAACCAAATTAGAGAACAATTAAAAAATTATTCACATACAAACATCTTTGGGTGATACTCTAACATGAGATGGTACATTAAAGGATTGACAGGAATAAGATTTGGAAAAACCGTGTCAACTATTGAAATTAATTAGAAAACAACAAAAAATTGTGCACTAAAGTTAACTTAGTTTTTATTAAAGGCACAAGCTTTCGTGAGATACTGCTCACTTCGTCAGGTGCAATGGAACAAAAACAATAATGCTATCAAAACAAAATTTACACCATCGGCATTAAACGTAATAAAGAGATGTATGTGACGTAATGAAATACAAAAATATGGTTTGGAAAAGACTGAGGTTGAAAAAATATGGCAGTACGGTAAATTATAGTGATTCAAACAATAAACAAATGTGAAAAAATGGCATGCAAACATAAAACGGTGCTTTTTATTTATAAGAATAAGAAACCTATGAATAGGTGAGTTTTTATCTATAAAAAATTATCTATAACCCTATAAAAAACCTACCCATTCCCAAGCCTATTTACACCTCATCAGCTCCCATCCCCCACATACCTTTGGCTCCATAGTTTATAGCCAAGTTCTACGCTACAAGCGGATTTGCTCTGATGCAAAAGAGTTAAATTTACAACTAATAACATTAAAAAATGCGTTTTACGGCACTTGGCTATAAATCTAAAATTGTCAAGAATCAAGTAACAAAGGCCATGTTTATTCCCCGAGAAGCCCTTCTCAAATATCAAACTAAATCAGAATCAGATTGCATATCCCTAGTCCTTACTTAACACCCTTATCTTAGACCAGGGTTTACCAAACTGGGGTACATTTGACTTTTTAAGGGGTACATTATATGTGAGAGAATATTTTTATCCAACCTATTTATTGTGAGGGTAATTGATTCAATTTAGATCTAGTATACTTTTCACGTATTTTTGCTAGTTTTTAATAATATACCAAAATTAAAATAGACTAATACAATGCTTCTAAGTGGTCCATGAAGAAGTCCTTCTATGGAAAAATTTCTGAGTCAAAAAGCACATCATGAGACAAAAACTGCACAGAACTGTTCACTAAATATCTTATGAAGTTTGAGAAAGAAATTGATGAATATTTTTCAAGTCTGGTTAAAGATGGGTTTGCATATATTAGAAATCCTTTCACTGCAAACGCTCAGATGCTGCAGACAGGGACAGGGTCTCAAGAAAACTGGTTTAACGTTAATACGATGGTTTTGCACGCGATGTGTATTCTGAGAAATAGTTATGTAAATTTTTGGTTCATAATGCGCAACTCATACAAAAAATTGCTACACTTTTTATACAAGCATTGTTGTTGCCACCATCATTATGGCTATGTGAATTGACATTAACAAGCTGGTAGAAATTAAATTGAAATTAAGCAAAAATACCCGAACATGATCTTCGTTGTGCTTTTGCTGATGTTTCACCTCGTATCCATGAGCTTGTTGCGAAAAAGCAGACTCATCCATATAACTAGCATAGCTGGTTAATTTAAATTACATTGTTGGTTTGATTGTACTATTTGTTTAAACTCGTCTTACATAGCTCTGAATGATTTTGTGTACTTTTTATTATTTTGTTCATTTCAAATTTTATTTAATTAATGATAATCACATTTTTCCTAATAAAGTAAAATTTAGAAACTAAAACTGTAAGGGTCAATTTGATAGCCAAAAAATTTAATTTTATATTTTTACATAAAATACAATTATAGTTATTGTATTAGTTATAAAATTTGGTTTCAAACGTAGAATTTAACTTTGTTATGCTCCATTTCTTTACATCTTCGAATTTCACATCTTGTCGTTCCATGCCACATGATTACGTGATACAGAATGGGACAAAAAAAACCTCCCACTTTTCATTTTTTGAAAAAATAAACAAAAAAGGCCTTTATTAAATTTTTATTACATACTTACAACGCTATATGATTGCCATTTTGTGTAAACAATTTTTTTTAATAACGTTCTTAAGATGGCGCCCTCGAGCTGCGATACACTGCTGTAAGCGTTTTCTAAAGTTTTCCATTACCCTCTGAGTCATTTCTTATGGAATTTCATTTATTGTTTTGCAAATGGCTATTGGAAATGGTTTCTGAAATTTGTCAAGGTTGCAGTTAAAAATTTTCCACAATAAATGCATGGTGTTTACTTGTCCAAGCATATCTAGAGATCAAAAATTTTCAAAAAAATTTCAATAATTCACTAGTTATTAAAAAATATTTTAAATAAATCACTCGTTATACAAATCTCTCACTCAAGAAAAAAAAAAGCAGTTCATTAACAACATAAATTTACTTAAACTAAGTGACTAACTGCGACAGCATTGCCATAGTGTGACTTTAAAATGTGGGAGGTTTTTTTGCCCCACCCTGTATTACGTCCACTTTCATACAGCGATGTGTCTTTGTCGCAGATCGTAATATATAAAGTTACTTTCCCGAAAACATCAGTTAGATAACTTTAAGCTTCTGTTTTAATTATGAAAAATTAGTTGTTTGAAATATTGTGGTTGTTTTGTTTTTATCTCTATTTGAATAACAAAATAAATGTAGCCTAAATAGAACCAAGTTAGTGGTTAACCTCCTGAGTTTGAACTGCCACAATAAAACTTGAAGATAACGCTCCTAATCACTTTAAATTAACGATTTTAAAGATTTTTTTGAAGGATTGCAATGGTTTGCTTAGCTATGCATCAGAACAAGTTGAGCTTAGCGTTAAAAATCTGACAAAATTTTAGGGGTACATGCAAACCTAGAAAGTGTCCAAAGGTTACCGATGAACAAAAAGTTTGGAAAACCCTGTCTTAAATTCGCCAAAAATCTGCAACCTTTACTAAACAAAGACCCCCATCTTAATCAAATCTTTCCTGTTCCTCCACTTATAACATGTCGTCAACCCCTAACCTTAAACGTTTACTTACATCCGCCTCTTTACCAAATAAAATTTTCATCACGGGCGCCTTTTCCTGCGAATCTCCCAAATGCCATCTCTGTCTTACCATAAATACTGATTCAACAATAACTGGTCCCAACGGAGTCCCTATAAAAATCTGTGGAAATTTTAACTATAACTCATCTAATCTCATCTATGCAATTTCATGTAATCTCTGCCAAAAGGCAATCTTCTGTATATTGGAGAAACAAGCTACTCAATCAAACAATCGATAAATGGACTCAGGTGCGACATTAAAGACCACAGAAAGAAACCGGTAGCCAAACATTTCATTAAACTTGACTATTCTTTGGAAATCTCAGATTAGCTGTGATCAAAAAAGTCAAAGATAAAACAAAACAACAACGGGAAGCGGAAAAGCAAAAAATTATTTTCAAATTCGATTGCGTCAATAAAAGCTTAAATAGAGATTATATTTTCATGTCTCATTATATGTAATGTTTGTTTCCATAAACGTGAGGGTCATTTATGATTTCTATTTTTATTTTTTTCTCTATTTTGCACCGCTTTATATTTGCATGCCATTTTTTCACATTTGTTTATTGTTTGAATTACTATAATTTACAGCGTTGCCATTTTTCTAAACCATATTTTTGCATTTTATTACGTCACATATGTCTCTTTATTACGTTTAATGCCGATGGTGTAAATTTCGTTTTGATTGCATTATTGTTTTTGTTCCATTGCACCTGACGAAGTGAGCAGTATCCCACAAAAGCTTGTGCCTTTAATAAAAACTAAGTGCACAATTTTTTGTTCTTCTCATTTGATTTCAATAGTTGACACAGCTTTTCCACTTTTATTTCTTCCAATCCTTCGAAATTTTAAAAACTGTTGCCTAATTTACTTAACTGATTTATCTTTTTGACCGAAAGAAAGAACTTTATGCTTAACTTTAGGGTTGATTTTACACCAAGTCCTTGTTAAAAATCTTTTAAAATTGCAATCAGTCAATGCAGCAACACCAATCGGTTTGATGATTATTTTTTTTTAGTTTTTCTCATAATCTGAACTTGCTTTGCTAATGTGGATTTTTGTGATAGAAAATTTCAGTTTCTTTTTATAGTTTAAAAGTTTATAATTTATAGCTAAACAGACCCCCAAATTTTTTTCTTTCTGATAGAATAACATGAACAAGATTTTAGTCCAGAATCTAGGCAACCTGTAAATTTTGTGATTCTTAAATGGTTGTTAATTCAAATCTAACTTTTTTGTTCTAATTCTTATGTAAGCAGTAGTTGACTGGGTGGCTATTTATAATGCTTTTCTTATTCCTTTCAAGCAACACTGGCATACTCGTATTCTTTGTATATTACTGCTTTATTTTTGTTGTTTTGTTTTTTCTGTTCCCTTAACACTACAGATATGTAATTAGTCATTGCAATTTGTGAATTCTATATACAACTGCCTATTTCGTCCCGGATAAGTTGTTTGGAATAAACTTTTGTGTCGAATTTTTAACTTGCCTCTTAAAAAAGTCAACATCTGTTATATCTTCTTTTTTTTTCATTTCTTTTTATTTTCCTTACTTGCTGGAAAGCGTTAGAGACACTATACTCAAGGCAACCGTCGAGCGATTACCCAGAACTATATTGAAATAAGCGGCATAAGATGGTACAGAGACAATCAAAAGTGTTGACAATACTTAAAAAAAAGCATGAAATTTTTGTCACACAATAAAATGTTTCAATGAGCAAATAAACTGAACAATGCAAATTATATTGAACTAAAACAAAAGCAGAAAAAACGTGCAAATATTCAAAAGAGTTTGTAATTTTATATTTAGATGACACTATATTTTTAAGATGAACTTGGTATGACTTCGTAATAATAAAAAAATAACACTAAAATTAAAATGACATGCATTTATAAAGTATTTTCAAAAAGTAGTAACTACTAATTCAAATTTTTGCAATTATTCCAATTTTTTATATGTTGGATGAATTTCGTAAAAGCAGAAGCGAAAATGAGTCACTAAATTAAAAAAAATTAGCTTATCGATATCTTGCTTATAGCTAATAAAGGAAGACTATGATAAAAGCGAATGGTTTTGAACCATACTGAAATTACTAATTTAAATCAAATTTTGCATTCAACAACTATCTTAAATAATATCTTATTTGAAAGCGCTCTATTAAAGCAACGAACAAACAAAAAAAATCTAAGCATTAAACTTCTTAAAAAGCTTCAAACGAAACGTTTATAAAAACAGTTAATTTGTTTTTGTTAGAAAAGCTTTGAATTCAAAGTAAAAATTATTCTAGATTACGGCCTCAAAACATGCAAAATTTTTGCTTACAATCAAACTACAGCAACGCTTGCAAGCAGCGAAAGGCATTTAGCGATGTCATAATTCTACATTCTTTCTTCGGAGTTTGTTCGTCTTTCTTCCGGAAATTCTTCGTTTTCTGGCTGTGTGTTTCTATATCTAATAAAATTGAATTGTTGTTAAGTTAAGTGCATTTTATAATGTTTAATTTATCAAAACACACGTTTATTACACCAATAAGACTCGATAGATATTTCTTTTTTATCCTATTTTTATAACAAGTTCGGAAAAAAGTTCATTAATGTTAAAATTTGGACATGAAATAATTAGTCACCGTGTGACACAGAATTTGTTTCTATGTTAAAACCATATTTTTCTGTTATCTTATGGTGTGAATATACAAAAATGAGCATTGAAAAAGTTTAAACTTTTGTTTTGCTTTCAGCAGATCAATTTGTTGAATTATTTTGCTACTTTTGCATATAGTTTATAAAATTTTGTCGAACACCTGCATTAAAATAAGTAAGTTTTGTTAATTTTACTAATCTTTAAGATTATTGTCAATTTTGAATGTGATAAAGCAGCAAAATAAACGGTTTTTACATTTTGCCTACAAAGATACAATAAAACAGGAAATTATTGGCGAGAGATGGGGAGACTAAAAATCTTGATCGTGATTGTCTACATGGTAATTCTATCAATCCTTAATGTGAAAAAAAGTATTCCAGAAAAGAAAGTTTGAATGTTACTAATCAAATTAACAAAACTAATAATCATACATCACAACTTTATCAAAAAAGTGTTCTCTTGCGCGACTGCCGATTGTATGTCAGATCATTTTCACGTACAGGATTCAAAACGTAGTCCCCATGATACTTTCATCATATTGTTCTTCCAACGATTTTATATCTTGATAAAATTTTTTACCCTGCTCTTCCGATTAACTTCTCATGTTATTCTTGAACTCATCGATACGAGACTGCAGAACATGAAGCTTTGGCGACATTCTGCATCTCATCTTTTCATATACATCTACAAGTTTTTCCATAATTTCTCTAAAATTAGCTGCCTGTGATTTTTAAGAAAATCTTCAACAGAGAAAAAATCTTTTCCCAGCTCTTTGCTCAAATGTAGATAGCGTCCAATTCATAAGTATGTTCACTTTAGGACCCCAAAAAATTCCAATTTTGACTTTTGCCTCTGACAACTTCAAAAACAACTCTTGAATATGTTTAAATGTATCATCTTCTGGATTAAAGCTCTTCACAAACTGCTTAATGAGGCCCAGTTTGATGTGCAAAGGTAATACTAGCACTTTTTTGGGCTCCATCAACGATTTTTGCTTCACGCTATGACCTAGGATATAATTACTACACCTAGGAGACCATTTTTTCTGCTTGTAGTGCAAAGATGTATTTCTGCTATCCCAGAGATAGAGATAGCAAGGAAACTTAGTAAAGCCTACTTGAAACCTTATTAAGAAATCCATCATTTTAAAATCTCTAATAAACCCCAATTATATTAAACAAACTGAAGAGCACTATGCAAAAGCTTGACACCCTGGAAATTCTTTTTCATCTGCACGAAATAGAGAGACACTTGTTTGTGTTGTCCAGTAAGACAGCTTTAAAATCTCTTGATAAGCTGTCATTGAGAGTCGCCAATCAGAAATATTGCAGGAAATCCCTATAGCTAGGAAAAGTCCTTTTATATCATGGCAGTAGCACAAACTGAATTTGAAAGAGAAAAGGGTTGAAAAACCACGATGCCTTTACCTCTGAGAAGTAATGCCGGCGTCTTCATCAAGTAAATCCCATTGCTTCAATCTAGATATTAAAAGCTCGGCATTGGAATTTTTCAGTACCATCTCTTGAATGACATCATTGATATCTTTTTGATTAGGGCAATACAAAAAATTTTCATCCACCAGTCGTTGTTGACGACACGTAATTGACGCTGATGAAGACACACGTTTTTCCGTTTCGTCATCAAAACTTTTCTCTGCTAGACAAGAGTGATTTCTTGTGGGTAGCTGTGGCACAAGCAGGTCAGTGGTATTATAAAGAACTGGCGCAATAGATGATGGAATGTGAGGATAGTTGATGGGAAGTGGATTTTTTTCTTTTTCTGTTTCGTCAGTTTTGTCAGGTCATGCAGAAGTAGCAATCTGTATAATAATCAGTAGGCTCACGCCAGTTACGGGGAATATCGAAACGCATAGATCTTTTCTCTCTTAACCAAGCTTCTAGAGTACGGCGGCAGTAATTAAATATGACGTGTGGTGTCCAAAGTTTATTTTAGTCACCGGCTGGCATTCTAAAATAGTAGAGATAGGCTTCTCCTGCACGAATGCAATCGCACAAGCAGTATTTTTTGGCTCTTTTGGCAAAAAATTCACCACATAGATAGCATAAGAAATTGGCTGAATATTTGCAACCATGAGCAGTCATTGCACATCTCTTCAATATTTTACTGCAATCGATGAGAACTTAACTTGTAATTATGAACACAAGGGTTTATTGGCTATAAATACTAAACCATATAATAGAAACAGTAGAAATAAGTGTTAGCGAAATCCGCCTAATTGTGCGCAGACGGTTGTCTGCCTAACGACCTTGCATATGGGAGGGTGGCATTTCTAGCACTCATCCTTGGTCCAACCAACAGTAATAGTGCAATCCTGACCCATTTCTCCAAACAAGAGGCTGGGCATAGAGAAGAGGCGTGCGCAAGGTGTAATGCACAGCCTCTTTATTGGTCTCCTGAGGAAGTGAGACTGAAGCTTGAGCCGCGACCCTTTCGGATCCACGCCATTGTCTGTTGTTTCTACAAAATTTTAAGAAAGAAGATGGTTTATGTTTTCTATTGTTTTTTCCTTTTTCCTTTTAGAAAAATGCACGCTTGTTTGGTTCGGAGGTGTTTCATCTCCTACGTTACCGAGCTTATGGAGGGAATTATACTGTAGAGTACATTCCATAAAAAAAATGAATAAAAATATAAAAATAAAAAATTGATGTATTTTTTAGAAACCCAAACTTTCAAGACAATAACAGTTACTTTCCGGTGTTTTCAAGTATAGCAAATACGAAAATGGAGCTATAATAAATTGTCTATAATATATATACTATATGCTATAATAAATTGTCCCAGCCGTGGTTGAGTGGAGAGAGCGTCGGAATAGTGATCAACATGGTCTCGATTCAAAACCCACTTGCGCCATTCTGTTGTGTCCTTGGGAAAGACACTTTACGGCATTTTCCTCTGCTTGGTGGTCTTGGCAAGCAGTTCTAAATTTCAGTCATATCTCTATTAAATTTCAAGCGGACAGCAATACCTTGACATCTCCGGAAGCAGGTCGGGGAAATTGCCTACCCTATGTATTAGCGCCTCCGTCGCTTTCCTGCAATTCAGAAGGATAAACATAGAGATAAAATAAATAAATTTCCACGAAACAAGAAAAAATATTTTTTTGTTACACAGTATTATGAAAGACATTTAGTATGTTTCCCAAAACTATTTGTTTTCTTTGGAGATTTGCTCCAATTAAATCCGACATGTTGCTAATTGCGTTGTCCAATAGAAATTAGACTTTGTAAATACAAATAGGTAAATTATAACCAAATTCCACTTAGCCATTTGAAAATTAATATTTTGAGATTTCAAATGGAAATTTTAAAATTAAAAGATATGCAATGCTTTTTTGAAATTTCTTTTGCTTTATTACGCCGCTTTTATTCAAGGACAAAAGAACAAAATATGTTGCCAACAGCATTTAATATTATTGTAGGTTTTCCTATTAGAAAAACTTAGAAGGCAAAATTGCATTTATCTTTTTAAAGGTATTTTTAAAAATACTGTCATGATTTTAAAAGATGTTTCTTGAGAGTAAACATAAAAAGCATAAACCTCATGACAATTTTCAAAAATTACCTTTTTCGGGTAAAAAATCCACATTGAACCAATAAGCAAATAATCAAGGCATAAAAAATTAAAGCAATTAAAATTGCTATTAAAATATACCACCACGGAAATGCTGCCAATACGTCTTCCTGGAAGAAAGGATGGTCCACGGTAGTTATAATCTAAAAATTTTATAAATTCGTTGTAGCAGTAAAAATTTTTTTCAATGTAAATTTATAATTTCTTTTAAATTATAAATTAAAAAATTGTTTTTTTTTCAATTTTTTCAATTTTAAACAATAGTTGTTTAAATTTTGTTACAAGAAAAAAATTTAAAAATTTTTCAAAAACAGGTAAAAAAAAGTATGCCATTATACTGTTTCGTTTGGTTACTACAATTTTTACGTTTTAGCGTTTTTGAAATAAGCTGAAAAAAAAATTCTAAGTAATGTGCTGCGTAAAAGTTGATGAATTTGACCAAAGCTTGTAGAAAATGACTAAACTTTTTAGAGCGAATTCCATGTTATTCGAGAAAAAGATAAAATTAAAACTTTATACTTATGTCAAAGCAGAGAAAAAATTACAAATTTGCTATGGTCTTTATTTTATTTAGTACCGTTTGTATTACCTTTTTTTTTGATAAGTCAAAAATAAAAAGTCAAGAATTTTAAGGATTTTATCGCAAAAAATAAAGTGATTAAGAGTTTCTTTTTTAAAGGCTAAGCTGCAGAAGCCTAGCTGCTGAGGAAATAGAGTAAGTTCATCAACATCAATAAAATTGAGAAAAGTTTTACTTTACAAACCTCCTTTTTTGTTTGATTTCCGATTATGCGAATATTTGCTTTATTATAAGATAAATTTACATCAGCTCCAACATAAACAAGATCAACTTTTTTGAATTCTTCCAAAAATGTAGCATTCCAAAGGCGTGACTGTACACAAATAATGAAATTAATAAAAAACAATTTATTAGAAAAACCAAAACTCAAAGAAAAGTAAAAGCGGACAAAGGAAGTTGTTAACACAAGTTCTTCCCAGACTGGGCTTATTTTGTTTCTAATTTTTTACTTATGTGGTATTTCGGATCCTGCTATTTAAATTACAAGTTTTAAAACTTTTGTTTTATAGATAATCAAGACAATCAATTTCAACCAACAAATAAACGAATATAATAATCAATTTGCATCAGAATTTTTTTAAGAGATCAAGGCGTTGCTGTTTTATAGACATAGTATCCCTCATGAGGACTTTTTTAGACCTACTTATCCATTTACATTACTCTCAAAATAGTTTTAAATACTTTGTTAATTAATTGGGCCTTGTAAAAAAACATGTAAAATCATAAAAATTAACTTTACCACTATACAGTCGTGTGCAAAAGTTTAAGACCACCTACCAAAAAAAAATTTTTTTTTATTTCCAGCATTGTAATGTCATCTGGCTTATTTTAGATTGCATCATTTTATTGCATCAGTCTAGCTACAGTAGATGTGTTTGGCAATACAACACTGAATCCGTACTTAGTTAAAGAATCTTTGGGTTGTTTCTTCAATATTTTTATAGTTTTTGAGAGTCAAAAAATGGGCAAAAAAGCCCGTTTGTCTGGAACTAAGAGAGCCCAAATTGTAATTTTGCTCAAGAAAGGGTTTTCTCAAAAGATTTGCAAAAAAGTGTCCTGTAGCAAATGGTTTTTTATCAAGTAATTGCTAGATTTCAAAATTTTGGACTTTACCATAACAAAAAAAGAAGTGGAAGGCTAAGAAAAACAAGCCCTCATGATGACAACTTGATTCGGCAAGTAGCTGCTCTATTTCCATTCAGATTCTGCAAGAACATAGGCGTGACACTGCCTTATAATGGCACAGATGTTCATTGTACAACTGTTAGTAAGCGTCTTGTTCATGATTTTAACTTGAAAGCGTTTAAACTTGCAAAAAATCTTGTTTGATCCCAGCCATGAAAACGAAGAGATTGGCATTTGCCAAGCAATATGAAGACTGGGATGAAGCAAGGTGGAGTAAAGTCTTCTTCTAGGATAAATCCACAATCCGGCAGTTTGCGCAGAAAAAATGGACCATTCTTAGGCCTGTTGGAACACCATTTAATAACTGCTATACACAAGCTACAGTAAAACATCCTCCCAGTGTCATGATCTGGGACCTAATGCCACAGTTGGTCTTTTCTTTTTACCAATTGGAACAACAATGAACAGTGTCAGGTACCGCAAAATGTTGGAAGATAAGCTCAAAATTCACATGGCTATTCATAAATGCAATGTGTACATTTAAGACAGTGCTACCTGTCACCAGGGCTGGGGAGCCACTGTAGAAAAGCACTAGCTCCGGCTCCAGCTCCGGAGCTATCAAGTACTCATTCACTAGCTCCGGCTCCGGCTCTCCAACTCTTTTATAAACAAGTAGTTTATC
This sequence comes from Diplosoma virens, assembly GCA_963680785.1. Lineage (NCBI taxonomy): Eukaryota > Metazoa > Chordata > Ascidiacea > Aplousobranchia > Didemnidae > Diplosoma > Diplosoma virens. Next base: position 50,263,762 of record OY796880.1, on the reverse strand, counting down.
ATTTAATGTTTAAATCTTTTTTGCGATAAACTATTCTATTCGAACAAGAATTACGACTTCTGATCTTTACAATTATATTAATCAAATCTGAAAGCGAGTACCAAAAAATATAACTAAATGAAAATCAATTGTGGCGTTATCTAAACATTAAAAAGGTTAAATCGTAACTATTATGAATTGCAAACTCCACACTGACAAATAGCTAAACTTTATCTTTTTAGTGGAAAACTTTAGAAACACATGTGTGCGAAACAAAAAACTCCCAAGAAATTTAACCCACGAGGAAATAAGCGAGAAAGTTTGTGACGAAACATTAAGGCAATAAAAAAGATTGAGTCAGCCAAATCTTCATTCTACAATTTTAAGAAATAAATTTACGACGTGACAATCATGCGAAAATTGAACCAAATAAAAAATTTAAGTGATCCAATTCTCACGGCTACATTATGTTTTAGTCATATTAAATTTTGATATTTATTTACTCTTAATCATTGAGTGTTTAAATTAGTGATAGGATGATGTCAATTTTTTTTTCTTGGCTCCGATGCCGATTTCAACAATATTTCTCGATTCCGATTCTTTATCAGAATTCACCTTGTTTTTTGTATGAGGCTAACAATTTTTTTAAAAGCATCTAGTTTAATTAGTTGCATAATTCATGTACAGTGCCTCTTCCTTAATTGTTTTAAATTGTTCACCATTAGCCATTGTAAATTAAAGATTATATGTATATTAAAAAGTGAATCAATCGTTCTCGCCGAGTGCAAAGAATAAGAGCAATATTTTAATACAAAATTTGTTTAATCACTGTTTTGAAAAACCACAAACATCAGTTGCTTCTTTATTTGAATAGAATCTTGATCCTTATTCAATTAGAAAGATTCTATTTAAAAAAGGATTTTTAAATATATTATACAAAATTATTTAACTACTTTTTAAAAAACCAAAACAGTCTGTTTCATTCTATTGAATCTTCCTGTGTTTACAGGAAAAATTAAAAATAGGCTATAATCATTAGTAAACATTGTACTATGCTTTCATAAGATCATTAAGAAAACATAGTACGATAAGTCAATCTTATCCGATAAATAATACGTAGTTCTGCAAAACATAATTTATAAGAGATCATTTCAAAATTTTCAATTATTTTTAACAATAGAAATATTATTTAAGCTTTTCAAATTTTATGCTTCAAAATATGTAGTTTGTTAAACTACAAAAATAATTCAAAACTATCGAAAAGTAAAACAGGTCCAAACTTGCAAAGAGTGGTATATTTATTATAGGATACATAGACTTAGAAAATTATTTAAAAAAATTATTTTGAACAAAAAATCTCAGCTAAATACCATTCGGCTCTATAAGCTTTTTTTTATTCAGTTTTTTCAGATAACTATAAATAAAAACAGCTAATTAAACAGCTGATGAAGGACAGCTTTTATTCTTTTTATTTCTTTTACCGTAATATCTTTTAATACCAAAAATTTTTTACGTTCAATCATCATCTGTTTGTTTTTTATTTATATTTATTTGAAGAAGTTGAACAAACGAAAGTTTATAGAGCTGAGTACTATTTAGCTGAGATTTTTTGTTAAGAATAATTTGTTGAACTAATCAACCAAATAATGCAATTCCTGTGATGTCATATAGGAAAAAATGACTCAGGTTATGCATTCATATTAAGATGACCTGACTCCCCTTCTCTTACCTTAATATGAATAAAAAAACTGATTTTATTGGATGAAATAGACTGTTGAGATTTTTTAAAATAAAGTTTAAATAAATTTTGTACAAAATTGCTCTGATTTTTTCTTTGAGCACTTTGCAATGAAGATCGATTCACTCTTGCTCTCTCTCTCTCTCTCTCTCTCTCTCTCTCTCTCTCTCTCTCTCTCTCTACATGCTGCATATATATGTTGTAATATTATATGAAACTTAAGTAATATACATAAATTAGGAAAAAATTAATCGACGTGTTTTTGTAGAGCGCTTAATGAAAGTCGGAACAAATACAATGATTTTTCATTTATTAAAAAACAACCCGACAGCCTGTTTCATCTATTTCTTAATTTCTTAATCAGATAAAATAGGCTGTAGAGATGTTTTTGTTTAATAAATGAAAAGAAAGATATCTATATAACACAAAATTTATTTTTATAATAATGTTTAAAAATCCATAACAATCAATTTCATTCTATGAAGCTAATTCTATGGACCATTACTGGAGCCGGAGCTAATAAAATTTTTGTGGCTCCGGCTCCGGCTCCGCAGAAATATTTAGAAAGGCTCCGGCTCCGGCTCCTCCAAAATTGGCTGGCTCCATGGCTCCGCGCTCCGGCTCCGGCTCCGGCTCCCTATCCCTGCCGGTCACCGTTCAAAGCTAGTAAGTGATTTTTTTCAGAATAAGAATATCAAAACGTTGAACAGTCTAGGTCTCAATTCAATTGAAAGTTTGTGGGCAATACTAAAAGACAAAGTGGCAGATGAACATTTCACAAGTGCTAAAGACTTGGAAATCGCAATAAGACACATATGGATACAAAAGATTAAAGCTAAATACTGCCAAAACCTGGTGCACAACATGCTTTGTTGTCTGCAAGTTGTTATTAATTGCAAAAGTGAAAATACCAAATACTAGATTCTTACACAAAAACTAGCTAATTTAACTCACTTTTAAGTTGATAAGCTTACTTTTTGAAATTCAGTGTTATTTTCAATGTAAATCTATTTTATTGCAGAACTTGAATAAATCAAAACAAAACGCACTCGCGCCATCCTTTTGTGTCCTTGGGAAAGACACTTTACGGCACATTTCCCTGCTTGGTGGACCTGGCGAGCAGTTCTAAATTACAAGCGGACAGCAATATCTTAGTATCTCCAGAAGCAGGTCGGGGTATATTGCCTACCCTATGTATTAGCACCTCCGTTGCTTTCCTGCGAGTCAGGAGGATAAATATAGAGATAAAATAAAATAATAAAAAATAAAATAAATAAACTATAATATAAGTAACCAATAAAATGGACGAAACCATTAACTCTTTCAATTTTTGGTAGTCTTTAAAAAGACCGTTTTCATTGAAAATTCTTTCGGAAAATTCTTGTCAGAAGAATTTGTTGACTGAAGACAAACTGCAAGAAAACCGTGGTTTATATAGGTTGGTTGGAGAAAGCACGTGATTAGTTACGCGCTCACTTGCGCCACAAGCCAGAAAGCTTCAATCCATAGACGAACTCTTTCTGGAAATAAAAAGAGGGTTCAAGAAACTCTATAAAGGTGCCTTCAAACATTGCCAGATGAAAAGATAATGGTCCTGTAGCTAAAGTAGTAAACCAATTAATATTGAATTTCTTTGCGGAAGTTTTGTTGTCTAACAAACGTTGAACAATAGCCGAATCCGAAATAGATGCATTTGGAGTGGATTTACATTGACGTCTAAATAAATTTTTTTGAGGTTTAATTTTATTTGAATAAATTTTTGGAACATGTTATCCAATTTGTTCTTTCAATTGTTGAGAGATTCTACCGGGTGTTCAGTAATTCCTGCGACTTCTTGGATACTGGTCTTTAAAACCCGTAAAACCGTATATCTCGCTTATTTTTTAAGGCATTTTAATAAAATTTTAAACTTATTGATTAAATTAGTCCTACTTTTTGTAATTAATCGTGTAGCCGCCCTCAGCCTCGATGACGCGCTCTAACGGTCTCTGAAGGCGCGGCAGACGTCGACAACGTACTCCTTGTCAAGGTTCGTTCGGTTCTCGGTATGCTGGCCTTCAGCTCTTCGACGTTCTGTGACCGATTCTTACACGCACTACTCTCCACCACACACTGTAGTCCAGGGGTTAAGGTTTGGGCTTTGGGGAGGCCACATTGACTTGGGCCAAAAGTCAATCTTTTTTGAGGAAAGCCTGCGTCTTGTTAGTCGTGTAGGCGGGGGCTCCATCCTGCCGGAAAATTTGTTCTTGTCAGCCACCTTCCTCATCCAGGGGGTTATGGTTGAGGTCATGACGTTGATGTACCCGTCGGCGTTCAGCCGGTAGCAGCCTTCAAATAAGACGGGGGGGGCGAGACCTCTCCGTTGCTGCACACCAGGCCGAGAAACATCACTGCAACCGCGTATTTCGTCGAGGAAATGTACCTGAGGTGGTCCTCCACGTTGTCTCCGAAGTCCACGTACCAGTCGTTGCGGCGGTTACGGACGGGTTGACCGTTGACACTAGATCCGGCGCGAAGCATTCCGGATATCTCGTTTCTTTTCGCATTATTCGACATAATGCAGTAGTTTTACAATATCACTTTTTATTACACTTTAACTTCTAATGGACGCGGAAATTGATACTGTTTACTTTTTTAAAATCAATAAAGAAATAAGCGCAAAAATTCAAATTCAAATTCAAATTTAGTCGCAGGAATTACTAAATACCCGGTACCTACGTATACAACATCAGAGTGGCAGGAGCATTTGTATACAATATTACTTCGCTGATGAGCAGGCAAAAATCCTTTTGAAAAAAATGTAACATGTTTTTTAAAGAGAAAACTATTTTTGCCAATCCTGATCCAAAACAATTGTTAAATGTTGATTTTTTTTGTTTTTTACATTTAATGGAAACGTTCCCAATGAAAGGTAATTTTAGATATACCGGACACTTTTTATGGCCTTAATTTAAATTCGAATTTCCAGGAAAAATTCGATATTAATTGGTTACTATGAACCCTCTCTTTGTCGCCAGAAAGAGCTCGTTTATGGATTGAAGCTTTCTGGCCTGTGGCGCAAGAGAGCGCGTAACCAATTGCGTGCTCTCTTTTTCAGACCAATTAGAGGCGCCATCATTTTCGATGTCTTTCAACGCTATATAAACCACGGTTTTTTAGCAGTTTGTCTTTAGCCAACAAATTGGTCTGACAAAAGTTGGCCGAAATAATTTTCAAGAAAACAGTCTTTTTAAAGACTACCAAAAATTGAAAGAGTTAATGGTTTCGTTCATTCTATTGGTGTTCTGCATAACCAAGAATTTATTTAAATATAACATAAATAGGACAAAATTGATTCATTAAATATTTTAGATAAAAAATGCTAGGTGGTCTTAAACTTTCGTACGCGACTGTAACACGAACCTACTTTTATGTAAATAATTTTTTAAAGGGTTGTTATTTCAGAAGATTAATGTAGTTTTAGGTGGATTTCTTTTACTTAAAAACATAATAATTTTCAAAAATATTTATTACTAAATAGTTTTAAGTACTTGGATTAGTTAATTAAATCTTTTAAAAATAGTCCAAAGGCCCAGAGGCGGACAATAAGCCGTTTATATGGAAACTTATTTTTATCTAGTGGTTGTAACAAATCAAAGTTATTTTTTGAGTCTATGATTTTACTAAGATATTATACCCGTATATTTTACCATTAGTTTAAACGCAAACCTTAAAAAGAGTTCATTGTTAGCCCCAAAAGGACCCAATTGAATTATAAAAATGAATATCTACCGTTATTTTAATAGCTTATATAAACCTACTTTTATGTAAATTGAAACTGATCTTCCTTGGTTCAAGGGTTCCAAGGTGCATTGAATAGTTACACAGCGGGCAGTTTTGTCCTTACAATTGAGTTTGAGTGAACTAAGCGGCGAACCGGATTGGAACGTTGTCTTCGGTTTATAAAGGGAAGATGTTTTGCCCTGTTTCAAAACAGACATAAGTTTAAAACAAATTTCTGTAAGGGAAAAAATAAAAAGTTTATGTAGTAATTCTACATATGACCTCTTTAACATCGCGTCTTCGCCTTCCCAGTTTTACGTCTGGTGGGGCGGCTGTGTATCGAAGAGGGTTGGTGTATTCGCTTGAACACTCCCCCGCGGGAACACCAGCATTAACGGTGACTTTGGTTGAGATTAGATATAACAACCACTTTCCATTGTTAATCTCATATGGATAGTGGATATTTAATAAAATTTTGTCCGCTGTTAGTTTTCCTGCAAACACAACATCAATATTATTAAATTGTTTTTATTTACAAAAAAAAAATTTTGTCTGCATTCATCTTTCCAATGAACTTCCAAGAAATTTTCTAATAAAATGTTAGTTTTTTAGGTTGTGTCTCATCTATTCTACACTGAAAGTACAAAATGCTATAAAAAGCTGTTTTGTTTCCAATAAAAAATTATAAATTAAAAGTGATATTGGAAATGATGTTTTTTTTTCAATAATTCATTAATTTAAAAAAGTAAGCAACAAATGGCTAAACAATATTGTTTCTAAAATAATTCGAGTTTTCTATTAAAGATGTTTGATTAATATTTAATTATGCATAGATTTTTAAAGCTATTGAAAATAAAAATTTTTCTACAGTACAGTAAGCGGGGTATAAAAAAATTACATCACTAAAAAGCTTTGCAGAAAGATGACAAATGAATTACAAGAATTCGTCGAGTTTTACAAAAAATCTAACTCGTCCCATAAACGATAGTTTTTGAGTAAGAAAACTTGAACTGATTTTTAAATACTTTCTTCTTTTTTTTTATATAACTGTATGGGTTTTGTTGCTGCTTTCTCTTTTAAGCGTAGTCACCATCGTAGCTAAGCAATGTGATCACATTGGGGAATTTTTTGTGCGATGAGCACAATGAGAATAACTTAGGGACTGAAGATCAAACTACAGTTCTCCTGCTAACAAAATTTGAGGGCAATCTGAGCTACTCGCCGACCTTATTATTTTAGAAGGTTGTAAGTAAAACTTTACTAATGATTTTTCAACTTTAAAATAACTCACCTTTGTTTTTAACTATGAATGTGTACGTTAGTAATGGACCAATTTGTTCCATGTACTGTATAGCTGATTCTCCTAATATTGGGCCAATTGCATATCGCACCTGCAAAAGACAAAAAGTTCAATTTTTTTAACTGATTAATAAAACGCTTTGCAAAGCTAATAATTTTGGGATTAAAACTTAGCATAATGTAAAATAGTCAAAATCAAAGCAAACAAAAGCCGTATTTTTGCAAACTAAACAACTTTTTGAAATTATAGTAAATGTGGAAAGCAAAAAATATGTGTTTTTGTTTATCTTTTTCGTTGCTTTATCCTACAGCGGTACATTGCGTAAATTACTGTTCAGATCATTATCATTTAATTTTTTTCCGCATTTTTTGTTTGACAATGTTGATTTTTATTTCATTTATTGTAATTTGTATTCTTTCTGCTGTTTACTGTATAGATTTCTGCAGAGGTCCTTACTCGTAATTTAAAATTGAGTCCCGAAATCAAGATATTAGATCATTAAAGAATAACTTAGTTAAGCATCTATAAAAAAAATGTATTTAACTTAAATCGATAGCCAAACTGTGATTTTACTACTAAACTGGATAAAGGTATTAGTTTTCACTTTATTTTTGGAAAAAAAACACAAATATTTAGATTGCAAAAAGTTTAGAAGCAGTTTTTTTTGGTTTGAATTACGCCAAAAAGTAATTGGGGATCCCTGAACTGCTAAACATTTCCAAAGAACACTCGGCTGTAAAATTTGAAACTTTGTCAGTAATTTTTTGGTTACCGTATATACTCATGTATACGTCGATCTCATGTATACGTCGATCTCATGTATAAGTCGATAGGTATTTTAAGAAAAAAATTGCTTATTATAGGTATTTCTCATGTATAAGTCGACTCCGCTATTCTAGAATATTTTGGAATAATTATACGAGTATATATCGAATCTGAATCGAATTTTGCTATTCCGGAATAAAAAACATAACTTTCAAAATTTAAAGTTTTTTTACTCAATACTATAAATAGAGTTCTTCGACATGTTTTAAACGAGTTCTGGGATGACACGCTTACGGTATTATTTGTGCAATGAATGCACAGAATAAAATATGTATAAATGATGCCAGGTAAAACAAATAAATAGAGTGCTTAATTTAAACTTTTAGTAATAAGATTTGGTGAAGATTCTAACAATTATGCTATCAAACGTAAGTATTGTTGCACGTTTAATATTGGGTTTTTTTTCATATTCACATTCATTTCGACATTCTATTCGATTCATATTCACATTCATTCACACATTCTATTCGACTCGGCAGCAACATGTGCATAAACATTACTCAAGTATAAGTCGACCCCAAAAATTTTACCTGAAAATCGTCTCCCAGAAATTCGACTTATACATGAGTATATACGGTATATACCTGCTGTGGCTGTCCGTAACCAATCAAAGAAAGTTCTAATTCTCCAATAATCTGTGACCTCAAAGTGAAAGAGAGTTTATTGGTGTTGTTGCTGGTAGTTGATCCAAAAACTTCAAATATTGCCTAAAAAGTTTATTGATTTAAAAACGAAACCATTAAGATTTCACACAATTAAAATCAATTATTTTGATTATTTTTTCTTTAATGTGAAGAAAAAGTTTCTGATAGGTAATTTTTATTTTTTTATTTTTATCCCTATATTTATCCTCCTGACTCGCAGGAAAGCGACGGAGGCACTATACATAGGGTAAGCAATTACCCCGACCTGCTTCCGGAGATGCCAAGATATTGCTGTCCGCTAGTAATTTAGTAGAGATGTTATTTCAAGAATTATGAGGAATTTGGAATTAATTTTTAAACAAGCTGCATAAATATGAGAAACACCAGGTTCGATTCGCGGTGAGATAAGCATCACTGACAACCTCTAATAAGAGCGAAACTCGAGTCTGGTATTTCTCATCTTTACGCAGCTTGTTTAAAAAAAGAGATATTATTGTAATTTAAAACTGCTCGTCAAGACCACCATGCAGGGGAAAGTGCCGTAAAGTGTCTTTCCCAAGGACACAACAGAATGGCGCGAGTGGGTTTTTAACCACTCGACCACGCTGCTAATTCACAACATCTAAATAACAAACTAACTATACAATAAAGGATTTACCTCAAGACCATCAGCATTTAGCAATGATATGTTCAAGTAGATTTCAATCTGGTCACTGCTCCCTCCGAAGTACGGGTTGCCCACTTTGCAATCAACAAACGTAGATGAACCTAAAAACCGATAATTATTCAACGTTCTAAGCAAGTCAAAAACAAGTTCACTAATTTATAATTAAGAAAGTGGTAAACATTGCTTTGATGGAATAATTTAATATTACATACTCATTAAAAAAATTGCTTTGATTAAACAAAACGATAAAGTTAAATTTTTTTAAACTATACAGAAAAATTTTGTTGTGAAAATAGTTTTAAATAGAACCTTACCTCTGTTAGTTCTTGAAGAACAAATAATATTCCCTTTTATTGGTTTTGTGACGTTATAACTAAGAAAGAAGATATTAGGAGGTAACTTTACTGAAAACGCGGCTTTATGTGCTTCTTCTCCCAAATTTTCAACGTTAATCACCATGACTACTTTCTCGTTGCTGCCTATATCGAAGGAAAAAATATTACAAAAAAATCTTGAAAATAAACAAAAAAAGTTAAAAAAATTTATAACTTTTCAAAATTTTTATGAAATTTTTAAATAGTTTTATATATATATATATTTTTTTAACTTTTATTGATCTCGTCATTTCACAATTTCATACATTTAATAAGAATAGTTTTTTAATTAAAAAGATTATCAATATTTAATTTTTTACAAAAATTAATATCCTTCTTAGCTGAAACTTGATTTTCCACTCAAAAAAATATAATTAATTTTAATAAAATTACTCATTGTTACAAGAGACCAAAACATTAAAAATTTTACCAGCAATCAGTTCAGAGGGGACTAAACCGCTAATTCGTAAGTCACTTTGACAACCGTCATCACCACAATTTGTTTTTATTTTCACAGTTTTAATTGTTTCTGAAGGATATTTTTCATCTAAAATTGGATCATTGATCATTCGATAGATTGGATCGCCTTTTGGTTCAGGAACAACTTTTTTCCCTTCACTAACCAGAGAAAATCCTAATCAAAAACTAAGTTTAAAAAATCAACACCATCATGATATCAGCTATTTATTCTTCTGACTCGCAGAAAAACATTATACGCGTCAAACTAACTACAATCAACCGCCAAAAGATTTTCCTTGACTTGCTTTCGGAGATACCAAGATATCCAAGTTAATGCACATGTTTGTCGGCAGCGTGGTTGAGTCGTTAAAGCGCCGTGCTTATGATCAACATGATCCCGGTTCAAAACCCACTTGCGCCATTCTGTTAAGTCCTTGAGAAAGACACTTTACGGCACTTTTCCCTGCTTGGTGGTCTTGGCAAGCAGTTCTAAATTATAGTCATATCTCTATTAAATTACAAGCGAAAAGCAATATTTTGGCATCTCCGGAAACAGGTCGGGGTAATTGCCTACCCTGTGTATTAACGCCTCCGTCGCTTTTCTGCGAGTCAGGAGGATAAATATAGAGATAAAATAAAAATAGTACAGAGGTTTACTTTTTTAAATTTTATGTAAGGATCCAAGTATAATTTAATGTTGTTTGTTAACACCAGGGTTGTAAAGTCGGAAAAATTGTTTTTTGACAGTACTAGCTCTTGGCTATTGATTTATGTAATAAAAAAAAGCAGTGTTACTTTCGTTTTATTACCGGTTTAAGCACCTGACTGCATATCTACTCGTATATAAGTTTTACCAACAATGGACTACTCAATTAAGAACACTAATCGCCGGCCATGGGAGGTGTTGGTCCTGTATTTTTACAGAGTTGTAATGACTACTAATTTCTAGAATCATTTTGTGTTGGTGATATTTTTCCAAGCATGGTTCTTGTTTCCCTTTTTGGTATGTTCAAGTATTAGCACTTTGCTCAAGAATTTGAGGGAAGTGTTTGTGTTCGGTTGTTCTTATAGCGGAGTCCTGTTTAGTGGTAAAGTACCAAGATCCGTTTTCTTAGCTTTTGTTCAGAAATGCAAGAGGCTGTCAGATCAATATACACGGCATCAACCTTCTTCTTAGCCTCAAAAGAATTTATGATGTTCGGTGTAAACAGAACAACTTGATGCGCGATTAACTTTTTGCGCCGAAAGCCAGTCAGCTCCCTCTAGAGCAATAGATGAATAATTGGTTCAGCGCTGGAGTAGATGAGCCTCTGGATGATTTTTTAAGAACATAGTCAGAAACGTGAATTAATAATTTTTAGGGTTTTCTACAGGCTTCATCGGCTTTGCGATCGCGACAACAAGCGCTCTTCTTCCGAGTTTGGGAATTTTAAGCAAGCAGCTCCAGAATGGATTTTAAGCTCTAGGCATGAATTTGTTGACATTTATACAGTATAGATAAAGGTTACACAACAACAATGGTTTTGCTATTTACATGAAAACAATCTTAATTTTTATTAACTCTTGAGAACTGATTGTTAATTTCAAAGGGGTACAAACAAGAAAAAAGGTTGAAAATCAATGCTGCAGTAAAAATGTTTTTTAAATTTTTAGTACAACTTTGTAAAACAGTACAAAAATTAAAACTAATTTTTTGAAAAAACTATATTCAGGCTGTCAAATCAAAGCAAAAACCATCACTCGAATTGAAATCCAAAAAGTGACTCTCTCCTCGGAAAAGTACTGACCGTATTTTTGTTTGCTTATTTTTGGGTGGTTCAGATGGTAAATCTGATAACATATAACTCGCAATTTGAAGAAAACTGGAGTCGGATTCGTAAAAAATAATTACGATTTTAATTCTAGCGTAACTTAAAAAGCAACTGCGACTCAGTTCAAAAACGTACAACTCCGACGAGTCCTAGGTTGACTTTGACTACAACTTCACAACCCTAGTCAACATTGCCAAATCACGGCCTACTTAAGAATACGGCCGGATACGTTACATTGGAGTGAAAAGAATTACAAGGCCGATGCGATTGCAATGATTTCATAACACGCGTCTGGCTTGAGCAAAAGCTGTATTTCAACTGATCAGCAAAAACGAATGTATCGATAAAGCGTGCGGGTAGTGTGACGTCACCATGAGCTTATATAGACAGTTAACTCAACATTTATCAGTTATGAACCGTTTTAATCGCAATAAAGTAAAATGCTTTGATAGGTTGATGGTCAAATATTGTTGTAACTGTTTAAAAGGAAATTAATATGCAATTTAACAAGATAAAATACAGATACTGAAACAGAGTAGTTTATACTAGACTAGTTGTTATAAATAAAACTAAAAATGCAGCTCATCGCTAAAGAGTTTGAAGTCGTTACCGAGTAAAAGTTGTGATCGTAGCCCGGCAATCAAAATGTTACAAACTAATTTACTCTAACATGTATAAGTATTAAGTAGCTTAAACTATTTTTATTCGTTTCTGGTTAACTAATGCTTTCTACTTTAGGAGTCGCGACACTAACACAGTAACCTTAAAATTTTACGTAGTTGGCTGCCAGAATATTTTGTCATTCTGAAAGATTAGAGAAAGCATTTATTTAATCGTCATTCTATTCAATTTTCCTAGTTCTAATAGTACATAATTTAAAAATTGATTTGGTAAGTAAATGTGTGGTATATGGTTGTACTTCAGGATTTAAAACAAATAAAAAAAAGTATCAAATTTTGAATTTCCAATTAAACGACCATAGTTAATAAAAAAATGAATTTTATTTGTAAATCAACGTAATTGGACCCTTTCAAAAAGCTCTGTCATATGCATTAGACATTTTAAAAATAATTTCATGTTGTTGTTGCCCCTCCTCCAAGGATATCTAGCAGTAGCCATCCCTTAATCTCTCAAAAAATCCAATCTAGATTCCCACTCTTGGATTACCTCTGCTGCTTCTAAAGGCTTTTTTCATAGACTAGTGGTGTGTTGTTAGTTGAGGACAGTTAAAAAGGTCATTAGTGTCATGTGTGTGAGACAAGCATAGTGGGTGTTGTGGCGTGTAAGTTTCGGGGTTCACTGTATGTAAGTAACTTTGCGAGAGTGGTGATTTGTTGGCTCTGAGCTGTGGCAGTTTTGTACGCATATGACGTGGTAATATTTGTTTTGATAGATGAATGTCATAGGGTGTGGTGTAAGTAACTTTGTTGTTTTTTCTAGAACTGATATTTTGTGTGATGGTAGTGTAAGTGTGTTTGAGGTTTTCTCTACATTCCTCAAGTGTTATGTCTGGTTTTGAGATGATGATGTTAGTGTGCTCTTTGTTATAAAAGGTTGTGGCTTGCGTATTTCTGGGCAGATTTAAGTATGCATAAGATTGTGTATAAAGTGTATTTGTGTTTGAGTCAGTTGTTTAAGTTGAATAGCACAAAGTTTGAGATGGCTGTCCATTAGAAGGACTTTGGTTTCGTCGTGTATGTTGAGTGCTTGTATGTGGTGCACAGTCACTACCGATTTGCAAAGCTGTGCTTTGAATGGTTGCAGTTTCTTGGTGTTGATTTTTTGATATGATAGGGCTCTACATGGTACAGTATTTGCGTAATTCAAAATGGGGCAAGTGATAGCTTTGAATGTGAAGACAATTAATTGCTTTTGTTTACCCCATTTGGTAGAAGTGAGTACTTTAAAAATGTTAAGCGTTTGTTTTGCTTTAGTGACATTTATATGTTGTGAAAATGTTCGTTTTAGATCTAGAGTGGTTCCAAGAATTTTTGGGTGTTTTGTTGTTGGTAATGTTTGATTGTTTAATTTAAGTGATAGAGTTGTTCTATATTCAGCTAGGTCTGGTTTAAAAAGTGTGGTAGTAATGGTTTTGTCTGTGTTAATATGAAGATTATTAGTGGTGGCCCATTCATATATTTTTCGGAGATATGGTTGAATAAGTTGTTGGGCCTTACTGTGTTTGGTGTGCGATGCAGTGATTGTTATGTCATCAGCATATGTTGCGATTTATGCGTCTTTTAGAGGGAGTGGAATGTCAGAGGTGTAAATGTTGAATAATGTTGGAGGCAGAACTCCACCTTGTGGTACTCCAGTGTTGATTCGTTTAAGTTTTGAGAGTGTGCCATCGTATTGAGTGCGTGTTTGTTGTCCTTTTATGTTAGTTTGCAATGAACTTGATGATGATGTTAGGAATGTTTGTCAATGTGAGTTTGTGTATGTTTATTGTATCAAACGGCTTGCTCATGTCCAAAGTTACAGCTACAGTGCGTTGTGGAGGCCTTGGATTGTTAAAACCTGTTGTGATTTGGTGGCAGATGTTGTGCAAAGCAGTGTGTGTTGAGTGTTTATGTTTGAATCCATGTTGATAAGAAATCGCTGGAATGTTTTCTGTCATGTATGGTAGTAATGTTTTTTCTAGTGTGGGTAGTTTATGCCAATGTTACGGTCTATGTTTGGTTTTGGAATGGCGATGATTGTGGCACGTTTCCAAAGGTGGGGTATTATGTTAGTGTTGAGGGCAGTGTTGCACATGTTTGTGAGGTATCTGTTGGCAAGTGGCCCTAGGTATTTAAGCTGTCTGATGTTTATGCCATCAGGTCCAGTGGAATTGTTGTTTGTACTGTTTGAAGATGATTTCACAAATTTTCGGAAGAAAAATACCTTAAAGTGGATGTTGGAAACTTTTCCAACTATACATACGCAAAAAAGCTTTAAAGCGTCCTTCAACATTACAAACTCCATCAACTTCACGAAAACTACCGAAAGTGAGGATCCTAAAAATTGACAAAATTGAAAAGTTTGCAAAACGTGACAAAATCAGTACTTTTGATAAGTAAGTAGTAATTTAAATGCTAATCTTGAATCATCAGAATAGAACTACCACAAGACAAATATTACATAATTTTTTTACGAGATTGTATATCATGAAAAAAGTGTGTTTTCCAGAGTTAAAAAAATATAAAAATACGTAAAAGTTTTGGTTTAAAAACAACGAACAAAAAGAATCTAATTGCACGTTATTCTGTTGTTGTTGTATTATCAAACATTTCCGCATAGGTATTTATTTGATTGCATTTGTTGATGTTGTTTTAAGTTAAAATATTAAATTTTTTTTTACGTATATATTTCTTGCAATGCTAGTGCTTTATTTTACTTACTTGAATTGTTTTTATTCGAACAGATTCAAACTGAAAGTTAAGCAAAAAATTCTTAAAATAACAACTTCACTCGCTGTTTATACTGTGTAGTATTGTAAAAAGACAATTGAAACAAATATTTAATAAGTAAATGCATCATCAATCTTCGAAAAATGTTTTACCGCATCGGCCCAGTAATTTTTTTGCTCCAATGTAACATATCCGACCGTATTCTTAAGTAGGCCGTGGCCAAACAAACAAAAGCCCAATAAGTACTTTTCAAATTGTTATTTGACAGAAAAAAATAACTAAATTTTTCGACATATGAGAAAATAAATCAACTAAAACAACAAGCAAAAATTTTGAATAAACTTAATAGCCATTACTTACCAAAAAATATACTAATTGGACTTAATTTGTCTTCCGCGTTAGGTCGGTAATAAACAGAATGATTCTTTAAACACAGTTGAAAGTCTATGTAAAAATATAAACTCTTAGAATTATTAAAGTTGGGAGTGATTGTTAGAAAACTATAAAACTGTAAAAGAATTACCAAGTAATCATATTAATAGTTCTCACAATGCACATGAGAACGTTAAAATACTGTTGATCAACTTTAAAATTTGGCTATATACAATTTTAATAAAAAAAAATAAATAAATGAGTTAAAGTATAATTTCTGGGATTTTAAAGCACGTTACACAACATTATTTAATTAATTTTAACTTTTAATTTAGGGAGAAAGTATACTGCTTTCAACCATAGCACAATTATATTCAGCGACACTAATTCATTTACGAGTATACCAGATTAAGATATAAAATAAAACAAAAAGAAATCATAAGCGTTTTCGACTCACATTAGCCCTTTTCTGATGAATAAAATGTAAAAAAATTTGCCATCAAATTTAAAGATTGAGCTCAATGACCTGATGACGTAGTTGTTTATCAAATCGGTTGTACGCAGTAATGAATTATGAAACCTCGTGTGAAATTATAATTGTGAAACCTCCACTTTATAAAAACGTCGTGTGACCAAACTTGTTACACAAATACCTAGTTAGTTCATGATCCCGATCTTTAAATTGGATGGCAAAACTTTTTATATTTTATTCATCTGAAGAGGGCTAATGTAAGCCGAAAACGTTTATGGTTAACTGTTTTAGTTTATATCTTAATCTGGTATCAATGGATTAGTGTTGCCGAACATATTTTTGGTGGTATTATTTTGACTTGAAGGTTGTACAAAATCTTCATAACTTCAAATCAAAAATATCAAAAAAAGTAAATTTTGTCTAACATGTAGCATTGCTGAAAGTAAATTTTTATCTTTATCATTTTAATAACTAAATGGTTTTAAACCTGCACTACTACATTTTCCAATCAATGAACTAAATTTTCAACTACATTTTCAATAATGTTAAATAATCTTTCTACCTGATCGTGGAATCGAGACGTTTCCAGTTTTAATGCTGACTCCTGTTGGCGATGAGAATCGAACCCGTGTATGTTTTCGTTCTTTCCATTTCTTGCTATCCAGTGAGATTGTGTATTTCAAAGGAAGAACAGAGGCGTACTCAGAATGCTTAGATGTGTATCTGTGTGACGTAAAGTAGCTTGCAAAAAGCAAAGGCCATTGTAACTGTTAAGAGTACCATTTTGCCCCTATAAAAAGCTACATGTTGCTTTTTAAATTTTTTAATTAAAGTTTTTTTTTGTTTTCATAACCAATCCTTCATTTTTGATGGAGTCTACTTCGAAAAAAAAACAGATTGGAGTGAGAGCAAAGAAAGAACTGACATCAATTAGAATAAGAGAAAAAAGAAAATTAAGCGCTGCACCAGTTTTACTCGCTCGCGCAAATTATTTTAGGTTCTTTTAATGCTTTAAGTGATCAAAAACAATTTTTAAATAGCTTTCTTTAACATAGTCTACAAAAGGCTCGTTGGTATATTAGCGTAGAATGGAACATTCTTTGTATTTTTTATTGATCTTTCTTCGCGTAAAAGCAAAGCGAGCGCTAAGGGAAGCAAAAAAAAATCAATAAAACAAACAAACAATACTCCATTCCACGCTCGTGGTGGAAACAATCTAACGCTTAATAGTCTGTTTTGTTTTGTCTAATACCTACGACTACATTGCAGACATCTTTTTTCACGTAAAATCAATTTTAATAGAAATTATAGTTTTTCTTTTACAGCATGCCTTGTAGCATTTCTCAAAACATCTTATTTTCATAGCGTCTTTATTATTTGATTTGTGACAGAAATCGTTTGTTTAATCTTCATCATCTTGTACAAAATTTGTTCTAAACATGTTTTTTCAAATGTATATTGCGCGCGCGAACGTGTGTGTGTGTGAATATGTTCATAATGTGGGCGTAGAAAATTACCAACGCACGTGTGTGTTTTATTTCTTTTTCTTTTCTAATCATAATTTTCGCGTGTACTTGCTGCCGGCGCCTTTTCGCTTTACGCTTTAGTTAGTAGTTAATTTCTTCCCAGAGCATAGTTCCTTTCTGCAGCGTGTTCGTTTAGTGCTGGCTTTTTCGCGTTTCATTTCATTTATTCATTTCATCTCAATATTTATCCTCTTGAATTGCAGGAAAGCGACGGAGGCACTAATATTAATACATAGGGCAAGTAATTACCCCGACCTGCTTCCGGAGACACCAAGATATTGCTGTCCCGTTGAAATTTTTGTTTTGTTTTTTAGTTTTAGGAGGTATAACGGAAATTTAAAACTGCTTGCTAAGATTGCCAAGCAGAAAAATTTCCATAAAGTGTCTTTCCCAAGGACATAACAGAATGGCGCGAGTAGGTTTTGAACTGAGATTATTAGTTTGGCTAGTTATTTATCGAAACCAGAAGCGCGTTATTTGACAATTTATTTTCCGGCAATCGCACCGTTCACCCTTACAGTAGGCCTTCTACAGTAGGTCTGAAATAAACAAATGTCTTATTAGTCCTTACCATATTATACGTATAGCAAAATTATTATAACCGTATCAACAAATTTTAACGGGGAGGCAAGCTGAATGAATTAAAGATTCGATTCAATAATAATCTTATGATTCCTTTTTAAAATAAGATTAATTACGAACTATTTTTCTAGTGTCTATGCAGCATACAAATGTAAAAGCCGACTTGTAAAACGTTGTCAAAATTTTTAGAGTTACTTGGACCGTCTCAAGGAATTTTATATTTTAAACAGGGAGAATTACAGTGTTTTATAATACATTACGGAATTGTCGTAATCACTACTTTTTTCTTTTGCTCTCGCTCCAATAAATTTTTTTTCAAATTTGACTGGAACCCCTTTTTAAAACCGTGTAAGCCCTCTAATGTTTCCTCGAGTTTGAGGGGCTATCATTTAGTCGAGCGAGAACATTTTAAATGCTTGCATTTTTAAAAAGCCCCCCCCCCCGCTTCCGGCGCCCCTGCTTATGATCGACAAGACTTGAATTGTGCAAAATTGTTCCGCGGGCCTGTAGTTGAACCACGCTGATTTAGATATTTAAATATCACATGTTAGTCGTAAATAGTTTATCAAGTAAATTTAAGTGATTGAGTTGAGCATTTTATTTTGTTAAAAATATTGATTAAATTTAAAAAAACAAAAAAAACTTACTCAAAGCAAACTTGCAAGTAAAAGCAAGAAAACTCTTTCCTGTGCAGCCTGCAATCTGGAGTTTGCAGATCAATCAATTCCGTGCTGAGTTTAAAATATGACTTCACTGAAATCACCGGTCGACTTCTACAAAGTCAAGTTGTTTGTTTTAACAACTGCACTCATCAGTTGTTTCTTCTAAAATTAATCGCTTAAATTAATCGCTTAATTTTCCAAGTTATTTCCTTTAATCGTGAACGTTGATGTTCAATAGAAAATTAGTAATAATACAAAAGTGATTTACTGCTAACTTTAAAAGATCTATGAAATGCATTACGAGCATCCGATAAAAGTTAAATAGCCAACAATTACGTAATCAGAAAGAACCCGGGTAAAAAGCTGCACTGCTTTTATGAATGATTTGCTGATAAAACTTTACAATGCAGCAATGCATTAAAGCTGCCCGCGGGTCGAAGAGTCCGCAAACTGCAGTCCACGAGTCAAATTCAGCATGTTTCAATGATCAATCCGGCCAGCCAAACAACTTCTTTTAAATGTGACGTCTTTTGATAGCCTTGTTTTTTGTTAAAAATAAAAAAAGGTTAAATTTTCTTGTTGGTGCTCCTTATGCCCGTTTTCAAATTTTTGACAAACCCAAAAAGTTTGCTTACCACTAATACAGCATAAAAAATATTTTTATAGGGTTTTACGAAATGTGTCACATTTATGAGTAAAGCTATACAAAACAAGATTTACGACATTATAATAAAAATGATAAATACCATTAAATTATGAGAATATTTAGTATGGTGACAAGTTGCATTAGATAGTAATAGTATAAAAAAAATTACAGCGAAAATGAAGTACGTAGAAGATATAGCAAACATTAAAAACGAGTAAATCTTTGTGTACTTTTTCCTTGTGAAACACATACTGAACAAAAGGTGAAATTAGTACAGTAACGTAAAAAAGCTAACTGATGCAGAAAAAATAATAGCTTTATATACGACTGATTTTTATAGGAAAAACATATAGAAATTTGCCTCAAAAAAATCAATTTAAAACTTTTTCTTACCGAAACAAAATTGCTTGGTTTTTTAAAGTTCCTACCAATAAATCGGGATATTTGTTGTTGTCAATGTCGACCCCTCCTGATAAAGACAATCCAAAGCCTCTCATAGTGGGAGTAACACCAGTAAATTTTTTTCCATCCAAAATTTGAGAACGCGTGATTTTTCCATCAGAAGAACCTGTAGTACAGCTCAAGATAGTTTATATTCAAATCTTCACTTTTTTCTTCAGATCATAATGACTGAAAAGTTTGAATATTTTAAAAATACAACAAAGAGTCCAATACGAAGATTATCATTTTATTAATTTCAACGTTTGGAGTACATTACTTAACTCATTGTCAAAAAACCATACAATAGAATTTGCCTAAATCGCCACTTCAAGGGGACAAAAAAGTCGCAATTTAGGCAAACAACACAGTAAATATGCATAGGCTTACACAAACATCAAATGTTTTGCTTCTGCAAAACTTAAACTTAAAGAAATGAAGAACAAGCAAAAAACACTTTAGGGATTTATTCATATGTTTCAATAAGCTGATAGCTTTTGTGACTGTCATAGTTAGGCTGGTTTACATGGCAGCAGGATGGCTAATTGAACTACACTAAAACTGATAAAAACAATATAAAGTAATAAAATAATGGGTTATAAAGGAAGTCAGTCATGCACAATAGGGTCGTGTTACATCAGTAAAAATCTATAGACAGATAGACGAAACAACTGTAGTGCAGTGGTAGCATGTTATCAGCATGTTATCAAAAGATAATTACGCTGGCAATGTTATTATAAGCCTGACAATTTAGGCAAATTTTTCTGCTCATGGTGAGCAAAAACGGTGGCGAGTTAAGCCGAATTGACGAGTTAGGCAAAGACAACTTAGCCAAACTGGATAACACAGAAAACAGTAGGCTCTTAGATGGGACCAAGCGATATGTGGTGACTTGTCGACGAACTGGCAACTTAGCCGAAGAAGACTTAGCCAAGGTCTACTGTAATAAAACGCATTTCTTAAACTTTTAACGTACAGTAAAAAAGAAAATTTAAAAAAACTTAGTATTTCGTAACAAAGAATATTTAATCATCCAATTAAGCATAAAGGGTTGAAACATTTATCAATATTAAGATTTGGTTCAAATTTTTGAAAAAGTAAACTTTCTTTAATTAATAATTATTGCAAATAATTTGCAGTTGATAAAACAGTTATGTCATTAAAGTCAATGTTATGACTAGGATTATCCGAAATATGTTTAGTGACGTTTGTTTCTTGATTTGTTGAACTGAGATTGTGATCCAGTCTTGTAGACAGATTCCTTTTAGCTTGTCCAATATATATAACTTTCTCCACAATTGCATTTGATTTTATAGATAACATTGTAACGATTTATTGTTTTTTGCTTGTCTTAGATGAAGAAAGTACAATTGAAATCAAAAATTTGATAAAAACAAAAAAGTCTTTACTCGTTAGGGAACTATATTTACACTTTAAAGACTATCTTTTAATCTTTTTGAGTACTAACTTTTTAATCCTATGAGTGCGCCTTTTTCTACTGGGGCCTCATAGGAAATGTTTTGAACTAGTGGAGCCCTGATTAGAGTGCTTGGGAGGTAGTTTTGCCTTTCCTGGAAATTACCGGAAAACCAAAATCTAACTTTAAAGGCACAGATACATAGTGCAAACAGAAAAAAATATTGTACAATAATGTAAACATTGTTAATTGAAAACTTTGTTATGTTTTTTCTTTTTAATATTTTCTGACAATAAGTGATCAAAACGAATAAAATTTAAACTATTCGGTACAAATAAGAATATTAGGTCATTTTACCTCTGTAAATGTAAACTTTTCCGCTTCCTTCAAATGGAGCTCCCACTGCAAAGTCGTTATAACCATCTTGATCGATGTCCCCTAGACGGGTTATTGAATGACCAAAATACGACCCGACTTTTCCGGTTAATTTTTGAACCGTGTTTTTACTAAACAAAATTAATTTTCTCGGTAAAAAAATGAAAAATGTAGCGCTTAATTTAATGAATAAGTTGAAATGAAGTGAAGGATGATGTTTTATGGCAAAAGCATCTCAAGAAATTATTTCTTTTTTCTGCAAATTATGTTTATCACCACATCCCTTATTAAAATACATACCGAAAAAATGAGAAGTCACTTTTGTTCTTATTTTTTTGATAGTGACTTCAAATTTATGAAACGTTTGCAATAGAAGTAAAAATTGCTTATTTTTGAAACTCGCGGGTTTTACCTGAACGTTGTGAAATTATTTGCGTTGATGTAAACGTACACGGCTCCTCCATAAGTATCATTATCGGTTTCTTCATAATATTGAGGGGATCCCACAACAAGATCGTCCAGTCCATCGTTGTTGAGGTCGGTAGTTATAAGAGAATAGCCAAAACTGGACCCCATGTGTTCCCCCATCAAAATATCTTTTTTAACAACGACAAGCTTGGGTATGCTTCCATTTTCTGTAGTTTTTTTAAAAGATTTATTTTCTTAAACGTTTACTCGCTTTAAACAAATTTATTAAATTACTTTTAGTTGCCGCAATAATTCATTGTCCAATATTTTATTCACTGATGATATTTTTATATTCATTTTAACTTCCAATTTTTATTTAATTATAACAACCAAAAAAAAACTTTATGTTATGTTAAATTCTCAGGCCTGTGAGTGTTATGGGTTCTTGGTGACCGACTTGCACTCACTGTCTTAGCAACAACACTGCCGAATTCGGCCTGTCCAAAAACCGAACCCAAACCTCTCGCCCCAGAGACAGATTTGGAAACAAACATTGTAAACAAATTTTTGATATAAGAAAAATAGCTTCTTAATCGCTTTATAAAACTTACTTATTCGTTCTTTGTACATAATGACAGCTCCAGTGAAATTTCCTCTTGGAGCTCCAGCAATGTAAGTTACTTCTTTTTTATACGTTATAGAATTGCTTGCGGTCATCGAAAACCCAATGTAACTGTCTTTTCGCAAAGGAATTCTTTTAAAAATAAACTTTTAAGCAAACATTGAAAATTAAGATTCCTTTACGTTTATAAAAAAAACTTCGAGAAATGCTGTAACTAATTTTCAAATAGTCAAAAGGACTGGAAAAATGCTCTTTATAAACACAAAAAAAGCTTTTTTCTAATAAAAAACTTGTTTATACGATTATTTTAAAAAAATGTAAAATTTTGGAATAAATTTGGAAAACTGTATTTCATTTATCTTTGTTTTTTTTTAATACTGTCATAATCTTTGCTATCGCAGTAGTTTCGATTATTTTTTTCAATAAGACGCGCGGCTTCAATGCAATTGAACTACAAATTTATAAATATCAAAAGCCAATTAGATTAGTGATTAAATCTACAGATACTGTACATAAAAGTTGAATGGAATATTCAAAATTACGTGTTAAACAAAAAAGTTATTTCTTTTTTTAAATATTCTTTCAGTTGCATGATTTTAACGCAAAAACAGAAAACAATTTTTTCCACGTACTGACATTACCTGTTGCACTTGGTTAAAGTCCTGTTTTCTTTTGCGGAACAACCGGGTGATCCGAACATTTTCTTGCCTTTTTTGAAAATTTCGTCTTTCAGAAATTCATCTTCGAGACTAATTTGGGAAGATTCTGGCATTGGGTATCCGTAGATCCCTCCAGACCAAGCGTAAGATCCCGGACCACCTGCAAATATAAATTCAATGTTTACTTCAACTTTTTATTCTCGTAAATTTAAAACTTTTAAATGATCTTTCGATCTTCAATCAAAATTACTAATATAACGTAGCATTTAATTCAGATTGTCAAAAGGCTTACGCATGGTGGCTTTAAAAGCAGTATCACGAATGAACAGTAAAACGATTTGAGAAAGAACTACTACTTCCCTTTCATCAAGTAAAATATTAAAATTAAAAATAAGCAGCCATGGTTTGATAATGACCTTTATTTAGTAATGCTTAAAAAAAACAAGTGTTTTAAAAAGTTCTTGAAAAATAGGAGTTTTTAAACAAAGCAAACTTTAATAAAGTAAGAAATACATACAATTGCGCCTTACAAGAAACAGAGTTATTTTAGACAAACATTTAAAAAATTAAGTAATAATTTAAAAGAGACCTGGAAAAATATAAACAAACGATTAGGTAAAAGTTAAATCATCAGTATGCTCTTCCATATCCACAAACAATAATTTGGTGAATGACTCTCTCCAGATTACTAATTATTTTAATGACTACTTTGATGTCTATGTCTGATGTTTACTGTCAATGTTGCAAATAATTTAGTATCAAATTTACCCCAAACATCTCATAGTTTTCAAACATTCATGCAATCTCCCACATTGAGCACATTTTATCTCTAACCAACTAGTTTAACTGAAATAAAAAAACTAATCAGTGACCTTCAACCTAAAAAAAGTACTGGCATTGATGAAATTCCCCAACTATTTTAAAAAGCACACCAGATAATATATTATTAGTTCTAACACATGCGTTTAATCTTTCGTTAGCATGTGGTGAATTTATTTCTGACTTTAAAACTACAAAAGTAGCACCAATTCATAAAAAGGGTAGTGTAATTAATGTATGCAGTTATCGCCCAATCAGCTTACTTTGCTCCATGTCAAAAATATTGGAAAAGTTAATAGGCCTATACAATCGTGTAGTACTATTCTAAAAAAAGCAAAACTTTTTTTATGAATATCAATTTGGCTTCAGAAAAAATCACTCAACTAGTCACGCAACTTCATTATTAATTGAAAATATTGCTGAAGCTTTTGAAAACAAAGAACATCTACTTGGCATATTTCTCGATCTATCTAAAGCATCCGATACCATTGATCATAAAATTTTACTATCCAAATTATGACATTCTGGAATTCGTGGGGTAGCGCATGATTGGTTTTGTAGCTATTTTAGCAACAGAAAACAATTAATTAAAATAATATTTGCTCCAATACTAAGTCAATAAAATATGATGACCCTCAGGGTTCAATTTTAGCTCCTTTACTTTTCTCAATTTATGTAAATAATTTAAATAATTGTTTGGCCTTAGAAAAATGCATCATGTACGCAGACGACACTAATATATTTTTGAAAAGTAATTGCTATGAAACGTTATATGAAGCTGCAAACAAGGAGTTAGTGAACATAAATAAGTGGCTTCTAGAAAATCGACTATTTCTACACACTGACAAAACACATTATATGATCTTTCGCACACCCAAAACAAAGCCTCCATCAAAAAAACTAACAATTTCAATCAGAAATAAATTTCTTTCTCAACAATCAAAAACGAAAATTTTGGGAATAATATTTTATGAACATTTAAGTTGGAAATTGCATATGGACTTAGTGCTACTAAAAATTTGCGTTTAAGTTATGGTACTATCAAAAAATTTTAAAACACTTTGACGAAAAAACTCTGCTTGTATTGTACAACTCCCTAATAATCAGTCATATAAGATATTGCATTACAACTTGGCATATTGGTAATAAAAACACAGCCTCAAAAATTCAACGAATCACTAATAAATTTATACGACTGACATTTGGATTACATCACAGAGCTAACGTTACTGACATCTTGCGAAACAACAATATAATGACAATTGATCAAATAACCGAATTAGAAATAACTTGTTTTATCTATAAATATATAAAAGGCATGTTACCACCATGCTTTGATCATTTTTTTCAAAATAACCTTGTAAGCGACAACTTCACCAGATATACAAGAAGCCAGTCCAAATTCTACCCCTCATTTTGTAGATTAAATATAACTAAACAATCTTTAAGATACAGAGGTCCTCTTGCTTGGAATAAAGTATCATCAAGCATTAAACAAATAAAATCATATAATAAATTTCGTACAGAATTTCAAAAGCACCTTATAGCAACGTAATTTTTTATAGTAATAGACTTTACGAATTTTAAAACATCTTCTGCTGGTTTTATTATTACAGGTAATCCCACCTAATTATACAAAATTGATGGTAATAAAAGCCCGATGTGACTTGAAAGGCAACATCTAGATCATTATGGCCCGTTCAGTTTGGATGAAAAATTCACATAATTTACTTTTTTTGCACCTATTCTTGTTTACTAATTGCATGTTTTTATTTCTATGTATTTTGTCCAGCCATATGCTTTTGAAATGGTTCTTTTGACCCGTGGCACGATTTCTTTTGGTGGGTTTCTTGGCCTGCCTGACCCTTTTTGGTCTTTGAGTTTTTTGTTTCTTTCACTCATGATTATACAACATTCTCTGAATATGGCTCGGATGTGTGTATTACTTATCTTCTTTTCGCTTTCTTTTTCTTATTAACATTACACCGCTTTGTTCAAAGGTACAGCGACCATGCACAACTGGCGTTGTGCTGATACCTGACAACTGACGTTGTGCATGCAATAACGTATTTCTTTTGTCACTGCTTCCTTATTCACAATCTTTATTTCTACATGCAGTATGAGTAATTTCAAGTTGATTGTGAGTAAAAATGAAAATAAATAAAAAAAAATAAAAAAAAGAACATGTCATCACAATCTCACAAAGAGATTTTTTCTGATTTAAAGAATTTTTTTTATTAAGCAATGTTCAAAATACCTAAATAAAAACTTAACATTGTTCAATGTATCCTCAGTTTTTTAACAAACTTGATTCTTAGTACTTCACGTAGTAAAATCGTAAAAAGAAGATGCAGAGAACTATATTAACATGAAACTGACAACTTAAAAAACTGCAAATTTAGTTTGCATTAGTGAAGGAAAAGGAAACTAGTGATGTCGCCGATACAAAATTTTGTATAGGCATCTAGCAAGTATTTTTCATTAATTACATTGGACAGTGCCGCACGCCAAAACTGTTACCAAAAATTCAGACTGTACTGTTCTGCAAAACAAAAAATGTACATTCCCTATTATGTTAGAGGTACTGAAATTCAAAAAATGATTTACAAACAGTATTCCAATAAATTGACAAAAATAAAAACATTATCAAAAAAGCAATACATTAACTCGGAAATTAACAATACTAATAATAATATGCGCAAGTTTTGGAGCCTCATTAACACCATAATTCCAGGAAAACCAAAACAATCTCTACCAAATTTTTTAAATATCAATAATACTGAAATTAACGACCCCATTCAAATAGCAGAATATTTTAATAATCATTTTTCTACCATTGGCAAAACCTTAGCTAACAAATTAGCTTCTACCTCCAGTACTGACTTCACAACCTACTTATCAAATCAAGTCTCACCCAGTATATTCTTCAACCCCACTTGTACAACTGAAATAACTCATATAATTAATCACTTTAATTCCAACAAAAGCTGTGGACCTGACAATATAAACGCAAAAATTTTAAAGATTTCTTTGCCCGTGATAACACCTTTATTAACGTCTTTATGTAATGACTGTCTTCAATATGGAGTTTTCCCCAAATGCTTAAAAATAGCTAAGGTTGTTCCAATTTTTAGATCTGGATGTAACTACGATATATGTAATTACCGACCAATTTCCATATTATCAGTGTTTTCGAAAATCATTGAAAAGATAGTTTACAAAAGAACAGTTGATTTTTTGAACAAAAATTCTGTTTTGATTCCAAACCAATATGGATTCAGATCTAATATTTCCAATATTCACGCCGTTTTAGATATCTTTTCTTCATGCTATGAAAACATCGAATCCAAGCAATTTTTTGGTTTAATATTCCTAGATTTGGCCAAAGCTTTTGACACAGTAAATCATAGAATTATACTAAAAAAACTTAATCATCATGGTATCAGGGGTAATTTTCACCAATTTTTCGAATCATTTCTCACAAATCGCATGCAGTATGTCTCTATAAATAATTTCTCATCTTCTTTATGTAAAGTAGAAATCGGTGTTCCTCAAGGCTCTTCACTGGGACCGTTAATTTTTCTGTTATATATAAACGATATCTCAAATTCTGTTTCTTCTATACCTCGATTATTTGCCGATGATACATGCCTCCTAGTTAATGCTGCTACACCTGACGAACTACAAAACAAACTAAAGTCAGAATAGTCAGCAATATGTAATTGGATGACAGCAAACAAACTTTACTGAACACAAATAAGTCAAATGCTCTTTTTATCTCTCCTAAACAAAACATACCTCCACCTGAAATAAACGTTAATTGTCCCTTAGGTATAATTAAGTCAGTAAACAAAGCCAAATACCTAGGAATTAACTTAGACAACAAACTAAATTTTCGAGATCATATCAAATTAATAGAAATGAAGATAGCTAGATCGGTAGGCATTTTAAATAAACTAAAACATTATCTCAACAAACCCTCTTTAAAAAAACTATATCATTCTTTAATTAGTTCACATATAAATTATGGTCTTCTTGTTTGGGGCAGCACATATCCTTCATACCTTACAAAATTAATAAAACTACAAAATAAAGCCATTGGAATTGTTAACAAAAGTCATTGGTTAGATTCCGTCTCACCTATTTATTTGGAAAATAATATCCTCCCTTTAAGACTGCAAATCAACTTTCAAATAGCCAAATTTATTCACTTTAACTTTCAAAATCGTTGGCCTCCCAATTTCAAATTCAACTTAACAACATTTTTTAAATTGGTAAAAGATTCACATAACCGTAGAACCAAATCATCTCATTCATACCAATTAATGATCCCACTCTTTAAAACCAACAAAACGCAACGATCCATTAAATATACAGGACCGTCAATCTGGAATAAAATCCCAATAGAAATTCGCCATCTAAACTTGCCTAAATTTAAAAAAGAATATAAAAAACGTCTATTTACCATAAAATAATCTATCTAATCAGACATGCGATCAACTTGGAGGCTGGATTGATGACTGTCAAGTATCCCGTATATTTAATATTGAATTTTTATAAATTACATAATAGCGATCTGCAGTTGATTTTTTTTAAATAGTTCCATTCGATTTTTGTTTTTGTTTTTTTTTTGTTTTTTGGTTTGTTGTTGTTTCCCTTTATTTGTACAAGGTTGGTTGCAGACATGAAGACCTCACGGTCCCTTCGCAACCATCCTGTCTCTTTGTTTATTTGTAATTTCTTACTTCTTTACTATTATTTTCATCTACTTTTCTTGCTGTGTAACTTGGAGGCGTTTTGTCCTTTTTGTTTCCTAAGCGACAATAAATAATCTGAAATCTGCACCGCAACATCATAAATTTAAACATAAAAATTTTGATTTCTTTTTCTACTTTTAAAAGAGTGTTTGATGTTTAAGCCACACTAGGGTTACCATATCTGATAAGACGCTATCCCTGACAGACATAGGCGTACCAGCCAAAAAAAATTTGGAGGGGCGGACAAAAAATTTTCTGAGATTCTGGATGAAAACCAAAAAAAAGATCTCCATTTAAAATTGGTCTCGGATTTTTCAATTTTTATCCCCAAATAATAGTGCTCTTTGAAAAAATTCACGATATTTTAAGTTGAATCTAAAATTCCGAACATTTGAGTCTTTTTTTCAAAATTCTTTTCGGACACAGAACTTAACACAAAATTTCGAACATGTCCGAAATTTTTTGGACGCTATAGCAACCCTAAGATATACTAACTGTTGTAGTCATCAAAGTAAACCCATTAAATTTCAGATTCAACAATTCAAAACCTAATCGAGTAATTTTGTTATATTTGTGGGAAGGACACTTTTTTCTGCTTGGCATCCAGCCTTAAAATTCAATAATATTTCTAAAATAAAATAAGAAATAAAAATTTCAACCCAACACCAATATTTTGGCATTTTCAAAAGCAGGTTAAGATAATTTTAAGATAGTTGCTCTTAGTATAGTGCCTCCCAATTTTTTCCTGCAAGTTAAAAGTAAAAATAAGAATAAAAATATATCTTTTTCGACAAACAAAAATCTTGCTCACTATTCTGTTCTTTTTTTTATTTAAAATTTTTTTGCTTAGAATTTAAAAATGAACCGCTAGAGCATGTTGGTATAAATTACTTAGTTTTTTTAATTGTAAAATCTTACGAAAATCTTTAATATGCATTTGTGGCATAAGCGATAATTGTTGTATTGTTAAGCTAATTTGTACAGCTATAATAAGACATCAAATCTTTACAACTAATCTTTATCAAACAGTAGCAGTTATATAGGGAGGTATATATATATATATATGTATTTTTGTATGCTTATACTACTACCACCACTTACATATATACTTGATCGAGATTCCAGGAATTGATTCTTTTCCGTCTCTTCGAGAATTCATGCAGTTCACTTTTATTTAATTATTATAGTACAAATCATTTAGCAGCTTATTTAAACAGAGTCTTATTCAAACAGAAGCTTATTCAAATAGAATCTTTCAAAATCAGCAAAGTCGAAACCCAAAAGCCAAAAGCAACCAGCATTAGAAACAACAATTCGCTTTCATAAATTTGCGATTTCCCTCGACGCCAGTCAAAATAATATTGAACAAAAAGAACGCTTCTTATCTACCACTTGCATTTTAGACAAAGGCTGGATTATGACGTAAGCATTGAGAGCTGCATATTTTTTCCGCGCACTTTAGACAAAGACTCAATTGTGACGTAGCGTTACAATAGCTTTCAATTGTTTTTTAGGGTTCTGAATTAGTGAAAGTTTACACAGCTAATTTAAAAGGAATAGCTGATTCAAAACAAAAGAAATTACTTAATTTGAAACTTTTAAAAAATACAACTTTAGGTACCTAAAAAATACACTAAAATTTTGGAAAAACCTGGAAAACTTTTTTCTAATTTCTGGTGCAAAGATGAGGTTATTTGTAGCAAGATTTTTAACAACAAAAGCTGTAATTAAAATGATTTAACTGAACTTCAATTATTATTGCATCTCAACTCAATTTTATTGACTAAAAAAATGTATTCAAACTGCTTTTTGCATTTAGCTAATTGCAATTATAAAAAAGGTACGTATATAAATAATTTATACAAACTTATTAAAAAAATACATTTATTGACTGTCTGAACAAAACTATCAGCCACAAAAAATATAACTTCCAAGTATTTGTTACAGTTATTTATCACAAGCAAAAATAAAAAAGTTATTGGTACCAGTAGCACTTCATGCTATGATAAATACTGGATCTAACGTATCTCAACAAACCAATACAACATATCTTCTTAAAAAAAACCTTATAATTTTTGTATCACCAAAATTTTAAATATAAAACGTTTTCTTTAAGCGATGTGGAGTATTTTACTTAAAAAACATTTAAAAGCTTTATAGCTTAGCTGAAACCTAAGACTAAAAACGACCCCTTTCCGTGCATAGGATAAATTGTTTCAAACCGGAGTTAGCAATCCCGGAGTTAGAAGATCCCTACCACAACTATATTGAAAATAATAATGTAAAACTACAGTATTTAATGCTGTATTGAAATTATACGTCATGAAGTAGCATAGTTGTAACTTTTAAAAGTTTAAAGATATTGAGACACCACCAGACTGACTTTGAAAAACTTGTTTTAAAAAATATTTTCTACAGAATATTTTTTAGCTAAACTTCAAAATACAAAAAAAATAAAGCAATATCTATATGTTGCTAAAATTAATTAACAAAATTTAATCAACTATTAATGGTTGGCAACTTCAATTCAATCAAAATATTTTTTAAAACTTACTTTATTTCTGATTTTATAATCTGCTTTTTTATTTTGTTTAAACAAGTATTTCCTGCCACGGCCTACTAAAGAATACAGCCTGATTTGTCACCTTCGAGAAGCAAAAATTAACAGGCCAACTTTTTCTCGTAATAGCGACTGATAAATTTTTGTTCTGTCTGAGCAGGTGGCCTCATTGGATATTGTGACTAGTCACTAGTCTAGAACATATACGTACAGTGCTTTTGGCGTTTAATACTTAAAGCAGTTTGAGATATACTGTATGCTGATATTTTTAAGATTAACTTTAGTCAAAAGGTCGTAAATATAAGCTACACATTTTATAGCTCAGACAACTTACGGTTAATGTGATGCAATAAAGCGTTTTTTCACTAGTAATAGAGATGCGTTTAAATTTTACGACTAATATAATAAGCTATTAAATGCCATAACAAAAAGAAGGTTTATGCTGCTGAAGCAATTTCTGTAAGTAAAGAATTAAAAATTTTTGCGAGGCCAGGCTGTTACATCTGTCTGCTATTATGACGTTGCAGTGACATTATGTTAGCATCACAGTGTCTACTCACCTCCCTTCATCAACAATAGAATCTGTTTAGTCAACATTCAGAAGTGATACATAATATTAGTTAAGCAGTGACAAGAATAATAAGAAACTTACATGGCGTTGCCCGCAGCTAGCTAAAATTCTTTCAAGCAAAGGACGCAGATACTAAATTTTTACTGCAAGTTGGCTGAAATACGAATCGATTGCGATTTTGAGACAAATTCAATAGCAATATGGCGATGGCAAATAGGAAAAGAGAGCTATTAGCTGAATAAGACGCAGCAAATAAGCAAATAGCTGAATTGTCTCAAGCTAATCAAAAAACTGCTTGCAAACAAAATGTTGACGAGCCGCTTGTATGGCTAAAAGCATTCTTAGAAGCGCAATTATCAATGCAACAGCAAGCGCAAGCACAATATAAAGAAAATCAAAGAAAAATGCAAGAAATAATTGAGAGATTTTTGCAGCAGCAGCTTCCCTTAAATGCAGATCGCGAGACCAACGACCCGCTTATGCAAAACACTTGCAAATATCAACTATTCTTACTTTGACAGTTAGACAGTACAGGATGTAAGTTTAAAACAACAGTCATCATGTTAACGCACTTAGGGAGCAAAGAAAACCTTTTTTTTATAAGCATTGCCAGAGTAATTAGGATCTGGTTAAGACTAGACCGTAAGCGCCTTTTCGGATGTTTTTTTTTTTTTGGTTATGGTAGGCTAAAGGTTAGGGATGGGGTTGAGGTTAGGGTTAGGTTTAGGGTTAGTACAATGGTTATCCCTATTACTAATCCTTAAAGACTCTTATGGTCTAGTCTTAACCAGGCCCAGTAACTCGTATGAGTTAGCCATGAGGTAATAAGATATGTTGCACAGCATAGTGCGAGGGCATATAGCTAAATAGTCAGCTTGGAAATGGATGTACGCAAGGTTGCCTGTTGGCATATAGTTTGAACGTTGGCTTAACTTGTGATGTGCATCTTCAGCTAAACCGAGTAGGTAAATTGTTGCTTTTGCTGTAGGTAAAAATTTGTTGAGTATCAGATTACAAATAAATAGTATATACACTCTTGTTAAAATCTGTACGAGATGGTGAATAAATATGTAATTTATAGTTGCAATTCTGGATATGTCACCAAAGCTGAAAAAGAAAACAAAGTCTCTTCATTTTCTTTCCCTTTTCATAAGCCTGATTTGCTACGTAAATGGATTAGATTTGTTAATCGCTCTGATTGGACACCAACTTCAAATTCTGTAATTTGTATCAAACACTTCAAAGAAGAATTAATTATTGAAGAAAAATGAAAAACGTTAAACTGGAATTTAGACCCAGTCCCAACTACACATACAAGTGCCTCCCTTCGCCAACTACCAGCACATCACAAAAACCTCCCAAAGTAAGAATATATCAAAAAGATGAGCTAACTCTTTTTGAAAAACAAGATAAAATTAAAGATTTTAATGATATTAATGCGAATCATGCTCCTGCAAACTAACTGTTTTATAAAAGTTTGGAATTTGTTGTCTTTTACAATCTGAAATTTTCTTCGTCCAGTTTTCCAAAAATATATGGAGCCATAAAAATCAATAAAAATCTGCATGTTCAGTTGGAATTGTGTGGAGATAGTGTGCCGCTGCCTCAATGGTTTGTGAAAGGAAAGGATCCAAAGCTGACTAATGTGAGTATGCTTGATAATTTTCATTCATATCTGCAAAATTTACAAGACTCTTGAAATACTTTTATTGAAGAAATGAAAAGCCGTCAACACTATAAAGCTAAAGGCCGGACATCTTACTCTTCACAATTTCTAAGATTTGCTCTACTTCGCTATTCTTCTGCCCAAGCTTTCCAAATTGTACTGAAACATTTTTCTTTTCCATCCATGCCTTTGTTACCAAAACTAAGCTTTTTGCTTGTCCAAACAAACGTTTGATGCTACGGTTACTACTTTAAAATCGCAAGCTGCCTTAATTTTTGATCTTTTGGGTGAAGGTTATCGGTATGTAACCTGTGCAAAGTTTCAATGTGACCCACTTGAAAAGTGCTTTTCTCAGTATAGACAAATGAGTGGAGGGAACTTTCTAGTTAATATGAAAGAAATCCAAGACACACTTGGAATTAATCTAATCTGCAGATCGTTGCTGAAAGAGGGCATTAATTTATCGGAAAATGATTTGTTTTATGAAAACGACATTTCATCTCAAAAATTGATGAATTGGAAGAGAAGACACAAAGTGTAGATGCCGAAGATTTCATCCTTTCCAATGACAGTCCCGAAGTGGCAGTCTTTTCAGCTGGATATATTGCTCATAAAATCAGCAGAAAGTTTGGTTGCACTCCTTGCAATGAGCTACTGCAAGAACGTTCAACTGACTCTACATACTTTAATCATCTTTCTAGAGGGAATTTAACCATACCATCTCCAGCATTGTCAGACTTCGTGAGCAATGGTTCAAAGATTTTGGATTACTGGACTATTTTGATGATCTTATTTATAGTCAGTACAGTGAATCGGTGCGACTGGTTAGTCTGTAA
The DNA here is from genome assembly GCA_963680785.1 of Diplosoma virens. Lineage (NCBI taxonomy): Eukaryota > Metazoa > Chordata > Ascidiacea > Aplousobranchia > Didemnidae > Diplosoma > Diplosoma virens. The sequence continues at coordinate 50,229,426 of OY796880.1, read as the reverse complement.
TCTTGCACAAAAAATTAATTGTTAATTATGGGTGTAATTTACATAGGCAAAAAACATTCAATTTCATCATAATCGTCGTTGTAAATATCTTTTTTAATAACAAGCGCCGCCATGCTGGTGACAGTGTTGTGCGAAGTTCTATTGCTGGTTTTAAAAAACGTCAACGAACAAAAGAAGCATAAATTCCCCAATAACCTTTTTAAAATCAGTTACATTTTTTATGTTCACATTCAAATTTGGTTTATGTAATAACCACTTTACCAACCTAATTCATTATTTATCATTATTTTCACTCTGTTAGTTTGTGATTATTGTGACCCAACCTGGATTGCTGCAAATTTCTTATGCCATTTCATTGCATAAATTTAACTGTAGTAATCTAGTATTCATTGTAATACTCGTACAAAGTACATTTTTATTGTGAATATAGCCAATTAGCCTTTTTCTAAAGGCTTAACATCATTATAATCAATTAAGCAAATGAGAAACCGGGTACTAAAAAAACTTTCAAACTTTAAACCTTGTTTTTACTGTCAGTTATATCAGTATTAATATCTTTTATTGATGTCATTCTTTAAACTTCAAATTATTTTCGGATATTGTTTATAATTTCACTGTTAAGTCTTATGATGCTAATGAAACACTTTTGATTTTGGCAACTTTTTAAATTCTAGCAGTTTAATGGAGCAATGCTTGTCATTTCACAATGCTTTTAGCATTAAAATAAAATAATTTATTTTGTTATGACGTCATTTTTAAATAATATGATTAAAAGAAAAGTATTTGACAAGGCCATTGTTTATCTTAAATGGCACTCTGACCATATCACGCATATACTGTAAACATCGCAGATAGTAACGAAAAATAAAAATCTAAGTTATTACAGTCGGCCTGTTAATTTTTGCCTCTCCAAGGTGACAAATCAGGCCTTATTCTTTAGTAGGCCGTGTTCCTGCATAAAAAAAAAAAGAATGGCTTTTAAAGTTTCGGGTGTTTTTCACTATGTAGCACAGTAGGCTAATTTGTAAAAAAAAGTTTATTAGGCTAAGTAACAATAAATGATAAGACTTTGCTTTGGTGTCTAATACTGTAATTGTCTACTAAAAGGTACAAAATATTGCAGTACCAAGTTGATTAAAAACAGGAAATTTTCACATAATTCAAGTTTATCTTTAAAAATCACATTGCTTGTTTTCTCTTAATAATATTTTTTCAAGCCTTTTCAGTGTAGAATCAGATTCTATTTATTTTTTTAGAAGATTTCATCTTTCTCTCGATTGATTTTAGTTAAGAGTCTACGGTTTTTCTTATACAGTATATCTTTTTTTCTTTTTGGCTGCTTTACGCGCCATTTACATTATTCACTTACTACAGCTTAGGGTAGTAATTGATTATGCATCTGGCATTTGCTCTCTGTCATTAGATTCATAAAGGGGAAACAACTAAGTCGGCAACTCAAGCAATAACATTAAACAAAATACGATTTGCTTGAAATTTAAAACGTAAAGTTTTTATGAGTTGCACGCAGCGCAGCGCGGTACGCGACAAAGTTTTCTGAAAAAGGTTACTGCGCTGCACGCGACCGCCTCAGCTGTGAGCATTACTATAAACTTAAACCTGCATTGTTTTCTACAAAGTGTGCTGTCCTTACTTTTCTTTCATTGTTTTTTCCAAATAAAATTATGTCAGATTTTAGTCTGCTTGATTTTCAAAAAAAAATGCTGTGTTTGGTCACCGCTTGAAGTGCAGACCGTTTATTTAATTTTGCTTAAATTAAAAAAACTTTTATTTTGCAGCCCTTATGGACAGGCTTTTTTGTATAATTTAAATGTACAAATTAGTACAGCTAAGAGATTTCTTAAACTAGCTATTAAAATGTTTAATTCTAGACATTAGTTCTGCCCGAATAAAATATCGCAGTAAAGTAATTTATATTTGTTTTCTAATTTCCCCTTGTCCTAAAGGTTTTTTAAAGTTTTTTTTTTAATTTCCAAGTTTTACTGTATAATAACTTTGTTTTACTTCTTTATCTGTTTGTATTGACCTGGTTGCTGTTCTCCGCAACGTAATCCCTTTTGGGAATTTTTTGTGAAATGTTTTTGTCAAGGTACAAAAAACTATCTCAGATAGACTAAGGATCGAACTTGCATTGTACTGCTTGAAAATCAATGTTATCACACAATAAACTATTCAGTCGACACTTCCCATTTGCAAAAGAAAAACACTCTGCACGCTAAAAAAAACATTTCTAACCAAAACCAATTCTATTTAAAGTATTGAATTAATAACAAATAATAGAAGCTACCAATTTACCCAGAAAATAATCATCTTTAACAAATTCAATAGAAGTTCCCGCCTGGGTGTAAGCAAATCCATTTTTATCGTAGCCGCTTCTTCCAGCGCAAGGTGATGCTGCAGAGCAAAAAAACCCATGTACATGCATTTTTTTTTGGAGAGAATCGCTAAAACTTTTTACTTTAACTTTATTCTTTTCAATGCCCGGATTTCTGAAGCTCACTTAAAAAAACTTTTAAAATTTCTTTATTTGTGGAAATAAATTTTTAATGGACTAGCTAATAAGATAATATTGATTATGTATGGGCAAAGACAAAGTTAGGAGGTAAAATAGATATTTTTCAACAAATTTGTGAATTCTTTTGCTTTTGCAAAAATTTAATTTTTTTGTTTTTTAGAATGACCTAGATCAGGGCTTCTTAAACTAGGGGTCGCGACCCCCAATGGGATCGCCTGAAATAATTTAGGGGTTGCGAATCAAATTGGCATTTTGTGCTTTGTGCCGCAAAACTTTGAAAATCCCAGTAATGCCGCGGAACTTTTGGAAAAAATTATGATTATTGCACATGTGATAGGCAAATCAGAGAATTTGGGGACAAAAATTGACAAATTGGAGCTTGATTCTGAGTGCAGACCTTTTTTTTAGAGAACACCTGAAGTTGGCGACGAAAATAGATAAATCGCAGTTCGATTCTGAGTGAAGACCTTTTTTTTTTAGAGATCACCATGATTTTGGGAGGAAAATATGGAAAAAGGAGATCGATTCAAAGTGAAGACTTTTTTTTTTAGAGAACGGCATGATTTGGGGAGAAAAATACGGAAAAAGGAGATCGATTCAAAGTGAAGACCTTTTTTTTTAGGATTCATTATGATTTTTGGAGAAAAATTGCAAAGTGCGAGATCAAAACCCTCTTATGTCTTTAGAGAACACCAAGTTTTGAGAATTCTTGCCTCGGGCCCCTAATTTTAAATATCCACCACTAATTGGGGTCACATAAAATTTTATTTTTTAAAACGGGGTCGCAGAACAAAAAAGTTTAAGAAGCCCTGACCTATATTTTGATTTACTTTTGTAAATTTCAAACTTGTTGTGCGCGTAGACGTGATGCCATTTGTTTGATTTTTGGTCAAAGTTTCAAGCTTCGGTACAGGATATTTATTAGAACTGCACATAAAGTTTGTTACTAAAATTCTCCAAAAGAAAAATGCGATACTTACCAAATTAGAAATATGCATTGAAGCAAAAGTTAAATAATTGATATTTTCTCTGGTAAATGTAAATGGCGAAAATATTGTTTATGGAGTTTTTTTTAAAAAAAGAAAAAATGAAACTGTAGCGACTTTTTGAAACTGACTCAAAGTGTAAATAACTCAAAAATGGCGAACGAGAATAGAGTGATCTGTTCAGGCTCATAAATTGTTTGTAAAATATATGGTATCTTATCAAAAACTAATTAAGAGTTATTCTTATTTTTTACAATTAAAATTTTTAAATTGCTTATTTTAGAAAGTATAAAAAATACTTACTAAGAAATTTTCCTTCATTTTTACTTGTGATATCCACAATGGTGTTAGATTTTGTTCCTTGAAAAATATAAGATTTGTTTATGCTAGAGATTTTTTTAAAAATTGCAAAAAAATTCATCACTTGTGCTTAGTAGCAAAAATAACTCTCTTTTAAGCTAAATATTTGAAAAACCTCGCGTTCTTTAATATAGTTAAATAGCAACTTAAAAACATAAAGCAAGCACAACTTTTTAAAGAAAATGTAACACCAGCTTTTTTTGAAGTGGATGCAGCTGATTACACAAGACCAGTGGCATGCACAAAAATTTGTTGGGCGGGAGAGGTTGCAATTCAAAAACGCGATAATTAAAAATTGTCTTGGTCATGGGCCGAAAAATTTTTTAAACCAACATTCCAAATTAGAGTAAGCCTATTATGCTTTTTGAGCGTCTTGCAGTTGCACGAGTTTTTTCGCCTAACCGCAAATACAACTACATGTATTAAATATCAATAGAATTTTTTACCAGTTTAGCTCACTGATATAATTCTATTCTGCTCAAATTGAATTCAGTTTTAATAATGGCTACGATCACAAAGTAGGGCTACAAAAGTATGAAAAATTCACCTGCTATAGCTACATATCGAATTCTATTTGAATAAGATGGTGATCGCACTTGGGTGAAACAGGATAATGAGTTTTTAATAAATTATATTTTAATTGTATGATAGTTTGATTCAAAAATATTAAGCTCTAACTTTCTTAACCAGCACTCTGTATTGCAACTAAAATTAACTATAGCTTAGTTTTTCTCAAAGTGAGCCACATTGCTCTCTAGGAAGGAATTCGTAAACGGTAGAAAAATAATGTTAAAAGGAGGAATTTGAATAAAATGTAAGTTAATTCAAAATATTAACTGATAACATAAACTAGCACGGCTTTTATACTTAGTTGTACCTTGACAATCCATAAAAGTTGTTTCACTAAAGTGAAGAACAAAAAAGGTTGTTATTGTTGTTGTAGTACGGAAGGCCATCGACTCTCGGTCAAACACTTACAAGGATGGGGCCAAAGGTCTATTCTTGTTCTACCCCAGGCTGCTGCACTGCCCGGAAGATGTTGCCAGCAATGGTATTATACCAGCATAGGGTTTTATCATTAAGAACCATTATGCCACGTAATGCATACCATGCCCGATCTATGGGGCATGCTGTTACGACGTGTTCTTTAGTTTTTTCAATGACACAGCATTCGCAATCTGGTAAAGGAATGCGACCCCGTTGTGCATGGACGAATGAAATTGCCAAACACCAGTCTGCAGGCGATTGAACTTAGCCCAACCTGTTTGGGGAAGCCCATTTCAACAGGACTGGTATTGGTCGTGGTTATGAAAGCACCAAGCCCTGATATATTCTCACAATACTCCGTTCTCCATCTATGATTTGTCCTCTGGGAAACACCAGACTGGCGCGCAGTATTCTTCTGCCAAGTAGACCAAAGATAGAGCAGCTGTACGCAACGTTTTGGCTCAGCACTCCGTCTTCGCAACTCGCCTCAGCGGGGTGACGCGAGAAGACACGATTTTTTAAGCAATGCAACAAAATGGTGACGGAATGTGAGCAATCTGTTTTTTTACCCCAAAACATGTCACGATCGGACAGAATAGTAAAAGTTTATTGCTATTATAAATTTTTAGCTCACGTTTGATCTCTCAGTTATTTAAATGAAAAGCTGCTATCACCATCTTTGAGAGATTGATTTTCAACTTCTAGGTTTGCAGATACGCAAAAACTGTAGTTACGTTTTGACTTCTAATTCCTTTCAATTTCAAAAAGAGTTAAAAGAGTGCAACAATGCTAGATCGGCTGTAAAAGCAAACTTTCTAAAGCTTTCGGAAGGCAAATCACACGTATACACGTAGATATTAATAACAAGAAGAGAGGCCAATACCGATCTTTGAGGAACGTCATTTCTTTGACGGCGGAGCTTGCTTCGCTTGCTGTCAAATAGTAGGAGTAAAACTTCTGTTTCGGACAAGGTCTATGATCATTTTAATCATGTGCTTATTGGACAAAAGTTTCAGCAGCTTGCAGGTAAGACCACGGTGCTTTACATTAAAACAAAAACCAAAAGAAGGTTTTTTACTTTAAAACAAAAAGAATTTTTTTAAAAGAACTATTGTTTTGTACTTTTCGAAATGGCGGTAGCTAAATTTGAAAGGGAAGTATACAACAGAAACTTTGAAAACCACTGAACTATGAGCATATTGAAATAGTTTTATGTAAAAATGAAGAAACATTTTCGTTAATTTTGCGTATATTTTTAAGTTTTTTCGTCCTGTTTTACAAAGTATAATAAGTTTCTATGAGAAATCCTCCTTAGATGCTTAGCACTTGTTTTACTTTTCATAGTATTGTATCTTATAGCAAAGCGAAATACGTTTGCATCTCAGGCGCAAACATTGTGATAAAACAATCAAAAATGAAGCATGAAAGGCCTAATTTTTTTCAAATATTTTTCGGTTTTGAAAGTTTTACTTAGTTTAGCAACTTTGACGTAATTGGGGCGATAGAAACGATCTTTAAAAAAATTATTAATAAAGTTTAAAAGCACGAACCGCAAAAATGATAAAAGCTTATACCATATCTACTTGTCCCTAATATATTATTTACTTATAAGTGCATATCTTTAATCACGTTTCTTCAACAGAGGGGTTTTGACCTTCAAACCCCCTCCCCGTGTGTACGCCCATGGACAAGACGTTTTCTAACTGGAAAAAATATTTACGTCACTGAGATTATTTGTCATGTTTATTGATTTTCGATTTTTGCTATAAATGCAGGAAAGATTCTTGAAACCTCAACTTTAGTATTAAAAGTCGAAGATAGCGATAATAGTACTAAGTGACTGAGTTGGCTGTGTAACCAGGTGTGATGATGTTACGCTGTCTATCGCAAATTTGTAACATTATTTGGCAAAAGTTTTGAGCATATAATGAAAGGTTAGTTATCTTTGTCGTGCTGTTGGTTGTGGTTGAAAGTTGAGATAATTATCAAAATTAACATCATTTTTATCATCACCTGAACATCTATTTAGTTTACTTGTAGAACAACGTTAGAAGGGTTGAACTTACAAAAAATAGTAGTTCAACTGGGTCGAAAAATGCTGTGGTTCTCACTTAAATAGTTTTTAAGGTTGTCGATATCAACGCCAGAGGGTTGAGTACAACATTTACGGGGTAGATAAATAGCAAGGGATTAAATAAGATTAATAAAAGGCAGATAGGATTTACTACAGCAAGAAAGCAAAAAACTTAACTAAAAAGTATGCTATTTTTAATGATAAAAATTTTTTTTCTTCACTTATTTTTAATAAAAAGCATGGTTGCATTGAAAGTGAAGACTACATTACATTAGCTAATAAAGTGCAGTGCATTGTATTTGATAAAAATTTTTTTACTCCAATTGGGGTCGTCTTCGCCGTCGTTTGGAAGGGCATCCACTCCAGGTCAAAACAAACAGGATTGAGGCCGAGGGTTTATCCTTTTACTACCCCAGACTGCTGCGCTGCCCGGATCAGATGCTGGCAGTGATGTTATTAAGCCAGCATCGAGTTTCGTCATCCAAAAACCGTCAGACCTCGTGCTCCATATGGTTCCCGATGTATAGGGCACGCTGTTAGAACATGGTCTGCGGTTTGTTCAAAGACGCCACACTCGCAATTCGGTGAAGGAGCGAGACCCCATTTATGCATGGATGAATGGAATCGCCCAACACCATTCCGCAGGCGGTGAAGCTTAACCCAAACTGTTTGGAGCAAGCTCATCCCAACAGGCCTGGTACTGGTCCTGGGTATAAAAACACGGAGCCTGGAAGTATTCTCACAATACACCGCGTTCCATTTATGGTTTGTCCATTCAGAAGAGCGGATGCCAAGTCCGGCAAAGTTGTCAAAAAGATTCCGTGCAGATGGCACAAATGGGCGTCTAGATTTTAATCTCTCTTGGCGAGCACCTGAGGACCCACTTAAAAGACCATACAAGATATGAGTCAAGAGATCCATGGTAAGTCAAAGAGAGTGTCGCTCCCAATCGGCGAAGCTCAGGTAGCTGGGTTCCAGAAGGTATGGGTATATGGTCCGTTGGAGTGGAACGCAGACATCCAGTGACATTGCTCAAGGCGTCATTCAAGACACTGTCTATAAGGCGAGTGTGAGCGCTGCGACACCAGACTGGTGCGCAGTACGCAGCTGTTGAGTAGATCAGAGATAAAGCAGCACTGCGTAGTGTTTTGGCACTAGCACCCCATCCTGAGCCTACAGTCGCCTTAGCAGTGTGATGCGCAAGGATAGTTTTTGCGGCATCCCACTAGATGGTAACGAAACGTGAGTGATCTGTCCAGTTTTACCTCAAGATAAGTAGGGGTTGGACCGAACGGTAAAAGTTTATCATTGTTGTCGACGTTTAGCTCACATTTGACCTCTCGGTTATTTAAGTGAAAGGCTACCGTCACCGTCTTAGTGTGACTGAGCTTCAACCTCCAAGTCTGAAGATACACTAAAAGTGTAAGCATGTCTTGGCTCAAAGTCCCCTTCAAGTCCTTCCAGTTTCCAGAAGAGTGTAATAATGCTAAATCATCAGCATAAGTAGAATTTCTGGAAATCATGGAAGCCAGATTGTACGTAGAGATGTTGAATCTGAGGGGAGCCAAGACCGACCCCTGAAAGACGCCATTTTTCAGACGGCGTAACCTGCTTTGCTAGCTGTCACCGGTAGTGAGGGTGAAACTTCGGTTTCGGACAAGCTCCATAATTATTCTGACCATCTGCTTATCTCAAGCAGGCAGAAATTGCAGGTAGAAGCCTCAACAGCTTGCAGCCACGGTGCCAGACAGTGTCATAAGCAGCTGTTAGATTGATAAATATGGCACCGGCCTTCTTCTAAGCCTCAAAAAAATCCTCGATGCTCTGAGTCAGCATAACAATTTGATCTACGTTGACTTGCCGCGTCGAAATCCAGCCTGTTCTTTAGGGAGCAGTGGATCAATTAATAGCTCGACGCAGGCGTAGATCAGCTTTTCAAAATTCTTGTAGAGGACACAGAGCAGAGATATCGGTCGATAACTTTTTGAGTCCTTCACAGGCTTCACTAGCTTTGGGATAGCGACTACAAGCGCTCTTCTCCAGATCTTGAGAATTTTGAGTCGGCACGAGCAGGAAGAGAGGAAGTCAGGTAACCAGGACTTCAAAGCAGCTCCAGCATGGATTATAAGCTCTGGGAAGATGGAATCAAAGCTCGGGGCTTTACCTGGTTTTAAGTATTGATGGGCAGGAGTAAATTGGGGTCAACGTGCAATAAAGGTTGAGAACCACAGTGAAGCTATTTGGTTTGCTAATCCTCAGTATAAAAGATAAAATTTTTTAGAAAGATTATTTGATTTGCTTTCGCATTTTCCTAAGTTGGCTTTTTTTCTGTGTTAAACTTAAAAACCTATTTATAGTCAGATCGGGTTGTTACCGTTCAAAAGAAAACATTTTCCGCAAACTTTTTGCTGTTCTATACTCCCAGTTCCTCTCCATACAGAGAAGCGATGAGCACAAGTGATTAACTCCTGACCAGGTCCTATATGTAACAAAGGTTGATAATGTTTTATAAATTATACTGGAATTCACAAGACACACACCTCTGCTTTTGATACGAACTCCGAGCCACTGATCCGTTTTGTTTCCGTTTTTAGTTGATTGCCCTGTTTGAAACCAAAATATAAACCAAAACAAAAATGAAAAAATAAATAAAATAGAAATTATTACATAGGTATGATGTCAAATAGACCAGGGGTGGGCAAAGTTTTTAATGAAAGAGCCACATGTGAAAATTCAAAACTGCCGGAGAGCCACCAATTCTGTTTGAGGTGTTAATGCAAATAGAGTAAATAAAGCAAGTTTTAATCAAATAATAAAAGCAAATACAACATTACACGATTTACAATTTTTTCAAGATTTTATCAGCATTAGATCTGCTTTGGGTTTTTACTTTATTAGCTAGCTTTTGAAAATCTGGGGGATATAAAGTCAAATCAAGGTTTCCAGATGCAAAATTGGAAAATAAGCTAATTAAGATGAAAAAATAGCCAAAATTATCAAAATTAAGCAAGACAGAATTTTATTTTGTCGCTAAAAAAAGTGTTCTCTAAAAAAAAATAAAAAAGGTCCTCAGTTAAAATCTTTCTATGATCTCTCAATTTTTCTCCCAAAATCATGGCTAGTTTGCAGTGATGTCTTTAATAGGGTGCAAACGGTGCGGCCGCACTGAATCTCCCTGAAATACATCAAAAAGTGGCCCCCTACACAAGAAATTGCTCTATTTTTTCATAGTAGCACCAGGACGTCGATGACATGTCAAAAAAAAAGAAAAAATTTTGAAAAAAAAGGAACGGCTTCCTAGGCAGCTGATCATTTTTTTTGAGATCACAATGTCTTGGGGCAGTATAAAGTGCCTCTCCATGCTTTGGATCACCCAATAGTAACCCCTTCCTAAATTGAAGACCTTTTTTTTTATAGATCACTATGCTTTCATATACCAAAAATGGCTTCAGCTACCTTTTTTCAGCACACTAAATAGGGCTCTCCTTACGTTTTTTGCACCGGGACTCCCCTTTTTGTAAAGCCATCACTGCTAGTTTGCACTCCAGCCAAAAAAAACCCAAAAACCAAAACAAAGTTTTTCATACCAATCACACTAAAAAAAAGCCAATCTGGCAACCCTGGTCAAAGCAGTGTGCATTAATTTTCTCAAATCTTCATTTGTTAGAATTGCACGATATTATTATTTTACAAATTTCCTTACAAAGAAGCGAATCTCAGAGAAGCAAGCGCTATTTTTGTTTCTTTTATTCTAATGTTACCAGCGTGCCTCGGTGGGCGAGAAATAAATGAAAGATAGCGCTCGCTTTGCTCAAATTTTTTCTGTGGTGTAAATGGTCCAACTTTTTAAAGACGGGGGGATCTGTCCGACAGATTCATGCATTTTGTCGCCTAGGCGGGGAAATCTATCTCATAGACTTCCTCTTTGCATCGCGTGCATAGAATGCATCTTAACGCGGTGATACGCTTAGAGGTTTACGTTTACGGGATTAGCGGTTTACACGGGATTAGCGGTTTGCACGGGATTAGCGGTAGTGCTAACAATTAGCTGCAGGCACAATTGTCGGCGTTTAGACGCATTTGTATCATTTTGTCATAAGTAATTATTTTTTAGTTTTATTTGTTCAATTACTTGTCGTGCCCTATAACTAAACGGTTTTCGATGTAAAAATATACGGTGTGTCATAAAAACTGAGGTGCCCAAAAATAGATTGAGATATACAATTGTAATAACTTTTTATAAATATTTTGTCACAAATAATCATTTTTTCTTTTTATTTGTTCAATTAGTTGTCGTGCTCTAGAATATTATAGTGTACTATAGAACATTGATAAAAGCGTAGCCAAAAAAGCAAACCAAGATCTCATAGAGCATCTAATACGTTAATCGCTAATATAAATGAATAACTTCGGATCTATGAAATAAATAGCTTTGGATCTATAAAACAATGAAAAAAGCTTAGTCGGAAAAAAAATTGGGTTAATTGAGATTTTCGAAAGCAATTACGTGAATTTGGCGATAATTGACTATACTATGAAAATTGAAAAAGCGTAGCCAAAAAAGCAAACCAAGATCTCATAGAGCATCTAATACGTTAATCGCTAATATAAATGAATAACTTCGGATCTATGAAATAAATAGCTTTGGATCTATAAAACAATGAAAAAACTTAGTCGGAAAAAAAATTGGGTTAATTGAGATTTTTGAAAGCAATTACGTGAATTTGGCGATAATTGACTATACTATGAAAATTGAAAAAGCGTAGCCAAAAAAGCAAACCAAGATCTCATAGAGCATCTAATTTGATAATCGCTAATAAAAATGAATAACTTCGGATCTATGAAATAAATAGCTTTGGATCTATAAGAAAATGAAAAAAGCTTAGTCGAAAAAAATTTGGGTTAATTGAGATTTTCGAAAGCAATTACGCGAATTTGGCGATAAAATATAATCAAAAGTTTTGATTGACTGTACTATAGAACACTGAGAAAAGCGTAGCGGAAAAAGCAAACCAAGATCTCATTAGAGCATCAAATGCGTTAAATACGCTAATAAAAATAAATAACTTCGGATATAAGAAATGAATAACTTAGGATCTACAAGACTTTCTATAGTTTGTCGAAAGCAAACTAAGTGAAGAATATTTTTTTTATTGCAAGCAGCATATAAAAACACTAAAAACAATTTATACATAATAATTATATAAAAAAATACACAAAAAAATGATCACAAAATGTCAAACGAGAAAAAGTCGGCAATACGAGTGTCGCTCCAGGCCAGGGGTGAGGGTCCTTTTTGCACTTACAGGCCAATTTCAAAAATTAAAAGTTAGGGGAGCAATATAGTTTTGAATTTGAAAATTTTTTGATTTTGGTTTGACAATATCAGGGTGGTCCAAACCGTGACGTAATTCTATGTGGCCCGCCGAACAATTTTATACAATTCAAGTCTTATCGATCGCGTGCAGTGGCTAATTTTTATAACAATGCTTCTAAATCACTGGGTCGTGACCCAGAACAACATGATATTGGGAAAAAATAGAAAAATCCGAAACCGATTTTAAATGAAGACTTTTTTTCTTTTTTTTTCTTTAGAGATCACTAAGGTTTGGGGACGAAAATAGAGATGTTTATGCTTGATTGTGGCGACAAAGCTTTCTCGTCCATTTTCGGCCAAGATTAGGGTCGCTACAAAAATAGGTTGAGAATCACTGTTCTAAAACAAGGCATGACGGTTTCTGGGACAGAGTCTAGCGTTATCGTTCAGTCCAGAAATTTTCAAACATCCGCGACCGATTCCTGGTAAAGACGTTTTTTAGAGAGCACCACGATTTTGAACAATTTCTACCCGGCTCAGGCCCGCAAACTCGAACATTTTTCAAAAGTGGCCCGCAAGAGTGAAGAATTCGGACCATCCTGAAATCATTGAAATTTTGTATTTCTTGCTAAATTTACACTGATATTTGGTATGTGGCTTCTTTCTAAAAATTTTTATGATCCCTAATCTAAATTGTTGTTTTACTGGCATCGTCCTATAACATTTCGATCGAGATTATATAGATGTATGCGGATTTAACCCCATCGGTTTGTCATGCCAATTTGTAAGGACACTATCTGCCCCTTGTGTCACGGCGTTTTACAAATATTGCTGGCAAGGAGGAATTGCCTCCAATTTCTCATTTTCCGGACCCTCAAGTTCTGCTCAGCATTTCAAATAAATAATTTGTGTTCATCAAAAATTGTTTTATTTTGTGTGCAAAATAAACTGCATCGAAGAATTGCCAGGTCTTGCGTTTAGTCTTTTTTGCATATCTCGGAAATAGCTTTCTTTCTCGTAATTCTTCACAAGCTACTAATCCTATTAGTTTAGAAGCTGATAATTAATTTGGATTTTCCGGTTTTAATTGGATGAAACCGCGTGCAAACACATACAATCTCGTCGAGATCACTCGCGTACACGAAAATTTGTGAACTTGTCGACTGCTTTTTCTCGAATAAATCGTTCATTTTTCTCTCTTTCAGAAACTTTTTTTTCTAATGTGAAGTTTAGATCTTTAGCTTTCGCTAGCGACTAAGCAAGTTAAAATATCTTGCCACACGGTGACGCAAGAAGAAAAAAACGGCAATTTTTGAAAAATAACTAGGGTCAATTCTTTTATTTATTACTAATTCATTTTTCATTCAATTTTTATAAATTTTATATCGTTTTAATCACAAAGAAACAGGCTTTTAGATAATATAAAGTTTTAATTTCTTTTTAAACAAATAAAAGCGGAAATATTTAATAAACTTAGAGTACATTTTTTCTTGTTTTTTTTAAACAAAAGAGCCCGCGTTTTTAAAAAACGGCCGAAAAACCAGCCCGTACGGAAAGACAAAGAATTGCTTTTATTTCCACGTTATAAATCGACTTAGCAACTAATTAAAAATCTTCGTTTGCAGTGAATAGCAATTGAACAAATTTTCGATTTCGTTATTATTGTTTAGCTAGAAGAGCCGCAAAAAAAAGGTCGGCGAGCCACAGGCAGCTCGCGAGCCGCAATTTGCCCACCGTTGAAATAGACTGTTAAAAATATTCAATTAAAATTTATCAGTTCAAATTCAAATAAAAAATTAAAACAATTCAAACGTTTTTTTGGAGAGAACCACATTTTCTAATAAAAACTTATTTTTCTCATTTTACAATTACGAATAACAAGTATAAACTTCACTTGGTATAATTATCAATTCAAAGATAAACTGCTGTTTTTACGTTTCGGAAAGCTAATCAAAAGATTTGCCGAATAGCGCTTTTCCCAAGAGGACGACAACAAAGCGAGAACAGCAAAGGAACTAATATCACTTTAAGTATGTAGATTTTAAAACTAAGTCAAACTTTTCGGGCAGACTTGCCATGATTCAAAGAGTTATCGGCAGCGTGGTCGAGTGGTTAACGCACCGGACTGATGATCAACATGATCTCGGTTCAAAACCCACTTGCGCCACTCTGTTGTGTTCTTGGGAAAAACACTTTACGGCACTTTCCCCTGCTTGGTGGTCTTGACAAGCAGTTCTAAATTACAGTAATATTTCTACTAAATTACAAGCGGACAGCAATATCTTGGCATCTCCGGAAGCAGGTCGGGGTAATTGCTTACCCTATGTATAGCGCCTCCGTCGCTTTTCTGCGAGTCAGGAGGATAAATATAGAGATTAAAAAAATAAATAAATAAAACTACTTTAACATTTTCAAAAAAGATAATTTCTTTTACTTTACAAGCAAAGCTTGCTAAATTTTTTGATATACCTGTAAATCTTATTTTAATAAATCTTGATTCTCATAAATAAAAAGCGTTTTTGAGTTTATAGTAGTCTGTTTTGGTATTAAGCAATTACTTTTAATGTTAAAACACGAAGTACAGAATTATCACAGTTCTATTCAGTTTTTTAAACTTTTTATCTCGCCAATGATTTGAAACAGCCAAGTCCAGCGCCAGCGGGCTGCGTGCGACTGGACAACGAAATTTTTGAAACCCACGAGTTTTTCAAAGTTGATTCAATACAGTGTTAATGTTACAGTTGGCAATTTTAATAAAAAAAACAACTTGGTTTTGTCCTTACAAAGCAAAGTATAAAAAAGGTCTTACAATTGACTTTACAATTTTTTTATCTGCACTTCGGGCTCAAAGCAACAATTTTGGTCTTTGTATTTGAACAGTTTCTAGCCAACTGTGGCCCACATTTTCAAACAATCTCCAAATGTGGCCCGTAGAAGTCAAGAATTCGGACCACTCTAGTTTGATAGGTTGGAAACTTAAACCATATATTGTTTAAGTTCGTCACTTCATGAAGTAAATTACTGAGAAATACTAAGCTTTTGACAACTTTAAAATTGATTAAAAGCAATTTTTAAATCAAACTTACCGTTATCCATATTAATTCGAAGGCAATCATTGGCATTTGTCGACACCGGACAAAAATAGACTCCCCCGGGTCTAGATGTATTTGGTTGTGAGGGAAGGGCATTAACCGTCGGACTCCCGATAACTAATAAACTCCCTTTCACACTGCCTATGACTGCTCAAAATAAAAATAAAAAAGTCAGCTTTGTTTTTAGCTAGGATTTTTCTAGATTGTAATTGAAAATTAATGCATATTATTAAAATTAAAAGTATTTAAAAAAGGTTTTCTTGTTTTTTGATATTAGTGCTCTTCAATTTTTCTTTTATCATGAAACCCTCGTACAAATTGAGCGAATACGGCAGAAACCCTATTTTATAATTTTAATAATTACAAATTAGAAATATTTGAGCCTCGCAAAACTCAATGAATATTTTAGTGAGGCCTAAGATCCCATGGAATCCCAATGAAAAAGCGCTGAATTAGATTTAAAGAAAAAGAATTTGACCTTTTTTATAGGTTTTTTCGTTTTCTGTAGGCCTACTTACATTACCGTCGTTGTTGAATCTAAAAAAAGAAAACCTTAACGCAATTTCACCCTATAATGCAGGCTTGTGTTCACGTATTAGTTCATAAATTTTCAAGCGCTGAAAACCAGCTAGTAGTTCAAAATATCGTAAAGAATCATACATTTAAGCAGTTATTAGCATTGAATGATATAAACTTTAAACAAGTTGTGGGTAGCTGATTCACATATTTTTATTGGTAAATATAAAGAGACTTAATTATTAATAAAAGAAATTTTTTTAGGTCGAAAATTACTTTTTTTATCTGTTTGGCAGAAGTCAAATAATAACAAATGCCATAACAAAACAGGTCTTTACTTGAAATTTTTTTTGATAGTTTTATAGTTGATAGTTTATGCGAAAAATCATTGCTATCAACATCATTCAATCTATCTTCCTGTCTTGCAAAACAAAGCTGGAGGAATTAAACTTAAAGAATCTTCAAGTGAAGCCACCAACCTACTTTTAAATATGCTAAGGTCTGATTCTCAAGTTAAAGTATTTTTTTTGATTCAAAAGTTTTGAAATAGTGATGCAATTGAAATAAAATGTTGCTGGCAAAAATTGCCAAGAAAAGGAAAATGCCGAAATAGCGTTTTTTAAAAAAATATTTGTATGAATAGAGCAATAGTTAAAACCATAATCGTATCGATTCTGATCACCAATTAACAATACGGTGCTACCACCTACTCGGCCATCTTGCTGAAGAGATCTGAAAAAATTATTTGTAATTTGAAATTCGGACAAAAAGGAATATTATTGGTGAAGATCACGTAGGAATAGACGTCTTGAAACTACTTAAGGTTGTTGTTACTCGGAGTAGCCTACTTGAATTAGCAATAGTGATTTGTACACTTACCTTGCGTTTTATTTGTTGTTTTGTGCATGGCAACACTAAAACCGAAGGTACTCAGATTTTCACCTTTTTTATATAAAGGCAGACGATCTTCAATGTTATAAGCTAAGACTACATATCCACATAACAACACTATCCATAAGCATTTCAAAATTAACTTCATATTTCTCCCCATCTATTTTCTCAGAATAATAAACTTTTACTCATACAATAACTCTTTGTCAATCTCACAAACATACAGTATGTTTTATAAAAATCTAAAAATTAACCTTAAAAAAGTTAACTATTTTTATGTATAAGAGCCTGTATCCAAGAGCTGTAAAGTAGAATAAATAAGAACTCGTCGAACTTGATATAGAACTTGGTCGGTTTTGCCAAACCTGAAAAATGAAGGATTCATAGCTAAAAAGTAAACACGAAACTGGATAATTGGCTTGAAATGTAACTCAAACTTGGACTTAAATAAAAGTTGATCGAATTTACTACTGTGAGCAAAATCATAACAATAGAGCTAACAATATATTTTTACAAAATATGATAAAAATGGTTAATCTAAACGTAATGCATTTGCACCTCCTAACTCGCTATGATACAACATTTAATTAGACTTGTACTTATGATTGAAATATTGAGCTTAGATTTTGTATTTAGATTACTCATTTCAGACAAGTTAAAAGCAGAGCTATGATAACAATTTAATTGAAATTAGCAGATCTTTTAACACTATGAGCCCCAGAAGCATGAGCAGGTTCGATCTGTTCGATCTGAGGTTTATTCAAAACATTAGCGTGGGATAAGGAGCCCTACTGGTGCATAGATGAACAAAAGCACCAATAGTTCATACTTATGTAGTTTGCACGAGTAAGCTATTTTTAAAAAACCTTTCATTGAACCTAAAGATTGAAACACAAAGTATAGATTAACTTTGTGCATATCAATATTTTACTTTATAAGTTCGTCGATTGAGCGGTGCCCATTGCTAGTTATGCTAAATTATTAAAAGTTTTTATGTTGTAGACACAAACAATTGTTTTGATTGCAGTAAATTTAGATGACATATTGAAATAAGCTACGAATAAACTCCATGGAAACCTAATGCGAGTGTTGCTATAATGCAACGCAAATCAACTAATCGTACAATTATGTAAATTTATTGCTTTCAAAAACATATTAAAATAATGCCAAAAATATAACAGTTTATACCCTTTTCATTTAAAACTTTGTAATGTGGACTTCACCTCGTATTAGCCTCATGAGCAATCTTGCCGCGTTTGGATGTAAATATAATATTTTGTGAATAGATTAAAAATTAGAGTATATTTAACTTTACGTTTGACATCGATTGAATAATTTGTTAAAAATTTATGGACTACACTTTCTAGCAAAAAGATAAGTTCACTCATTTATCAATTGCTGAGAATTAGATTTTCATTATTTGACTGCAAAATAATGTAAAAAAATCTTACACAAATTATGTTTCAAAGATAACAACAACTTAATTTTTAGTTATTTCTATTCCTAACAAATCAAAAAGAAAAGACGAAGAGAGCTTAACTGTTCATCCGCTAATAGATATAAACAAGCATTAAAGCATATTGACATAAACATCATTTGCTACATCGCATGTCATGGAATACTGTTGCTTTATATTCTTCACTATGACATCATAGTAAGCACAAAGACGCAATTAAAATGTGAAAGTGCTGTGAGCAATCCATCACTCTCAGCTGTTACTCGCTCCGTCACGTGATTAGTTTTTCACAAATTGTTCAAATAAGAATTCAACTTCACCGCTTTTCTAGTGATTGTAACGTCATTGAAATAAATGAGTCATTTTGATTGGTTAATATTCTGAATATATTTTTGATAGTTTTTCTAATAAGGTCTGTTTTGGTATGAAAAAATTAACCTATTCAAAAGAATAATACAATATTTAACTACCATGCCTTCTTGTGCAATCCTAAGTATGCCGCCTACTTTTGCTGTGGCCGCTAAAACACTAACACTGATCTCGATTAAGCCATACAAAAGTTGGTTCTCATAGTCGTTTACTTGACTAAGTTGTGAAAAAGAAATTCGCAAGATCACTACATCGATCCTTGCTTATTATACTGTAAAGATTGCTTTGCCTTTTTCAAGTATAGTATGTTTGTTAAGCAATGGAGCTTTCGATTACGATTGTTTGAAAGTTTGACGAACAAGTTTCAAACTCTTTGTTGCCATCTGATTAAGGCCTACATTGATGTAAACACTTCTCAACAGGAGTTCTGCAACATCATTTAAACAGCAACAAAAAACACGACGCTGCTGATTGCTACTCATTTCAATTTGTTTCCCAGGAAGCATCTGACTTTTATAGAACCACAAAATTTAACCCCTTGAACATCTCTGACAGCGATATCTAAAACTACTATCCCGGTCTCTGGGAACTTGTTAACCAAAGAATTCACTACTGACTTCAACCACTTGAAACCAGAAAAAGTTTTAAGCGTATACTGCTTTTTCCAGAGCAAATTAAAGATTTTAAAAGAAATTTATTATATGACAAAAAAACAATCACTTAACACAAATTTATTTGCCAAAGCAAAGTACAGTCTGGTGCAAAATTACAAGACCATCTCGTATTTCAACAATGCCAATTTTAATTTTACTGATTTTTCTGTATTTTGTGTATTCATAGGTGATCTAACTTATCCGAAAATTTCAGATCGTCACTACTTTTATAAATCTAGATATTTATAAAAAACTTCAATTTTTAAAAAATGATTGGTGCAAAATTATAAGACGAGTCAAAATTTTTTATTAAAATAAATAAATTATAACATGTCAGTATTTTGTCATTTTTCCTTTACATAAAATCACCTTTGAATACTCTACTTCTCATCGATCTAATCAAGTTTTGGCATTCAGAAAGATCAATAGATTTCCATAAATTCACTATGACATCTTTCAGATCTTGAATGTTCTCAAATTGCCTCCTATCTCTGAACATTTTTTGCACCAACATCCCCCCATATTTTTTTAAATGGAGTTGAGGTCAGACGACCTTGCTGGCCAACGCAGGGCCTCAATATTATGGCTTTTGAACCAGTTTATCGTTGACTTGGCACAATGAATGGCCGCATTGTCTAGATGGAATATTGCATTATTGCCAGCAATGTTATTCAAATGAGACAAAAAGATAAAGAAAGCATGTCTTGATACCCCTAGACCAGGGGTCGGCAATCTGCGGCTCTTTGATACTTCTGTTGCGGCTCTCTGTGGCTATCAAAAAATGAAGAGTGATTTACATGTATATGCATATCTATTAAAATTTTATTGTTGCTGTAGCGAACGCTTAACTAAGTTTGTAATTCATCCATTCTGTTGTTCCAGTTCTTGTTTTTAGCTTATAATATGTGATAGTGATACTATAAAGTTTCGACCATGTATAAAGCGAAACAGAGGAACAAACACTCACGTCTTATATCACTGAGCACATGTAATGAATGAAAGCATAACCACATGTGCGCGGTTTAGTTCATGGCATAATTGACATGGGGATCAATCACTATCAGACAACATGGTACAACGAAAGGAATTTGAGGTCAACCAATTTTACAGATGCCGCTCGAAGAAAAATCAGCTCACTGCTGAAAACTCAAAAAGCCATTATAATGCCCGGGTATTTTTGATTGTGATGTGATAATTAATGAATGACATAGTCCACTAATATAGTTTCTAAGAGTCTACTAGCAGCGGTGAGAAAGGAAGCACGCAGTAAAACTGCGCTGTAAATAAGTGTAACAAAGAAAGCAACTATTATACTTTTTGCGCACCATATTAGTCAATTTAAAATTATTTTTTAGGTTGCTAGTTTTGCTAGTTTTAGAAAGATAACTTTGTAACATCCAACAACTATGAGTAAATCTAAGAAAAGAAAAGTGTCTGAAGAAAACAGAACGTTCAATGATTCGTGGACAAATTCATTTGCTTTCATCGCTGATAAGACCGGTTTACCAGTGTGCTTCATATGTAGGAGAAATTAGCAAACAACAAAAAGTCAAATGTTGAAAGACATTTTTAAAATAAGCATTTATCTTTTGCTCAAAAATATTCAGAAGGAGATGCGAGAAAAAAAGCTGTTTTAGAACTAATGCGGAACGCTGATTGAAGCAAACATCAATTCAATAAGTGGATCAAGTCTGCAAATTCAACCACGTATGCCAGTTTTGTGGCCGCTCAGAAAATAGTCAAGCATAGTAAGCCATTCACTGATGGAGAATATACAAAAAATTCATTCATTAAGATATCTGAATATTTATTCACGGACTTTAAAAACAAGAGTGAAATCGTGCAAAAAATCCGTGACATGCCACTCTCTGCAAAAACTGTTCAAGACAGAACCTCCAAAATGGCACAAGACATCACCAAACAGCAAATTAAAGATATAAATTCCGCAGTAGCATACTCTATTGCCTGTGATGAGTCTAAAGACAAAAGTGATATTAAACAAATAGCACTATTTTGCCGATATGCAAACTCTGCTGGGCCACAAGAAGAATTAATTGAGTTAATACCTCTGAAAAGCCAAACGCGTGGGGAAGACATCTGTGAGGCTGTCTTGGAATGTTTAAGAACAAAAGGCATAAATACAAACCACCTGGTGTCGGTAGCTACTGATGGGGCACCAAGCATGACAGGTGTGCGCAGGGGCTTTGTAGTTTTACTGCAAAAGTCGTTGGACAGACAGCTGCTGACTTTATATTGCATCTTACATCAAGAGGCCCTGTGTGTTCAAACGTTTCCCCCAGAATGCACGCAAGTAATAAATGGAGTCATTCAAATTACAAATAAAATAATGACAAAAGCTTTAAATCACTGTCAGTTCCGTATGTTATTGGACGAGGTGGATAGCATGTACTCTGATCTCTTGTTGTACAATCGTCGTCGTCGTCGTCGTTTAAAGGGCATCCACTCCAGGCCAGACACAAACAGGACTGGGGCCGAGGGTTTATCCTTTTACTACCCCAGACTGCTGTACTGCCTGGATCAGATGCTAGCAGTGATATCATTAAGCCAGCATCGAGTTTCGTCATCCAAAACCGTCAGACCTCGTGCTCCATGTGGTGCCCGATGTATAGGACACGCTGTTAGTACATGGTCTGCGGTTTACTCAGAGGCGCCACACTCGCAATTCGGTGAAGGAGTTGTACAATAAAGTACGGTGGCTATCCAGAAGGAAAGTGTTGAAACGCTTTATGGTATGTTTGAAAAAAGTGAAAACCTTTTTGGACAGCAAAGGGCTTAATTATCTTCAACTAAAACAGGCGAAATGGCTGCAAAAGCTACACTTTATAGTAAACATGACGGCGCACCTGAACACGCTCAATACAGCTCTTCAAGGGAGAGGACGCACAGTCCTGCATATGCTGGAAGATGTTTTGGCATTCAAACAAAAGTTCACGGTTTATGCCAGAGATTTACAGAGAGGTACATTATCTCACTTCCCTTGTTTGAGAGAGTTCAAACAAACTCACAGTGACATTACAATAAATTTGGAATGTTTGCAATCCGCAATCATAGCAATGCAAAGCTCATTTGGGAGACGCTTCTGTGAGTTTAGAAAAGAAAAGAAAACTTTATCCTTTCCTGTTTCTCCCTTTAGAATCGATCCATCGGAACTAAATATGGTTACATTGGCAGGTGTGAGTCAACCTGATTTTAAAATAGAATTGGCCGACATAGCGGACAAAGACATATGGATATCCAAGTTTAGACGCCTGGCAGCTGACCTTGAAGATGAAGCCCGTCAGAATACCGATCTTGCTCAGGGTCACAATTGGAGTAAAATTGAAAAACTCCCAAAACCGGACCAATTGATTTTCAAAACATGGAATGCTCTCCCCGATAACATGAAAAAGTATGCATTTGGAATCCTGTCGATCTTTGGATCCACATACGTATGTGAGCAACTTTTCTCGAACATGAATTACATTAAAAACACATATCGCACACGTCTCACAGATGACAGCTTACAATCCTGTGTGAAGGTGAAGGTGTCATCCTACAGCCCTAATGTGCAGAAGCTTTGCGCTGAGATGCAACAGCAAAAATCACATTAAGTCTGATTGCATGAACTGTTTTTGTAAATGCAACACATGACATTTTTTTATTAAAATCAAAAATACAGTAGAAGTAATGCACAGTGTTGTTTTCCTTTGATTGTGAAAATAGTTTTGCGGCTCACAGTGCTTTTTATTTTTTGGAATATTGGTTAAAATGGCTCTTTAAGTGCAAAAGGTTGCCGACCCCTGCCCTAGACATTCAACCAGTTGCTAATGAATGAAATTGGGGTTTTGTCTTCATCACCCAACACACCACAAACTCGCTGAGAAAACTCGAAATTGCCT
This sequence comes from Diplosoma virens, assembly GCA_963680785.1. Classification (NCBI taxonomy): domain Eukaryota; kingdom Metazoa; phylum Chordata; class Ascidiacea; order Aplousobranchia; family Didemnidae; genus Diplosoma; species Diplosoma virens. Next base: position 50,206,293 of record OY796880.1, on the reverse strand, counting down.
TTCCGCCAGCCATGCCAGTAACATTTTAGACATCAGATCCATCCACATTCAATTTTTTTATCAGAAAAAATAACAGACTCCTATTCTTTATCCCAAGTCATATGTTTCCTTTCTCACTCAAATCTATATCACTTATGTTTTTTAATTAAAGGTGGGTTTTTCTTAGGCTTGGAATAAGTGAGATGAGATCTGTACAAATCTCTCCAAGTAGTTGATTTGGAGGCATCCGGATTAAGTGAATGTTAAATACGAGAGCAGGATGTAACAGAGTAACTTGCTTCTCTTTTGACCAGCTGTAATATGTTAATTCATTTCATCTAGTATTTAACCTTTAGTAAGGCTTTAAAAGCCTATTTTATTGACATCTAAAATATAACACATTATAAATAAAAACATTACAACACACAAAATAATACTATGTCTTTGCTAGAACTGAAAATGTTTTTATGAAAACTCATTTGAATAACAATTGAGACATCAATTAGTATGAATCGAAAAGCGCGCTTAAACGAATAATAAATTGAATTGATCGAAACGATTGCCAAGTTCAAAACTCATAACACCAGCCGAACTTCTTTTTCAGTCAAAGCCTTTGGTCTTCCCGTCCTTTTCTTAATTTCATAATCTTCTGGACTCTTAAAAAAGTGGGTCACGACGGTCTTTGACCTACCAATTGGCAGTCTTACGATGCGAATGATTAGTATTTCGAAGGGCAAATATTTGCCACTTTTTAAATTCAGTCAACTCAATACCATGAGGCATATTACAAATTATAGCACTGACTTATATGTATGTCCCGTGTCCAGGGTCCGGGAATAGTCTTTAGCACCGGCTTCCTGTTTCCATCCAAGATTACAAAATCACTTTATTCAAATGTTACTTAAAACAAATCAAATAAAAAGAAACAATTAATAACACATAACTTACCACACAGATTATATCTTAATTACAAAACACACCTAACCCTAATCTATCTAAACAAACTAACACATTTAAAACATAAAGTATCAACCTAAACCTAATCTAACTAAACTTGACTAACAAGTTTTAGTTAGCAAAGAAATCTAATCGTACGAGACAAGACGCATTATGAAGTAATATGCACATCACATATATATCTAGAGTGCTCATTGTTATCAAGGATAGTTGCTTTCATGTTTCATCTTTCTGCCTCAGGCGTCGCGTAGATTAAGAAGTTCCGCGTTCAGGTACTTGGCAGAGGTATCTGTTCAAAAAGTACTTTCCTGAACGAGTCAGCCTCGTTAAAGTTAGGAGACTGGTGGTTGATTTTCAACCACTACAAACTGGCTCACATCTGCTTTCTGTCTAAACTTTATTGGGTGAAGCTTTTCCTTTATTAGGTGAGAAATGACTCGACTCTTGTTTTTCGGGAAAGGCAATTTCTTAGTTCTAATGTTTGCCCTTTCGGTCTTCGCTTATTGAAAGGGCCTAAGAAATGATCCGACGCAGGTTATAAATAATTTTGTAATAAAAAGTAATATATTTTAATTTGCAAATCATGATCGTTGACTTTAAACTTTTACGCAAAAATTTTTAAAAGACATAAAACTTGCGTCACACAATAAAAATTTTTCAATGTGCAAATAAACTGAATCGCTTTGCCAGTCGATTTTTGTGAAACATACCAACAAAAACGTTCTGATATCCAAAAAAAAATTCAAATTAGCAAAATTTAATCAGGGTTGATATTGTTCAAACTTTTTGTTCAATAGTTGAACTAAAACGCACCGCAGCACAGTTTGAATTCATCGAATAACCAACATCAGAGAACACTGTATTTGGACAATGTTAACGCATGAAAACATAGCTGCTGCTCAAAAATTACAAAAGTTATAAATTTGAAATTTGAAACATATCTGAATTGGCAACAAGAAGATAGTCTTTTGAATGTCATAAAAAAATCAAGCGATTTTAGGTAATGGCCGTTAAAGAGTTAAAAAGCTTAAAGCAAAAGGTTTATAAAAACAATTTATTAGTTTCTGTTAGAAATTAGCTTTGAATTCAAACCAAAAATTACTAGAATAAATTCCGAGAGCATGCAAAAGTTTTTACTTAAAACCCAACTACTGCAACGCTTGCAAGCAACATAAGTCATTCAGTGACGTTATAATTTTACATTCTTTCTTCTGCGTTAGTTCGTCTTTCTTCCAGCAATTCTTCGTTTTCTGGCGATGGCTTTCTATGATACCTGATAAAAATTTTTTGGTAGTTAACGTGAGGTATTTAGATATAAGTTAGAAACTAAGGCACCTAAAACAAGAAGCACCGGACTCGAGTAGTCTGAAAGTCGAGTCTGGTGCTTTTTGGTAACATGGTGGCCTACCAAAACCAATTATTACAGTATTAAATTATTATCATTTTTTGATTAACTTTAGCAAGTACTGTAGAAGGTGAAGGCTACAAAAAGCTATGCTTTATCAAAAAAAAAAACAGAGCAAATATTTGTTGTAAGCTATCCTTATTTTTCAAAGATAATTTATAGAAAATTGTCAGAACATACAAACAAAAATCAACTGAAATCTATTATGTCATACAACTTGACTGCAATAAGATTGGAGATGCTAAAAACTACAATACACACAATCACAAGAAACAAATTAGATGTGCAACTGTATTATTTGAAACTAGAATTGTGATCATTCTATTCATTTCTACAAAAAATGTTGACCCATACATATAAATGATTAACATTTGTAAATTAAATTAACAAAATCTGCTTACCATAATACAGTTAGAAAATTGTTTGATCGTTTACTTAATTTTGGTTTTAATTTAAGCTATGTAAGATTGGACTTAATAAGTTTTAAAGGCAAAATTACTACGATCTTCAGTGTAAAAGATCTTTGAAACAATTTTTTTTTAACTTAAATACAGTAGCCTATCTGAATACTAGCAAATTCTAGTTTAATATGCGCAAGAAAATACGTTTCATTACTTAGCTAACGGATTGTAAAATTTAAACTAATTTTATACTCCCAACTCAAATTCAAATCACTGAAATAAGCTATTTGCTTTATGACTTAGGTGTTGAAACAAACTAAATTAAGCCAAAACTTGCTCGGGTTAGCAGCAGTTTCCATGTCCACTAGATGGCTGGAAAAAAGCTTATTCGACTTATTTGTTTTGTTTATAGAACATTTAACGAGATTTTCCAGAAACTTTTCTATTCCAATCTAAAACTTCTATTGCTCCCTAAGGAGCTGAAGTATTTTGACAAGAAGCAATTTATATATCAAATTGTTGAATCCATTCAAAGAATTAAATATTTCTTTTAGACTAAAAAATTAATTTTGTTTTTCTTTGCTATCCTATTTGGAAGCTCTTGTACAAAAAGTTGTTAATATCTTAGCTAGACTATGATAATCGTTAAACTTCTCTGAAACAAAAGCTTCATTTACATCAGAGGTGACAAACCAATCAGGCAAGTTTAGACGCCCAGAACAGGGATTAACGCATTGAAAAAGAGGGTTAAAAATGCGGTGTCAAATTAAATTGAATTGTCAATATGTTAGTGTAGTCTACTGAAATTTTAATTAAATCATAGGCTATTTGTAATTCATATTTTTACAAATATACACCTAAGCAAGTTATTTTTCTGCTGGTTTATCTCCAAAACGAGTTGTTTTCAAGCCTACTATGATTTTATAATATTCCGTTCTACCTGTGATGCTTCTTTAAGAATTCCTGTTCAGTTACTACAGTATTTAAAAGCTTTTTAAATTTGCAAGAATAATTGCCTGTTTAAACTTATTTTTGACGAAATTGAAGCTGAACACAACGTACTTTTTATCACACCAAGGTAAGGTGGCTTTCCCGTGGTCAAGTGCTCAGTGCTCACTCGAAAACTACACAAAGAAATCACGTAGTTTTTCAAGAGCTGGGTTTTATCAAGGCAGAACACTTTAAAAATGATAATTTTTTTGTCCCTGGCCTACTAGCCAGAATATTCAGCCACGGAAATGACTTCGAATACTTACCTCCATTTAAAGTACAAAGATAAACATGATCACTTCCAGTGAAGAGAGATCTTTACTATGCCTTTACTAAAAAAATATTAATAAAGGTCTACTAAAAAACTTTTAATGAAACTATACAAATTTTTTAAATCTTAATGGAATTTCAATTTATCAATTTTATTTCGTTATACGTATATTGTGACAAAAATAAAAAAAACATTTGCAACGGCTTAGTCAGTCTTTCAACATAGAGGTTTCTGTTTCTCAAGTATGAATGCAGGATTCATTTTAACATGGATTTCATAGATAATAATGACTAAATAAAAGATGTTTTTCTTGAGTGGGTAATTGTAGCATTCTGGGCTCTATGCACAACATGGACAAGCTTAACAACAGAAGAAATGAAAACCATGATAATTGTTGGTGTTAGTTGCCTGGAAAGTTAAAGACGACCTATTTGAATAAAGCATCTATGCCTAAGTTAGTTATTAACAGGCTTTTACAAAATAGTCTGAGCATAATCCAAAGTGTGAGTTTAAACCGAAAGTTTAATTTAACTAATAAACTAATAAAATATTATTTGAGGCAGTTATCTATATCATTGCAAAGCAGAGAGATTGAAATTAGTATTTGCTTTGGAATTTGGACTAAATTTTTCAGGTTTGACTCCGAAATCGACCTGAAAAGATCCAGCAGACTCATAATTTTGACTCGCCCTGCTCAGTCGACAAGCTGTAACAAGGTATACATTTTACTCTTAACCAATTACTTTGATATTTAATAGATTGTTTTTCAGATTAAAAGCATACCAATATGAATTCTTCAATATAGAGAAATATTTACCTTTTTTTAGGAAAGAAACCACATCGAATTAAAACGCAAATGATTAAGGCATAAATAATCAGTGCCATAAAAATTGCGAATAATATATACCACCAGGGAAATGTTGAAGAAATGTCCTCTTCAAAAAAGACATGGTCAACTGTTGTTTGAATCTAAATTTTAATTTATTGGTCACGTAGGTCACAATACAAATTTTAAGTCATTTACCTCAGGGCTTCTGAAACTGTGGGTCGTGACCCCAAATGGGGTCGCGTATAAACATTTTGGGATCGCAAAACGAATTGGCTTTTTGTGCTTTTGAAATCGTTTTTTTTACAATAATATTTATTAACAATTAAAAACTAGAAAGGTAAAGTGTCATTACACCATTGTTGCGTCATAAAGTAGGTGGCGTGAATAGAAGGTGACTCATGTGGCGTAATCAAAAGAGCAAGAAACAAAAGCAAAAAAATGACTGAATCTAAAGATAAGATTGATTTTTATAGATGAATGCGAAAAGATTTAATTATTTATTTGTCTTAATAAGGTAGCTGTGAAGGAATATAGACAATGATGGCCTTACAAAAAGGAGAATCTGATGCAAGAAAAATAGGGGGCCACTTTTTAGCGTTCTAATGTCAAGTAATCTCTCTAAAGAAAAAAACAAAGGTCATCACTTTAGGGGTGCCACCGTCATGGTGCTACTATAAATAATACTGCAAATCTTGCTCAGGGGGCCACTTTTTGATATTTTTAGGAGGGGCCCAGTGCAGCCGCATCACTTGCACCCTATTAAAGCTATTATTGAATATAGAGTAATTTTTCCGTCCTCTTAAATGTGCTTAATAATGTTTATTTAATAAAGTCTGTTTTTGTAATTTTGTTAATTCGCTTTAAATAACTATTTCCATTTCTCGTTGTTATTACGTGGTTTTTCATGCACATGCGTGGTTTTCTATAGGAAAAGATTAACCTAAAATTAACCTACACATATTGGGGTCGCACAGAAAATTTATTTTTTAAAATTGGGTTTGCAGAACAAAAAAGTTCGAGAAGCCCTGATCTAGCTAACACATTTACATTATAACAAGAATAATTAAAAATTTTCCATAATTATTTCCTTATTGCTATCATTTAAATTAAACTTGACTGACAAACTTTTGCCACGAAAAACAACGTTATATGTCTATTTGCAAGATTATAATTTTGCAATTTGGCTGTGTATAGATTTTTCCCCAGTTAAAATTTTATTAATTTTTCTTTAACAAAAAGCTGTTTTAAAATAAAAAATTCAATGAACGCAAGAAAACGTAGTTAAAATAAAAAAAACTCAAAGTTATTGACAAGTCTAAAAAACTGAAGGCAATGCCATAGCATTTTGTTGAAAACAATCAAAACAGAACTGAACTTGACTGAGCATCTTAGTTGATAATTTTCTCAAACAAAACTGCTAAATTTAAATACATTGTTTCTTTTTATTTGTGTTAATTTTATTTTTATACACCATAATTAAAATAAGAAATACAGTACTTATATGGGGAACGCGTCATCATTGTATATCATTGGGTGCACCACATGCAGCACGGTTGCGACTTAAAATACTCGTGCTATTATTGAAACCGAGAAGCGTAAATAATTTTTTTCTCTGTATTGCCGACATTACTGTACTATATTACTTTGGGGGGTACACACATGATTTCAAAGACAATTGCTTGGCAATTTTTATATTAAATTATGAGCAACACTGCAGAAAAATTTAAAGTATTTATTAAACAAAATTAAAAACTGTATAATCTTTTTTTGTAGCAAAGACGGTACGTAACCAAAAATTAATCAAAAATTTTCAAGAATATCAACTAAAGACCAAAAATCAAAAGCAAAAAGAGTTAATAGAAATCACACTAGGCTCAACAAAGAGTCGTATTTTTCCATCGTTGTTAGGTTTCGTAATTTTGTCATAAATCAAATCTTTTTCGAACTTGCTTGTGTTTCAAACTTGCGAAATTTGAGTGGAAATTTATAAACAGCAAATTTTTTGACTACTTTCTAAAGTGATTTACTAAGCTGTTCCTTTTTACGATAAAGCAAAATAAAAATTTAGTCTGAAATACAGTATAATATGACAAATAAAAATTTAACAATATTTTATTTGCTTTTCTGATTGTATAAAAATTTTAGTTTACGAGTATATTCTAAAATTTGGAAGTCACATTTGTTTGTACGTTTTCACTAAATAGATTTATCAATAATTAATTTCAAAAAAATTAACAAAAGCAGAAAAATAAAGATGAATGAATGCTTTATCTTGGTAAAATATTTTGCTTAATATACTAAATAAAAATTTTTTGGTGCTTGTTTTGAGAAAGTTTAAAACGGGCAATTTTAATTCATTTAACAAACTCGAAAGCGACTACTAAACTTTTATTTGTTTAATTGTTTGTTTTTAAAAAAGTAAATTTTTATGTATATCAACGTAATAATGAAATGAATGAGAAAACTTTAAAATTTGTGTAAAGAAGATAAAATATGGATAGCGAGTTAACAGTCTATAAGACAGGTTTGTAATAGGAAAATAATCACTTTTTTGTTCGAAAACGATTAAACTTTAAAATTATTGTTTATATTTCAGCATTACGCGACAGCTTTCAATTGGTTAATCATGAAAATAGACTAGTAATTTTAAAAAAATAGCGAAATGAAAGATTTTAAGTTAATTAAAATTAATTATGTTTTGAAAAGTTTTTACTTCACAAACCTCCTTTTTTGTTTGATTTCCAATTATACGAATATTTGTTTTATTATAAGATAAATTTGCGTCCACTCCAACATAAACAAGATCAACTTTTTTGAATTCTTCCAAAAACGTAGCATTCCAAAGACGTGACTGTAAAAGATATAAAGAAAATTAAGTAAAAACTTCAAAGAGCAATAATTTACTATATTTAAAAAAATTAGAGCTGACACAAAAACCAAAACCATAAAAGCAGCCAACGCAAGTGTCTAAAACAATTTTGCTTTTTGTGCTTTTAACATTCCACTATTATTAAGCAACTTTGACTTGTTTATAAAAACTGTTTATGTTCATATGTAGCTGCAGAAAAGTATGAATAGAACTGTCTCAATAATTTTTTAAAGGGTTGTTATTTCAGAAGGTAATGTAGTTTTAGGTGGACTTCTTTTACTTAAAAACATAATAATTTTCAAAAATATTTATTACTAAATAGTTTTAAATACTTGGATTAGTTAATTAAATCTTTTAAAAATAGTCCAAAGGCCCAGAGGCGGACAATAACCCGTTTATGAAAACTTATTTTTATCTAGTGGTTGTAACAAATCAAAGTTATTTTTTGAGTCTATGATTTTACTAAGATATTATACCCGTATATTTTAACATTAGTTTAAACGCAAAACTTAAAAAGAGTTCATTGTTAGCCCCAAAAGGACCCAATTGAATTATAAAAATGAATATCTACCGTTATTTTAATAGCATATATAAACCTACTTTTATGTAAATTGAAACTGATCTTCCTTGGTTCAAGGGTTCCAAGGTGCATTGAATAGTTACACAGCGGGCAGTTTTGTCCTTACAATTGAGTTTGAGTGAACTAAGCGGCGAACCGGATTGAAACGTTTTTTTCGTCTCATAAAGGGGAGCTGTTTTTCCCTGTTTCAAAACACCAAAAGTTGAAGTAAATACAGTATTCCGTTAATTAGCATTATTCTGTATTCCGTATTCCGTTCCATTATACAGTATTTCCGTTGATATACTGTATATATATATACTGTATATTAAAATTCCGTTAATATACAGTATATATATATATATATATATATATTAATATTAACGGAATAGAAAAATTATAAAGTAATTTTACATAATGACCTCTTTGACATCGCGTCTTCGTCTCCCCAATTTCATGTCTGGTGGGGCGGCCGTGTATTTACGAGGGTTGGTGTATTGACTCGAACACTCCCCCGCGAGAACATCAGCGCCAACGGTGACTTTGGTTGAGATTAGATATAACAACCACTTTCCATTGTTAATCTCATATGGATAGTGGATATTTAATAAAATTTTGTCCGCTGTTAGTTTTCCTGCAAGTACAACATCAATATTATTAAATTGTTGATATTTTGTTTTCTATTTATTTAAAGCATGTTTTCTTCTTTTTAAATTTTATCTCACAAAGTATTTCCCTGCGGCCTATTTTATTGCGATGATTGACCATTCTGTTGTAGAATATTATTTAAAATTTTAACTTCTAAACAGAAAGTGTAAAAAAAAAATATATATATATATATATGCTAATTTGTAGCCAATAAATGTCGTCATGTTTTTATAAATATTTAATTAAGTTATAAAATTAGTTACGATCGGCTAACTTTTTAGGCTTCCACAATAATTAGGGTTTTGATTAAATTTTTTTTATTAATAAAACTTTTAATCAGCTTTTTTTAAACTATTCAAAAAAGTAAATATTTTATAACAATAAATTTACTATATACAAGATTCAAACATTTGTCAATAAAAAATTTTGCAGTATTATCAGAAAAAATTTGTTATTAAGTTTAAAATTATTGTCTGGATCTTAACCTTTCTCGGTAGTAATCGTTTCTCTACCAAAGCGTAAAACAAGACCTGGCGCCTATTTTGGCATCATTATGATAAACCGTTTGCAATATTGCTTGACCCGCCCTGAAATCAAACCCACACATTCCCGCATTTCAGGCGGAAAGACCAACCACTCAACTAACCGGACGCAAGCGTTGTTGAGGTTTTCTAGAAAATCTTAGCTTGTCCAATGAAGCACAAATCTTTGAATAAAAAAAATCAAATATTTTTCATAATTTCCCACCTTTGTTTTCAACTACAAATGTATGGGCGATCGATGGGCCAATTTGTTCTCTAAACTGAATGGCTGATTCGCCTAAGATTGGAGCATCAGTGTATCGCACCTGAAAATCAACGAATAATTTTTTTCTGCATTAGATTTTTTCAAAATAATATGCAATATTAAAAGATGAGAAAAGGACTATTGAAAAAGGTAGATGTGGTTATGCTACTTAAATCGCATTTATTTATTCAAACAGTAAAAAATATAATTCTAACGCGCATAACGCAATTTATATATTACAAGCATACAAGAAATGGTTTGCTAATTGCTCAAAACGCAGTGTTAAAAAAATTAAATGGTAACCAACTGCAGCAGTTATTTAGGCATTAACAAGCGACGTTCACAAACATTACGTCAATCAAATACATATCAAAAAACCTTCATTATCGATATCATAATCAGTGATGGCCTTACAAAAGAGAGGGGCCCGGTGCAAGAAAAATAGGGGGCATTTTTTAATGTGCCAAGTTTTTTCGTTCCAAAAAAAGTGATATCTAAAGAAACAAAAAATTTATTACTTTCAATTTATGTTAAAAATCTTCATTTTCGTCTCAAAACCGTAGTGTTTTTTAGTAAATAAAAAGGTCTTTTCTTTCAGTCGATTGCAATATCCCTACTTTAGTCCAAAAATTAACCATGCAGACAGGAGGCCACCGTCATGGTGCTACAATGAAGAAATAGAGCAATATTTTGCTTAGGGAACCACTTTTTAATGTTTTTAGGGGGGCAGGTGCGGCCGCTTCGTTCGCTCCGTACTATAGCCATTACCGAACATAATAGATTATATTTTGCTTTAAAATCAATTTACAATGTATTAATGCAACCCTTTGTAAATCAACATTCTCTTACATGACCCAAATTAGTATCCACTTACCATTACAGATAACAGATCTTGGTTACATATTGTGTAATCAATAAATTAATTTGTTAATGCCTTCTAGCCTAAAACCAAATATAGTTTACTAGCTCATAATATAAACAATTATTGTAGTCATTAAATGCAATCGATAAATAAGCTATATCTACTTTTGTTTGTATGGTATTTAAGTTACCTGTAATTGAATATCCTTTTACTAAAGTGCGGATGGAGCAAGAAAAATTAAACTATTGTTCTTGCGTGCCTAATCTGTCAATTCATTCATTTCATATTGTTGAAAAATCTACTCATCCAATCAGAGATTGTTTACCTGCTGTGGTTGTCCGTACCCAGATAAAGTAAGTTCCATTTTTCCTATAATTTCTGATCTCAAAGTCAAGGAGAGTTTATTGGTGTTGTTGCTAGTAGTTGATCCAGAAATTTCAAAGATGGCCTAAAAACTCGTTTGTTGAAAAAATCGTATTGATTTGATAAATTAAAGATATTTGATTATATATTTTGAATAAAATATCACTGAAATTATTTTTTACGCAATGAAGTAATATGGCAAAGCAAATCATGTTTTCAATGTATTTCTGTACTAGCAATGTGTTATATAGCTCCAAGCTGGCAAATTATTAAAAAACAAATTTAACGCCATTCCGCGCAACCTACTTAAATTACTAACTTTTTGATGAAGACTTTAGAGACCCATCAAAATTTCTACTTTATAACAGTGTTTTCAAAATTTGAAAGAGTAGTTGTAGTTTCAAAAATGCAAAAAAACTGGACCCACCAAATATTAACAACAAATTGATCAAGATTCGAAATTTAATTCGGTTAAAATCAGTACTTTAACTTATAACACAAAAAAAACTTTTAGAAAAGTTATCAAGAAAAATAGGCAAAAATATTGGCAAAATAATTATAATTTTTTGTTTTATCGGTTCGGGCCCTTTCTAAATAAGCATGATGCGAAAGTAGCAAATGCGCTAATCCATGGCCAAATCAATCATATTTTAGCAACGATTTCTAATGCACTGTTAGAATCGCGGGTAATAGAGAAAAAGCTTGTCGCATCGCGTGTGTGTCGTGAATCGAAAGCAACATCTTCAAAATGTTAAACTTATTTTTTTCTAACCAATCCAAAAGTCGAAATAGCTGCAAAGCAAAGCAGTTCGGTTGACAAACGTTCAGCTAGAAAGTGTGTTAGCTTGTTAGTGGCAAGTTTCCAGTTTCTTCTAGTTTTTTTTCAAAAGTGAAGACAATTATAGCGTTATTTTGATGTAAAGTAGACCTCGGTTAATCCGGATTTGATTTAAAAGACAAAATCATCCAAATTAGGCGACGATCCGAATAATCCGAAACTTTTTATTTAGAATTACGGTATATGTAGAAAATCATTTTACTTTCAGTTTTATCCGAGTTAAGCGAAATTCCGAATTAACCGAATCCGGATTAACCGAGGTCTACTGTGTCTTTTACTCAGCATTAATAGATGAGCAATGGGAAATTTTTTGTTTGTTTAATAAAAGTGCATGCAATAGAAAATATTTTACTCATTTGCTCGCATATTAAAGAAAAAAAACTTTTCTGAAAAAACATTTAAATAAAAAAATTTTTTTTTAAATGCATTTTCCAATCGCCAACCAAAAAATTAATTAATGTCTGCCATACTAGAAGACATATGTTGCTTACGCAATCTTGTGTCATTCAGTCAAAAAATTAAAATAAGTTGATAGCATTATGACAAATTCGTTTACGTCAAAGATTCACGTATTATCATCTACGTTGGATAATTTTTTTAATTGTTTTTGATTATTGACTTTGACGCATTTTGAAATTCAGTGACTTTTCGGCGTTGCAATCAAACATAATGCTGAATAATATATGTTTCCAATGAATTATTGGGTAATTGTAACCTTGATTGCAGCGGTGCTTATAGTAAAAATAGCAAAAATTTTGCCATTAAGTTTTTAATTTAGTTTTTAATATTCCAAGAAAAAAATTCTATTAGGACAGGGGTGAGCAAACTTTTTAGCTCGTGGGCCGCTATCGGAAGTTGAATTTGTTTACGGTTACACTGTAGTACTTTAAAAAAAAATGGAGAGACTTCATTTTAAATCTGTCACGGATTTCTTAATTTTTGAGCCCAAAATGAATTGATCTATAAAAAAAAAGTTCTTCACTTTGATTTTACCTCGGATTTCTAGATTCTCGTACGTAAAATCAGTAATTGCTAAAAGCAGTGACCAAGAATTTGTTTTAAGACAAAAAACAATTAATAATTTTTTATTGTTGGTTTGAAGTCTTCGCGGGCTGCACAGAAGATTGTTACGGGCCGTAGTTTGCCCACCCTGCATGAGGCTAATAATATTGATTGGCGTATTTTGAAAAAGATGTCAAAGTATAGCCAGTTCACCTTTACTTTTACAATTATTTAAAAAAACTTTTGACCAATTTCAAAGAGCTTTGTAATATGTTGTGGTTTCTGCTTTAACTAATTGTTTAAATTTCTAATTTCTGCTTTTAAAATTTTTTGCTTATGTTTGAAACCATTTATTAAATTGGTTTACTGCGATTTTTATCTTGCTGTAAGATCAAAAGTGCTTGCACGCATCTGTATTGTTTAAAAAGAGTAAATGTGCCAAACACGTTGCTTTCGATTTACGACGCACACAATTTTGGCCAATTTTGGCCGATTTTAATGGCCAATTAAGAATTCCTGCTAAAATGTGATTGATTAGGCCGTATACTTCAAATAAAGCAAGGCTAATCTCCAATTTGTAATCAGTATCAAAACCTTGACGCAAAAGTAAAATCCACACTGAAATTTTTTATTCAAAATTAAGTCATGGGCATTGTTAAATGGTAACGTTTTTACCATTTTTAGCAATAGTGGATTTTTAAATATAAGCATTTTATTAAGCAGTTTTCAAATTAGGATTTCCGGATTTTTTCCAAAGCAATTAAGTAATACTTGGGTTTTAGCAAGGCCTCAGGAGCTTAACTGTTGAAAAGAATAGGATTAAAACTTTTGCGTTCACTAAACAACATACATTAGTAAAATCAGCATTTAGCGATGATATGTCCAAGTAGATTTCAATCTGATCACTGCTCCCTCCGAGATATGGGTTTCCCACTTTGCATTCAACAAACGTAGATGAACCTAAAAAACCGCTCGCCAAATTAGCATTTAATGTTCTAATCTCGTTATAAGCAATTTATCTAACTTTTGAAGAAAGATTTTTTATCAAAGAAGCTTTAACATAAACTATTTTTTCGTTTTTTTATTTTTAATTTCATCTCTATGCTTATCCTCCTGACTCACAGGAAAACATCGCATTCGCTATAAATAAGGCAATTGTAAAGCAATTACTTCGACCTGCTTCCGGAGATACAAAGATATTACTGTCCTATTGAAACTTTTTATTTTTCGTTTTTAGTTTTATAGAAATATGAATGAAATTTAGAACTGTTTGCTAAGACCTCCAAGCAAGAGAAAGTTCCGTAAGCACAACGGAGTGGAATGCCAATGGAATCCCAAGACACAACGGAATAGCACGAGTATGTTTTGAACCGAGGCCATGTCCATCACAATTACGGTGCTCTTAACCACTCTACCACAGTGTCGACAAAAAATTTCGTTCTACTTTTAAAATCCAAAAACTATTATCCAGTATTGCTTATAAAAAAATTAAAATATAACTTTGCAAAGCGGTGATTTTAAAATCGATTACACCATAAATCCTTTGTGCAAGCGCCAACGTATTAGAGCTAAAATACAAAAACAAAAGTAACTCAAAAGAATATCGTAAGAGTTATTAAGAGCCAGTTAAAAACACAAAATACAAAATTTCTATGAAAAGGTCAAACGCAGGTCAAACCTATACCGTTTTTTAATTGGTCGCTATATAAATCACAGAAAATAATTCTGCCAATCAAAAAACTTGCTGTGCTGTTTCGTTTTTACGTAAAGTGCTTTATGAATTTTGTGCAAATTGCACAAACGTTTTTAGCTTGGAACTTTTTTCTTGACTCGTTTAAATAAGCATTTAGTTTATTTTTTTGGCGACTATTATTCATATTGAAAAGCTAATTTTTAAATACAGGTCATTTGACAATGTTCCAAACTCAATAATTAACAAGAACAGATGCATTTTAATATAAAAAGTCGGTCTCTCTTTAGAGACAAATAGCAGATGAATAGCTTTTTTATTGAACGGGAAAAAAGATTACACTACCTCTGCTACTTCTCGATGAGCAAATAATATTGGCTTTTGAAGGTTTTGCGACGTTGTAACCATGAAAAAAGACATTAGGAGGTAACTTGACTGAAAATAATGCTCCATGAGCTTCTTCTCCAGGATTTTTAACATTAAGCTTCATAACCACTTTCTCGTTGGTGCCTACAACAAGCAAAAACAATCACTGCAAAAAAGGATTTCACAAGATTGTTATAATCTAGTGCATTACAGTATGAATAAACAGACTACAAAAGAATAAGCTTTTGTGAGACTTTGAGGCACGGTTGTTTGTTTGAATATAATTTGAAACGCTTGCCCGAGCCCAGTGTTTTCTAATCTTTTGATTTAGGGCCCCCTTTCGAAAACACAAATCAACAGTATGGTCTTTTTGCTCATAATTAACTTAAGAAAAAGCTATTTAATTTAAAACAGATTAACTTTTGAAGTGTTTCGACGGGTACAATCAATGCAATATTGACATGTAAATTTTTTACTGCTCAATTCTTTTTGGACAGCATGTTATAGTTTTCTAAAGGTCGCTAAGCACAAGTTAAGAAACGCTCCTGTCTTTCATCTCCAATGCCTTATTGGTTCTTTTCAAGTGATTATTTTGATTTGATTTCGCAAGTCCAACCCTGATTATTATATTGATGTTGACCAATTTATTGCAATTATATAAGTTGATCAGCAACTACATGACTACAGTATACTTGGAAAACAATAGGACAAACTTATAAACACAAGTAGAACACCAGGGGGCAGTAGCTGAGCATGTCCAAGGAGGTTATAATAATTATAATATTATAAGAAAATTAGCATTCAGAGGCACTTTTAAGAAGTGTATAAAATGTTACCTTGTAATTAATTTCAGGCGAATTTTTTAAAGGAGCTTAACTTTAATTAAAAAAATAAGTACATTAAAATTAACACAAAAGGTTGTTGGCAATGGTAGTTTTGATGCTTTTATTAATTTTTTAAAGATAAAATCTTTACCGGCAATCAGTTCAGGGGGGATTGAACCGCTGATTTGTAAGTCACTTTGACAACCGTCATCACCACAATCTGTTTTTATTTTCACAGTTTTAATTGTTTCTGAAGGATATCTTTTATCTAAAATTGGATCATCGATCATTCGATAAATTGGATCGCCTTTTGGTTCAGGAACAACTTTCTTCTCATCACTAGCCAGCGAAAAGCCTAAAAAGAAATTTAAAACTGTTTTAGTTTACAAAAATAAATCTACAGTATTTTCACCTTATACATTTTCAAAAGCATGAAAAGTTTTGTTATTCGACCAATAATTGTAATAATCATTTATCACCCAATGTTTCAAAACGGTGCATAATGCATGCGCATATTAATCGTATAAACACCAAAATTGATTCTTTTGAATAAAACCAAAATCTGACTTTTTAAATAGTATCTTAAAAGTGGCTTAAAGATATGTCCGAAGTATGTTTGAAGCAAGGAATCGTACTCGGACTCTGGACTCAGGACTACTCAATATGGCGCAATATAGCTGAACTCGAGCTCGGATTTGGACTTGCCAAAAAAGTAGCAAATCCCACAAGTCCGACGTCGAGATTTCATAAAGCATCGACAATTTGAAGGTTTCGCAGATTATTGTTATTATGTCTTGTTTTGAAAAAAAAAAATTGTTAAACCTTGAATGAAAAATAAAAAAGTTAAAAACATAATTTTTTTTATATTTTTTTCTTCACCATTCTAAATTTTATATCTGTTTTTTACTCTGTTGCGCTCAAGGTTGTTATTTTTTTCTAATACCGAGTGCTGAACAGGGGCATTGGAAAGACGTTTTTTTTCAAACGGGGCAAAAAGTAATTTATTTTTAAAAAGGCGCCATCCTAAATTTTCTAAAGAAGGTTTTACAGAGTTGTTTTTACGGAGTTGCCATTTTGCATCGCGAACGTTTTCAGCGCCAAAATTTAGTGATGACAAAACAAAAAGTCATCATTTTTAATTAGTATCTAAAAGCTCCATTTTGTTCCCAAATTTTGGGTGAAGACTAAAAAAATTTCGTCACTTTCAATCGAGTCCATGATTTCTACTTTTGTCCAAAATTTAAGTCGCAGACCACAAGATTCACCTTAAATCTCATATATTGGTCGAGTTTCTATGATTGTAGGGGAAAATGTGATCCATTACTTCTGTATTTGGCACCTGTATCCTCCCTTTTTGAGAAGGGTAGTGGGGCAATTTAAAGGGACGGAGGAAAAATTACTCCCTGCTTCCCCACTTCCGGCGCCCCTGGTATTCAATACTTGTATAGAACAGAAATATTGGCATTTACATTTTTTTACAACTTATGTCAGTTCTTGGCTGGTTTCTTTCACAGAAGTCAAAGGAGTAATTCTTAGTTTTAAACCAGGGATGCGGACTCGGACTCGGACTAGCTTCAAAATTTCGGCGAGTCCGCATTCCTGGTTTGAAGGATCGAAAACATTTACAAGTTGATCTTCAAACAGAAATTAATTGCAGATCCCAAGACATTTTTCAAACAAGCAGCTTGTTAAGAATTATGTTGTTTTTGTAAACCTGATAGGCCTCATTTTTTTAGTTTTCGTTACGTTTTAGCTATATAGAGTTAGTGCGTAATAAAAAAGAACAAAAAAACACGCCATGTGTACTTGTTTGGCAAAACGCCAACAGCCGCCTTATTGATAAAAAACCTAACCTAAAAAACAAATTTCTTTGAAGTTATGTAAATTTCAGTAAAACCATTATTTACTCAGTCGCCAATTATAATTCCTTCTCACGCGACAAAAAATGAAATGTAATAAAAGTTATAAAAGCGACAAATCTTAAACCAAAAACTAATAATATAATCACTCACCAAAAAATATATCAATTGGACTCAATTTGTCTAGCGCGTTCAGTAGGTAATAAATAGTGTGATTCTTTAAACAGAATAGAAAATCTAAGCAAAAATAAAACAATTAATATTATTAACGTTGGCAGTAATTTTTAAAAGCTAGAAAATTGTAAAAGAATTACCGAGTAACCAAGAGATGTGTTCACATCTGATGAGTAAACATAGTATGTAAAAAATAACTTAATGATGTCAGTAGTAATACAATTCTAACCACACAACTATTATTTGATGAATTTTGACTATAGTGTCGTATAAAAGAAATATGTAGTCATTATAACTCAAATATAGGAACCATTATAACTCAAAAATAAAATGATTTCGAAAAATATTTTTTTGTATAGCATGGTTTAATCATCCAAAATAAAGGTTTTCTTTAATTATTTAGAAGACTTAATGCTGTAAATGAATTTACGATGAACCTACAGCTACATTTTACTATCAATGAACTTTTTATTTCGCTGATTTCATCTCTATATTTATCCTCTTGACTCGCAGAAAAGCGTCAGAGGCGCTATAGATCGGGCAGGCAATTATCCATCGTCGATTACATTATGTCGATCACAGTCACGGCGCTCTTAACCACTCAGCCACGCTGCCGACAACTATATTTTTAATAAAATATAATTCTCCCACCTGATCGTGGGATCGAGAAGTTTCCAGTTTTGATGCTGAGTCCTGTTGGCGATGAGAATCGAACCCGTGCATGTTTTCGTTCTTTCGGTTTCTTGCTGTCGAGAGAGATTGTGTATTTCAAAGGAAGAGCAGAGATGTATTCAGAGTGCTTTGATGTGTATCTGCGTGACGTAAAGTAACTTAAAAAATTGGTTAAAAAAACAAATATCTCTATCATACTTCGCACGACGGGAACATGCTCTATTAAAATTTTCTAATTAAAGAATTCATTGGGCGCACTTGTAGCCTAATTAATCCAGCTTTTTAATAATTTTGATATAAGAACAATTTCATAGCGAGAGATTTGATGTGTAGAACTTTTTCGCCGAGTTTTTGAAGATTGTTCAACGCTCAGTAAAATGATTATTTAAACCGAGTTTAAAGAATTAGACCTATTTGTAGAATCTAATAATACGAATTTATCGAGTTCTAAGTTTGCCGATTTTAACTGGTTTAAAGTATAATTTAACCAAGTATAACCAAAATTAACTACTAAATTCACTGTATTACATCAACGAGTTTATCGTTTTTTCAGCAGATGCTATTGCATCTCAGTTGGTTAGAAAAGGGAAATACTAGGCTGTTGACCGCAAGTCATCTCGACTTGCCTCTTAAAAAGTGTCTAACCTTTGGAGGGCAACAACACCGGACGCAGTAAATAACTCTGACAATTTTTCACAGAGAGAATTTACTGCTGCTCTCCAACATTTAAAACCAGGTAAAGCTCCGGGTCCTGCTTCCATCTGGCCAGAGCTTATAATCCATGCTGGAGCTGCTTTGAAGTCCTGGTTACGTGACTTCCTCTCTTCGTGTTTGCGCCGACTCAAAATTCCCAAGATCTGGAGAAGAGCAGTTATGGTCGCAATCCCAAAGCCAATGAAGCCTGTGGGGGAACCAAAGAGTTATCGACCGATATCTCTGCTCTTTGTCCCCTACAAGATCCTCGAGAGGCTTATCTACGCCCGCGTTGAGCCATTAATCGATCCACTGCTCCCTAAAGAGCAGGCTGGGTTCCGACGCGGAAAGTCAACCGTAGATCAAGTTGTTTTGCTGGCCCAGAACATCGAGGATTCTTTTGAGGCTAAAAAGAAGGCCGGTGCCGTATTTGTCGATCTGACAGCTGCTTATGACACTGTCTGGTACCGTGGTCTTATCTGCAAGCTACTGAGACTACTTCCGGATAAGCACACGGTCAAAATGATTATGGAGCTTGTCCGAAATCGGAGTTTCACCCTTACTACCGGTGACAGCAAGCAAAGCAGGCTATGCCGTCTCAAAAACGGCGTTCCTCAGGGATCGGTCTTGGCTTCCCTCTTATTTAACATCTATACGTACGATCTGGCTTCCATGATTTCCAGAAAGTTTGCTTATGGTGATGACTTAGCATTGTTGCACTCTTCTGGAAACTGGAAGGACTTGGAGGGGACTTTAAGCCAAGACATGTCTACACTTTCAGCGTATCTCCAGACTTGGAGGTTGGGGAACCTTTTCACTTCATTAACCTAGAGACAAACGTGAGCTATAAGTCTACAACAACGATAGACCTTTACCATTCTGTCCAATTCCTACTTTCCTTGGGGCAAAACTGGACAGATCGCTCACGTTTCGTCACCATCTAGTGACATTGCGCAAAAAACTAACCTGCGTCACACTGCTGAGGCGACTCGTGGGCTCGGGATGGGGTGCTGGTGCTAAAACACTACGTATAGCCACCTTATCTTTATCTCTAGTCTACTCAACACTCGCCTCATCAACAGTGTCTTGAACGGCGTCTTGCGCATAGTCACTGTATGCCTGCAACGGACCAACTACCTATACTCTCAGGCATCCAGCCAGCTAAGCTTCGCCGAATGGGAGCGACACTCTCCTTGGCTCACCGTGGATCTCTGGACCCTGATCATATCTTGCATGGTCTTCTAAGTGGGTTCTCAGATACTCGCCAGCGAGACTGAGATTCAGACGCCTGTTTGTGCCAGCTGCGCGGAATCTTTTGAACAACCTTGCCAGACTTGGCATCCGCGCTTCTAAATGGACAAATTACAAATGGAACGCGGAGTACTGTAAATGCTTCCAGGCTCCGTGCTTTTGTGCCCGGGACCGGTGCCAGGCCTGTTGGGATGGGCTTGCCCCGAGAAGCTTGGGTTAAGCTCAACCGCCTGCGGAGTGGTGTTGGGCGATTCCATTTGTCCATGCACAAATGGGGTCTCGCTCCTTCACCGAATTGCGAGTGTGGCGCTTCTGAGCAAACCGCAGACCATGTACTAACAGCGTGCCCTATACATCAGGAACCACATGGAGCACGAGGTCTGACGGTTTTTGGATGACGAAACTCGATGCTGGCTTAACAACATCACTGCCAGCATCTGGGTAGTAAAAGGATAAACCCTCGGCGCCAGTCCTGTTTGTGTCCGACCTGGAGTGGATACCTCTTCAAACGATGTATTTATGTATGGCGCCAAAATTTTGAACACATTATATTAACATTTTCATTGCTTTGCTAAGCGAAAAATCTTTAATGACATCGTCAAAATCATCTCCTTAAAAGTCCTGGGTTCAATGTTGAAATAAGACAGATTTGTAAGTTTTTCATGGCCAATTGAACTTCCTAAGTAAACTTTGATAAGTTTTAAATTTACTTAATAATCTTTCACAAGATAATACAGATAGCTAACCCTACAGCCTATAAAATTCTTATTGCTACACGGAGGTTTGAAAATATTTTACTGTATCTTTTATAAACAAAAGTAGCGACAATGTTTCGTGTATTCTGTTCTGGTATTTTGTGTCCATTTTTTTTTCCAGCTACGTAATGAAGACTGCATTATATACTTGCTTTTTGAGTTACATTTATGTTCCGTGCTTTTCGAACATTTCTTTATGGCGTGGGGGACTTTTGCTGAATAATAGTTTTTGAAATTTATTTTTCCGAGAGACTTTTTGTATAAAAAGCCACTATGCGCCACTATCTATGCAAATAAACGCTTCATTCTTAAAACTTTTTAAAAAATATACATATACAGCCATACATAAATTTGCTCTACAACTGACTGCATTCAAACATCAATCGCTTTGAAGAATTGTCTCTGTTGTAGTAATGAGTTTTTGAAAATAAAGTAATTTGGAATTTTTATTCTTAAAATTAAAATGAATAAATTGAAATAGCAACTTAAACGAAAAGAAATACAAAAGTAGTTTTACACATTTATAGACTCTATACGAACAGAAAGCAATAAATTCCTAACTGATAGATACTATTTGTGATTTTTTGTGCAACAAAAAACTGTGAAGGGACCGATTAGTTTTACCAATTGCAGTCTTGATGGCGCAGCTAAAATTAGGAACGTAGACCTATGCTTTAATTGACAGCTTCCACATTTTGGTCGGAAGCAGAATTATACAAACGTAAGCACAGAAGATAACATGTAAAATATTTATTTATGTTGCTGGAATAATGATAGCAATCAGAATTTTAAAATCAGCTATACAAAAGTTAATTCGTTTTAATTAGACGTATGCTGAAATGCAATCTTCTTGCAACTTTGCTTTAATATGTCATTTTGGCTTGGTTTGGGTGCCTGTGTAAAAGCTACAAGGTACCGGCACTCATTCATATGACTATTAACATCAACTGCAAATTTAATAATAGTCTATGCGAAACATGAAAACGTTATAGCACAGCATATATATTAGCCCACGAGGCAATCCCAAGGACTATATTAATTAAACAATGGTCCTATTTAAGAAATATTTTTTAATTATAAAATTTTATTAAAAATTTAGAAATTTATAATGTATATTTTATAATGTTATTTAAGTCATTTAACAATTGCCCACACCCCATTTTGCAAGTCACATTTTAAAATTTTCAACTTTTAAAAAATAGTTTAACAATTTGATATTAATACGTAATTAAATAATTTGCCGCACCACAAAATTGCCACCTCAATACGCCCCCTCTTCCGCCTTTTATGTGCAGGCATGTGTTTACCTTGACCCTTTTTTTTGTGAAATAAAAACAAAGCAGAGTAAGAGAAAGTAATGTAAAATGACTGTCTCAAGGACACAATCTATTGACGCTGGTAACAGTCAAGCCAAATTATGTCGATTATGGTCCCGGTCAAAATTCGGTAACGCTACTAAATCTTTTCTACACTACAAATCTTATGATGAGTTTGCGGAATAACATTACGCCTGGGGCAATCAATCATTTAAGTGGTATTGCCGGAGCGATGGCCAACTGATAAATTTAGTTTGACTAGTCCGTAACTCAAACCAAGACCTTTCTATAACTGATGGAATGAAGGTTGTACTAGTTTCTGCTCTTTGTTAAGCTGTTCCAAATGCTCAATTTTTCAAAAAGTAGCTAGCCTCATTATTGGATTGTTTTTGACTGAGTTCTACATCTTTTTAGTCATTCGCAAAGTCATTAAGAATAAAAGTTGGTGGGCAATGTTAAAATCAGAGTGATATCACACACGTTTAAACAAGAGTGAATTGTGCTTTAAAGTGTTTGAAGAACAAGTCCTTTTGGCAGAAATAGTACTCTCCAATAAAAATTATGAAATATATTAATGATTTCAAGTACTAAACAACTAAATTAACACCACCTAATTCCGAAAATAATTTACATTAATTTAAATTTTCAAATGTAGCACATGTTAGCCGTAAATACTGTTTTTATATAGTATTTTTAAATGATTAAGTTTGCAATTTTATTTAGTTAAAATCTCGAATTAAAAAAAAACTTACTCAAGGCAAACTTGCAAATAAAAGCAAGAAAAGTCTTTCCTGTGCAGACGGCAACCTGGAGTTTGCAGATCAATCAATTCCGTGCTGAGTTTAAAAGATGACTTCACTGAAATCACCGGTCGACTTCTACAAAGTTAAGTTGTTTGTTTTAACAACTGAACGCATCAATCACTTCTCATAAAATTGAGTCAGCAGCATGGTCGAGTGGTTGGAGCGCCGAGATCTAGATGGACATGGTTCTCATTCAAAACCTACTCCCGCCATTCTGTTCTGTCCTTGAAAAAGACACTTAACGGCCCTTTTCTTTGCTTTGTGGTCTTGGAAAGCAGTTCTAAACTAAAGTCATATCTCCATTAAATTACAAGCGGACAGCAATATCTTCGGAAGCAGGCCGATTAATTGCTTACCCTACGTATTAGCGCCTTCACCGCTTTCCTGCTAGTCAGAAGGATAAATATAGAGATAAAATAAATAAAATAAAATGTCCGCTTAATTTTTCAGATTACTTTCTTTAATTATAAACGTTGATGTTCAATAGAAAATTAGCGATAATCTGAAAGTGGTTTACTGATAATTTTTAAGTTCTTAAAAGTTCTATATTCTGCTCTATGATTTTTACAAAGGGTCTTTATTTGAAAATAAAGAAAGGTATTAAAGGAAAAATGCATTGTAAGTTGTTTGCTGTAGTAAAAAAAATGATTACTGCAGCAACCCAATCAATTTCACCAACCCCTTCAAAACAGCCATATTGTTATACGATTCAAGAAAATAAGTAATATTCACACGTAAAGCGACCTAAAACCAAATTAATGAAGTCATAATAATTTTAGAAATTGTTTAACATTGTGATATTTGCAAAGTTTTAGAAGCGAGGTATTTAATTAAAAATAACTTACTTTATAAAGCGAGTTATCTTTCATAAGATACTGCAGACAAAAAAAGAAAACCGAAGAATTTTTCTGCACTGATAATTTAGTTATTTGCGTAAATATTGGCTTTATTTTTGTTCTCCTGTTTGGTTGTCCGAATAACGTGGCAAGAAGTGAAATTCAAATTCAATTTAAGTGAAATAATTACAGCAAATTAAAAAATGTGCTAATGTAAAATGAAATAATTGCTGCATATTTGACTGATTTCACTGAAAAAGTCACTCAACAAATCAACCTGAAAAAATCAATCCAAAAAAAATTTTCTCACCGAAACAAAATTGCTTGGTCTTTTAAAGTTCCTACTAGTAGATCAGGATATTTGTTGTTGTCGATATCGACATCTCCTGATAGCGACAATCCAAAACCTTTCATATTGGGAGTAACACCGGTAAATTTTTTTCCATCCAAAATTTGAGAACGCGTAATTTTTCCGTCAGAAGAACCTGCAGCAATTAGCAAAATATTTTGCATTTAACAACCCATTTCAAAAATCTTCGTTTAATAAACACAATTAACACAAAACAAACTTTGTTTAAAAGATAACATAGGTTGGTTTGAAAAGTACAAGTAACTGTGACAACGCAAAGACACCAATAGAAAAAGTTAGAGTGCTTTTTAAAGAAAACTTTAGAAGAAAAAAGTGCATTGCTGCATTATGTTGATGCAAATTTGTTATGAAATAAACCTTTTGGTGTTGCAAATAAATAAATAAAAGCACTTAACTAATTTATTTCATTATTCACCATTCCTCGTCAAAAAAATAAACTTTAAAAAATTTTGAATATACTGTTATTATTTATCTTATTTTTATTTTCTCGATAAATATATAAATATAATTCGATTGAATAGAATAATTAGGTGCAATCAAGAACATCAGTTTACTGTTTCGGGTTCAAACCGATGACATTTTCTGTTTTGAAGCGATCTATCATTGGATTTCTCAATAGCTTGACTTGCCAGTGTAACCAATTTGTAACGGTAGATTAGATCTATGCAGCGCAAATGATTTGTCACTGGGCCCTTATTAACTTCTTCTTTAACTTTTTTTAAAAACTCAACACATTAAATAACAAAGAACCCTTAAAATATAAATAGCGCACGTGTGCGAAAATGCCATTCGTAGTAAAAAACTTTTGGCCGAAGTAAATCTAATTGCTTTGAACTTCGGAATTGCAATCGTCAACTTCTACGTTATTTTGACTCTCCACTTTCCTAAACTTCTGTAAGTAACTTTATTTGGCTTGAGTATAAATTTTCTCGTAGTAGCTATTTGCAATGATTTACTCATATATGTTATGTATAGGATTACAAGTACAAAATAGAAGTATTTGTCAATCAAGTTTTAACGTGGAGAGAGAGAGCTAAACCCAAAATAGTTACTTTACCTCTATAAATGTAAACTTTTCCACTTCCTTCAAATGGAGCACCAACTGCAAAGTCGTTATAACCATCTTGATCGATATCGCCAAGACGGGTTATCGAATGACCGAAAAAAGACCCAACATTTCCAGTGAGCTTTTGAACTGGGTTTTGACTTAACAATAACAGTTTTAACAATAAAAAAATTCAAGGATTTTGAATTTAACCTTTTAAGTTTGAAAAGAAGAAAAATGTTGAGTGAAATTTTTTCCCTTATAAACAAAAGTTTATTTTGCACCACTGCAACTTTTACAAGTCAATGCTTCTGAGCGCTTATGCTACTCGCGCTACGCGCTAATTAGTTACTTAGTATGGAACTATGAATTCAAAATTAGTTTTTCTTTAAACATTAGTTTTCAATTTCTTGTGTGTTCGTATTTTAAGATTTATGGAAACAGGTTAAAACTTGTTTTTTGGTTTAATTTCAAATAAATTTTAAATGGCATGTTTACTTAAATCTTGGTTTCCTTTTATTGATATAAACATATACGGCTCCTCCATAATTATCATCATCGGCTTCCTCATAATATTGAGGGGATCCCACAATAAGATCGTCAAGTCCATCGTTGTTGAGGTCGGTAGTTATAAGAGAATAGCCAAAACTGGACCCCATGTGTTCCCCCATCAAAATGTCTTTTTCAACAACGGAAAGCTCGAGCATGTTTTCATTTTCTGTGGCTAAAAAACAATTTTGATATTGAATTGTAAAACATGATAAAAAAACCTTAAGTTTTATATAAGAGTTAAACAATTAAGTCAATATTGATCAGGATATGGGTTTCTAAATTGCAAATCTTGAAAAAACTCTTCAAATTAAATAAACAAAGACTAACAAGACCATACTATCAACC
Source organism: Diplosoma virens (assembly GCA_963680785.1). Classification (NCBI taxonomy): domain Eukaryota; kingdom Metazoa; phylum Chordata; class Ascidiacea; order Aplousobranchia; family Didemnidae; genus Diplosoma; species Diplosoma virens. The sequence continues at coordinate 50,179,983 of OY796880.1, read as the reverse complement.
ATCAGCGTATTTAGGGGGGGGGGGCATTGTGCCATGGCCCCCTCGTAGATTACAAATACGAGAAATCAGAGACGGAATGTAAATGGAGAAACCTTCAAGAGAACATCAAATTTTGGGGACAAAAATTGAGAAATCAGAGACTTGAAAACATTTTTTCTCTAAGCATAATTAATTGTGTATGCATACCCCTCCCTTTTCAAAAATCTTCAGTGCGCCACTGCTATCAACTATATAAAAATAATAACATAATTTATCATCTTGCTGTTGGATTCAAAGATTATTTTTGGAATTTTTGTGTAATCATATATTAAGTGCATTTCCGTTTTTGCAAGCAAGCAGTCGAAACTTACTCATTCGCTTTTTGTACATAATGACAGCTCCGGTAAAATTTCCTCTTGGAGCTCCAGCAATGTAAGTTACTTCTCTTTTATACGTCATAGCATTGCTTGTCGTCATCGAAAAACCAATGTAACTGTCTCTTCGCAAAGGTATCCTTTTAAAAAAACTTGTAAGCAAACATTAACAACCAGAAAAGTTTTGTGTTTCAATAAATTTTTGATAAAAGAAATTGTAACAAAAAACTTATTTTCTGTAAGTCCAAAGAACTGCATTGCCCTTCAAACTAACCTTTTTTTTTATATTATAAACTGAACATAACATTAAAATTTTCCCTTTGAAAAATTTAGCACATTTACAGTACAATTCTCAAAGAAGGTACAAGCTTTTGTTTTTGTTCTAAACCAACCGAAAATTTATCATAAAGTAGTAAATAATTACTTTTGAGATAAAAGTACATTTTTTAACTTTAAAAGTTGAGGCAAAAACAATGAGATGTCTATCAAGACCTCCAGCTGTGCACAGTTTTTATATATAAAAATAATCTAATTTGAGCATTGACAGATTGAAATAACTCTTCAAGCTTTATCCTTTATCATTGCAACACCGGAGAAAATATTTACTACAAGCATGTAACCCACTTTTGGCACTTGACAGTGTCTTGATTAAACTCATTTTGAAAGCAACCAGGAGACCCGAACATTTTTCTATCTTTGTTTAAATTTTTTTCGGTCAGAAATTCTGGCATCGGGTATCCGTAGATCCCTCCAGACCAAGCGTAAGATCCCGGACCACCTGCCGATAATAATTTAATGCTTCATCTTGGGTAAATTTGCATGATTGTAGCAATTTAATTTCAAAAAAATTTATTTTAGTTTTGTATTTTGCGTAATCTTTTGCACTATAAAAACAATTTCCAAGTTATGCAAGTGAAAGAATTAACAAGTTTAAATGAAAAATTTTACAATCTGCGCTAAAAAATTTTAAGGTAAATCAACCTACCAAGAAAATACTCGTCTTCCACAAACTCAATCGAAGTGCCGGCTTGCGTGTAAGCGAATTTATTCTTATCGTAGCTGTTCCTTCCAAAGCAAGGCGACGCTATTTAGCAAAAAAGTTAGGAAGCACAAAATATATCTTTTTGGATAAGCAAAAAAATTTTTTTTATTAACTTTTTTTTCTCTCATATGATATTTTTATCGATTTGAACGACTTACTAAACCGATTTGACATAAAAAAAAAAGTAATTTTTATGATATAGTACAATATTTAAGCAGAAATATCGGTTATTTTGGAAATAAAACTGTGCTACACTTCTGTTTCTTTTATTTCTTTTTTAATGGCAACTTAATAAATTAAAAAGTAGCCAATTTCTGATCAAATAACTTCCATATTATAGATAAACCTGAATTTTTAATTATAATTACGAATTTATTAAATTCTATAACACAATAAAATTCATCCATTATTTTTATGACTTTTTTGTTAGTAGGGTGAATATCAAAACAATAAAATGAAACAAAAATTGTCGTGAACCTTACAAAGAAAAACCAAACTGGTAGTTTTTATTCACTTAAAATCTGAAATGAAAAACGAATATAAATAACAATAATTAAACAAGAAATCAGGTTAACTAAAACACAGCAAGCTTCTTCTAAATACGACTGATAACACTGGTCAACAAAAAAAAACTTTTTTATTGGTGCCTCAAATATTAGAGCTGTTTTGGGGTATATTTGGGGCGCTGATTCCGAAAATGACGGCGGTTTTTTCGCATCAGCTCTAGTTTTTGAGATACGGTATACCGCTCATATTTGTTTGCTTGTAAACCTGTGTAGAGCATTTACGTCAGTAGATTAATGGAAAGAGACGAAGTTTACAGTTTGGTGTCACAATGGTTTGGAGGGAACCTAAAAATCCTCACGACAATTGCTATTTTTGTATGGTTAACATTAAGTGAATCAACCGTAACAATAGAAGAAAATGGATATACCCCGACTTAGAATCAGCAAGACGGCCTGTCCCGCATTCAGACGAAGTTTCCATTCCTGTGTTTGACCACCTAACAGAACTAATAGAAAGCTCTGATGAATTAGTTCTGTTGATGCAGCAGTGACCTGTAGCAGTGAAAGTGAGTTTCAGGGCACAGTTGCTACACCGCTGCGATTTAATCAGTTCGAGCTGAATGACCTGGTCAGAGACCTCAATCTTTCAAAAGAGACATCGGAAATCCTCGCATCCAGGCTAAATGAGAAAAATCTTCTTCAGCCTGGCACTAAAATTACGTTTTATCGTAGAAGAGAAAAAGATTTACTGCCCTATTTTTCGAAGGAAAACAATCTGGTTTTCTGCAATGATGTTGGGGGGCTTCTACAAAAAATGGGACTAGCAGAATACAATCCACAAGAATGGCGCCTTTTTATTGACAATTCTGTAAGAAGTTTAAAATGCGTTCTACTCCATAATGGCAATAAGTATGCTTCCATTCCAATAGGCCATTCAATTAGTATGAGAGAAGAATATGATTCGATTAAACAAATTCTGGAAAAGGTAGCATACCTTAAGTATCAGTGGAAAATATGTGTAGACCTAAAAATGGTAAACTTTCTTCTGGGCCAGCAAAACGGTTATACAAAGTATCCTTGTTTTCTCTGTATGTGGGATAGCAGAGCAAAAAGTAAACACTGGACAAGAAAAGAGTGGCCTTTGAGGAAAGAAATGATTGCAGGCAAGAAAAACATCATTCATCAACCCTTGGTTACCACAGAAAAGATCATTCTCCCACCGTTGCATGTAAAACTTGGTCTTATGAAGCAATTCGTCACGGCATTGAATACAGATGGAGCATGCTTTCGATATTTGTGCAGTGCATTCCCAGGGATGAGTGTGGAAAAGATTAAAGCAGGAATTTTTAATGATACACAGATCAGGCAGCTTATAAAAGATTCGCAATTTGCTAGGCATATGACCGAACACGAATCAGCTGCTTGGACCGCATTTGTGCTGATTATTAAAAACTTTTTGGGAAATTACAAGGCAAGCAACTATGTAGAGCTTGTAACCAATATGTTAAGCAGCTTTAAAGATCTTGGCTGCAACATGAGCATCAAAGTCCACTATCTTCATAGCCATTTAGACCATTTTTCAAAAAATCTTGGTGACCTAAGCGAGGAGCACGGTGAAAGGTTTCACCAGGATATAAGAGTAATGGAGGAGCGGTACCAAGGAAGATGAGATGAAACGATGCTAGCTGATTATTGTTGGAGTTTGCAAAGGCACTGTCCTGATACTAAACACTCCAGAAAGTGCTACAAAAGACACTTTTTAGATGTTATGTAATTACTAGAATAAAGTCTTGCATTTTTCAATGTCTATTGCTTTCATCGGGGTATTTTATTATTTTGTGTTGTTGAAAATACGTCACACACGTAGTTACTTTGCTATTGCGCATTTGACATACCTTTAAACAATCTTAAACAAATTCTTTGTTGCTTAAGATCCATGTATAACAGATAAAAGTCAAAATTATAGGGGTATGCCGTAACTCAAAAACCAGAGCTGATGCGAAAAAACCGATGTCATTTTTGGAATCAGCGCCCCAAATATACCCCAAAACAGTTTTAATACTTGAGGCACCAAATTGTGTGTTGACCAGTGTAATGAACTGAAAATAAAATTTTGTTTTATTTTACGGACAGAAGACTTCAATTAGTTGGTGCGCGCTTCAGGGAGCGCGGGTTTCACAAGTTCAATCAATGATGAATTAGAATTTCATCACAAAAATCTCGGGAGTTTTGTCATTTTTAAAGTTTCAAATTATGATTCGATTATTATTAAGTTATAATAATTGTAAGTAAAATGGTCGAAAGTGTATACAAAGATATCAAGACAAGTTAAGGAGAAGTCAAGTCAAGAAGAAAAGTGAGTGTTTCAATTATTTTTTGTTTTATAAGAGGCCTTTAGTCTCTACAATTTAATGCTTTAATTTTAGAAATGTTGCACTTTTCAGATTAATTATTTAATTTATTAGCAATTTAACAAGTTTTTGAAATAAACCTTTTTGGGATTGTTTCATGCCCTTTATTATTGTCAGAACGAAAATTTTATCATAATCGAAATTTGCAATGGAGCAACGTGGGTTTTTATTGTAAATCAACTACAATATAACTATCAATGAAACCGCAATTAACTGAAATTTTTAATTTTTTAGAAGTCAAGCTCATTTTGAGGAATTGGTAAATCCAAAAATTTTTTTTAAATTTCAAATGCAATTTTTGGAAACACTAAACTTACTTTTTTGTGTTCAGCAAAAAAAAAAAAAAGCCGAAGAACAGTGAACATTTTAGTAACCATAAAATTTACAAATCATTGTTCCATGCTTTTTAGTGTAAGAGTACTGCAATATGTCTGTTTCTAGATGGAGATCTTGAAATCATATCTTTTATTATGTATTTCACTAAACAAAAGCAAACTAGTAAATGCGATCAAACACTAGATTGAAATGGCTTTTAGCACATTAGAAAATAATCAATTGGCTATTGTGCGCAAAGCTTTATAGCATATTAATTCACTCGAATGTTCTTGCAAATGATTTATTTAGCAAATAATACGGCATTAAAGCCATATTGGATTTTGCTATGATTTTGTGTACTTACCATAGTTTTAATTGATTCAATAGGTTTAATACCTGACAATAAAAAATCAAGAAAGTTACTTTTGATTGTGTAATACTAAAATACAGTATACATAATTACTGTAATTGTTCGGTAATTTTTTCTTTTGTTAGCAATTGCACTTATTTTTCTAAGTTATTATTTCGACAAAAATGAATATTTTTTCAAATATCAAAACCCAGATAGTAAAAGTATATGCTTACAAAGAAACTTTTTTTCGTAATCGCTTGAAACATTCCAAATGCCATTTGATCTTGTTCCTTAAAAAAAATAGAACGAATATGTTTTTTCGACTTCATTGCTGTAACTTAACAATCAAATAAAAATTAATATAAAACTGTAATTTTACATTTAGGTAGTGCTGAAACAAGTTTGAAACGCAATTATACCGAAAATGTGCACAAAATCGTAAAACTGATCAAAAAGCAACACTTTGTAGAAAATAACATTGAAAATAATATTATAAGAAGAAAATAATATTAGAAGTTTTTAAGGTGAATTCAATTATAGATCGTTTACAAAAATAAACTTTTACTAGTAATAACATAGAAAATTTACGCTACGCAGCAAAACAGAAAAATTATAAATTTGTGAAAAAATCTCATATACCTCCAATTTTGGGCCATACAAATTTTTCATTGTCCTAATTATTATTTGAAGTGAGAAAAAGTCAAAAAATTTCAACATTTTATGTAAAAACAATAAAGTAATTACAAATTATCTCGCACAAGGTGGGTATCACACTTAATTCGTAATTCTAATTGTAGACTTATAACTCTATATTCTATTTTCAAACTTGTACAATAATTTTTAAGTTTGTGATTAATTATGACGTCATTTTTTTCCAATGTTACGCAATGATTGCGTAATTTGTATACAAACACCCCACTTAACTCATTTTGTCTAAAAGTTGTTCTCGTAAGTTTATAATGCAGATTTATTTTATTGTTTTATTCAAACGCATTGATTGGGGCGAAGCGATGTGACGTTTTTACGGCATTACTAGCTAATTTTTGCTACAGCGTTTAAGAACGATTGGTAGTATCTACACGAGATGCGAACTCGGACTCGGACTCGGGACTTGTCAATTCGGTGCAATACAGCTGGATTCAAACTCGGACTCTCTAAAAAAGTAACGAGTCCGGCGCCTAGATTTAAAGGTTTTTGTTATTAATACTTATTGAGAAAAAACGAAAAATGAAAAAGCTAAAATATAATTTTCTTCATATTATTCCTCTTTACAATTCTAAATTTTATGACTGTTTCTTACTCTGCTGCGTTCAAGTTTGTTATTTTCTTTAATACGAAGTGTTCAGCAGCGGCGCTGAAAAGCCATTTTTTCAAGGGGGAAGGCAAACTTAAAAAAAGGATTGGGACCGTTTCCAGCGCAAAGATCTAGTGATGAACGTTTTTACTCTACGTTTCTACTCTAGATCTAAAGCAGGAATCTGCGTTTCTACTCAAAATTTTAGGTAAAGAATAAAAAAAAGTTGTTCCAATCAGCGTCGGAGATCTCTATTTTTATTGAATAACATTCACCTTCGATCTGATATTGATTGATCAAATGGAGTCATTACATTGCTTTGACGAAGAAATTCGCAAAGACTTTGTTGATTCACTAGATGTGGACGCGGCCTACCAGGACTTCTTTAACATCATCAAAAAAGCAGCCAAAAAGATTATCCCACGCGGGTATCGAAACAACTATATTCTGTGCTTGAATGCGGAGTGTGAATACTTCTATAAAACTTTCCTGTAGTCTCCTCAGGGAGACGACTCGAGTTTGGTTGTTATAGCATTACTTGCCAAGCTTGACAGGAAGCGGAGGGATCGATGGTCCGAGGCAGTTCAGAGTATCGACTTTTCAAATTTTAGTCAAAAAGCATGGAGCATTTTGAACAACCTTACTGGTAGGTCACGACACTCTCCTCGTCACTGTCCCGTTTCAGCTAATGATATTGCATCTTAGCTAGTTAGAAATAGGAGATACAAGGCTGTTGACTGCAAGTCATCTCGACTTGTCTCTCAAAAAGTGTCTGACTTTTAAAGATGGCGTGAAGTAAAAGATTTTTCTTCCCAAAGCTTTTCATCTGACACTCTTCAGGGGAAATCGTCAGAAGAAAGCAGAAATGAAACCGAACTTGATTATAAAGAGGAAAGCAGAGTTCTTATTGGCTGAAAGAAGTTAGCCAATGAGAGAAAGGATTAAAAAATTTTCAAAGAGTAGACAAATTCTTTTTGTTTACACAAAAGGGGATTAAGAGATTTAATGAAAGTTGCATCAAGAGCAGAGAGGTGAAAAGAAGAGCAACCTCGAGCAAGAATAGAAAATTTTTTGTTAGTTTAGTGAAGGGCGCATGGGGCATTGTCAAGAAGATATCTGACTTTTGGAGGGGCCACAACACCAGACCCAGTAAATATTTCTGACACTTTTTTATATAGAGAATTCACTGCTGCCCTTCAACACTTAAAATCAGGTAAAGCTCCCGGCACTGATTCCATCTGCCCAGACCTTATATTCCGTGTTGGAACTGCTTTGAAGTCCTGGTTATGCGACTTCCTTTCTTCTTGCTTTCGCCGACTCAAAACTCCCAAGATCTGGAGAAGAACGCTTTTAGTCGCCATCCCAAAGCCAATGAAGCCTGTGGGGACCCAAAGAGCTATCAACCGATATCTCTGCTTTATGTTCCCTATAAGATCCTCGAGAGGCTTATCTACATCCGCTTCGAACCATTAATCGATCTACTGCTCCCTAAAGAGCAGGCTGGGTCTCGACTTAAAATTCCCAAGATCTGGAGAAGAGCAGTTATGGTCGCAATCCCAAAGCCAATGAAGCCTGTGGGGGAACCAAAGAGTTATCGACCGATATCTCTGCTCTTTGTCCCCTACAAGATCCTCGAGAGGCTTATCTACGCCCGCGTTGAGCCATTAATCGATCCACTGCTCCCTAAAGAGCAGGCTGGGTTCCGACGCGGAAAGTCAACCGTAGATCAAGTTGTTCTGCTAACCCAAAATATCGAGGATTCTTTTGAGGCTAAAAAGAAGGCCGGTGCCATATTTTTCAATCTAACAGCTGCTTATGACACTGTCTGACACCGTGGCCTTACCTACAAACTGCTGAGGCTTCTTCCAGATAAGCACACGGTCAGAATGATCATGGAGCTTGCCCGAAATCGAAATTTCATCCTTACTACCGGTGACAGAAATCAAAGCAGGTTACGCCATCTAAAAAACGGAGTTCCGCATGGATTAGTTTAACTCCCCACCTATTTAACATCTATACGTACAATCTGCCTTCAATGATATCCAGAAAGTTTGCTTATGGTGATGATTTAGCATTAATACACTCTTGTGAAAAATGAAAGGACTTGGAGGGGACTTTAAGCCAAGACATGTGTACACTTTCAGCGTATCTCCCGACTCAGTCTCACGTCTATGGATGATGAGGAGTTTCAATCAACTATGCCTCATTGAAGTATGCCTAAAACAAGGTGGTTGCTCCAAAGAATGGTGCTAAAAGAATATTTTAAATCATTGGAACGAACTAAAATTGTATTTTGCCGCCGGGGAGAGTGGCTAGGAAAGCATGCGTGAAGCAAGAATAGCTACAGATACCTTAAACAACCATAAAATCAAACTTAATTATTTATTTTTATACTCTGCAGTTACACAATTTGAAAAGGTCAATGCTGCATTTCAGGTTGATCATTGTCATCCTGAAAAACTATACCATCTTTTGCACCAGCTGCATCAGAGCATCCGTGCCTCAGGTTTATGATAAATCTGATATCTGATATATCAGAACGTTGTATGTGCAACCTTCACTTCAGAGTCCAACGTTCTCTTAGAAAAAGAAACGAGGCAGTAGGGTTTTTCAGTGATCAGATAGTCAGTGTGAAAGTCCAACTTCGTAATTTTATAATATTTTTGTAAAAACTAAGTTGCAACCATTATGCTGGGCACTGTTATTTTTTTGCTTGATATGTATTTTTCTTGTTCATTCGTTTTTTCTGTATTATCTAATTGTAACTGTGTTTGGGTGAGTGTTATTTTCTAATAAATATTTTTGTTAAAGCATGTAAATTGCACCCTGCAAAATAAATTTATAAATTGCACCATAAATCATATTTTTAAATATGTCCTAAAATGTTATTGTCAAATGTCATCCTTAAATGTAAAATGTCCAAAAATTTTTCCCAACTTCATGGCAAACCTGTCCCCAATCTGGTTAAGTTTATTTCACTTTATAAGTTATATAACCTGTTTACTACCGTAACTTTTGATTGTACAGTATAATGACGTCATAAACTGTTTTGTCTTGTTGTAAACTTAATATAATTATTAATTTAAGAAATCTTGTACGTTTTAGTACAGGGTGTCTAAAGAATTTCGTCCGATTTTATATTAATAACAATTGTAAGTTTTAAATAAATTTTATTGTATGATAAATGAGAACTACAAGCACAATAATAACTAATATCATTTAAACAATCATTTAATACAAGTGCTAGATATCATTTATTTATTTGCTATTTAATCTTCATTGTTCTTCTAAATGTACTGTGTTTTTGTAAGTGTACTGCTGTGTTTTTCTGATAAAAAAAAAAAAATGTTTTTGTCCCACTATTTAGAGGGAGGCAGTTGACTAGAAGACCGTATGGTCATTTCGCTGCCTTCCTGTGCTTTCGAAAACTTTTTTTCACATATATTGGTGTATTTTTCGTTTTGAAGCACAAAACAAATAAATAAATAGAAATAGAATAGATTTGTTTACCAGTTAAGTGTGTATTAAAGTTATTTTTAATTTTTTGTCCAGGAATATGGCTTTTAGACTTCATCAAAATCTAAGAATTGCTACGATTTGACATTATTATCAATGTGACTCAAATGCAACTGAAGCAAGTCGTGGCTTTAGTGAAGAATTTAATATTCATGCAGTTCAAGGCAGAAACATCAAATCACTCGTCAATATTGTCGTCATTGTTTGAAGAGGTATCCACTCCAGGTCAGACACAAACAGGACTGGGGCCGAGGGTTTATCCTTTTACTACCCCAGACTGCTGCATTGCCTGAATCAGATGCTGGTAGTGACGTTATTAAGCCAGCATCGAGTTTCGTCATCCAAAACTGTCAGACCTCGTGCTCCATGTGGTGCCCGATGTATAGGACACGCTGTTAGTACATGGTCTGCGGTTTACTCAGAGGCGCCACACTCGCAATTCGGTGAAGGAGCGAGACCCCATGTGTGCATGGACGAATAGAATTGCCCAACACCAGTCCGCAGGCGGTTGAGCTTAATCCAAGCTGCTCGGGGCAAGCCCATCCCAACTGGCCTGGCACCGGTCCCGAGCACAAAAGAACGGAGCCTGGAAGCATTTTTACAGTCCTCCGTTTTCCATTTGTGATTTGTCCATTCAGAGGCGCGGATGCCAAGTCTGGCAAGGTTGTTCAAAAGATTTCGCGCAGCTGGCACAAACGGGCGTCTGGATCTTAGTCTCACTTGGCGAGTAGCTGAGGACCCACTTAGAAGACCATACAAGATATGATCAGGGTCCAGAGATCCACGGTGAGCCAAGGAGAGTGTCGCTCCCATTCGGCGAAGCTCAGGTGGCTGGATACCTGAGAGTATAGGTAGTTGGTCCGTTGGAGTGGGACGCAGGCATCCAGTAACCACGCGCAAGGCGTCATTCAAGACACTGTCGATGAGGCGAGTGTGAGCACTGCGACACCAGACTGGCGCACAGTTCTCAGCTGTTGAGTAGACTAGAGATAAGGTGGCTATGCGTAGTGTTTTAGCACTAGCACCCCATCCCGAGTCCACGAGTCGCCTCAACAGTGTGACGCGCGAGGATAGTTTTTTGCGCAATGCCACTAAATGGTGACAAAACGTGAGCGATCTGTCCAGTTTTACCCCAAGATAAGTAGGGGTTGGACAGAACGGTAAAAGTGTATAGTTGTTGTAGACCTTTAGCTCACGTTTGGCCTCTCGACTATTTAAGTGAAAGGCTTCCGTCACCGTCTTAGTGTGACTGAGCTTCAACCTCCAAGTCTGAAGATACGCTAAAAGTGTGAACATGTCTTGGCTTAAAGTCCCCTCCTAGTCCTTCCAGTTTCCAGAAGAGTGCAACAATGCTAATTCATCACCATAAGCAAACTTTCTGGAAATCATGGAAGGAAGATCGTACGTGTAGATGTTAAATAGGAGGGAAGCCAAGACCGATCCCTGGGAACGCCATTTTTAAGACAGCAAAGCCTGCTTTGCTTGCTGTCACCGGTGGTAAGGGTGAAACTCCGATTTCGGACAAGCTCTATAATCGCTTTGACCATGTGCTCATCCGGAAGTAGTCTCAGCAGCTTGCAGGTAAGGCCACGGTGCCAGACAGTGTCATAAGCAGCTGTCAGATCGACAAATACGGCACCGGCCTTCTTTTTAGCCTCAAAAGAATCCTCGATGTTCTGGGCCAGCAAAACAACTTGATCTACGGTTGACTTCCCGCGTCGGAACCCAGCCTGCTTTTTGGGGAGCAGTGGTTCGATTAACGGTTGAACGCGGGCGTAGATAAGCCTCTCGAGGATCTTGTAGGGGACACAGAGCACAGATATCGGTCGATAATTCTTTGGGTCCCCACGGACTTTGCTGGTTTGGGGATCGCGTCTATAAGCGTTCTTCTCCAGATCTTGGGAATTTTGAGTCGGCGCAAACAGGAAGAAGTCACGTAACCAGGACTTCAAAGCAGCTCCAGCATGGATTATAAGCTCTGAGCAGATGGAATCAGGACCCGGAGCTTTACCTGGTTTTAAATGTTGGAGGACAGCAGTAAATTCTCTCTGTGAAAAAATGTCAGGGATATTTACTGCGTCTGGTGTTGTGGTCCTCCAAAGGTCAGACACTTCTTGAGAGACAAGTCGAGATGACTTGCGATCAACAGCCTCGTATTTCCCATTTCTAACCAGCTGAATGTCAAGCTTGGAAAGCAGAGTAGTAGCAGACAAGCTCGAGTCGTCTCCCTGAGGATACTGCAAAAAGGTTTTATAGAGAGATTCACACTCTGCATCCCAACACGGAACATAGTTGTTTCGATACCCGCGTGGGATAATCTTTTTGGCTGCTTTCTTAATGGTGTTACAGAAGTCCTGGTAAGCCGCATCCACATCAAGTGAATCAGGCGGCAACAAAGTCTTTGCGAATTTATTCGTCAAAGCAATGTAATGACTCCATTTGGTCTTGCGGAAGTTCCATCGCTTAATAGGCATGCTTGGCACTGCCATAGCAAACCTTGGTGGTGTAATTAGCGAAGGTCGATGTAGCGAAAGCTAGATCTGGATTGGTGCCAGTGTTGCAGCGGCCGGAATAAAAACTGGCAGCGTCCTTGGCATTATATAGGAGGGCAAGACAATTAATACTTTCCCAGCCAGCCAAGCACTCACCGTCCGGACTGTTGTCGTCGTAACCCCAGTCAGCATGACGACAGTTAAAATCGCCAGCGTAAAGACAGGGGTGAGGAAACACTGGGAGATCCAGGGTTCGCAATCGCGTTGGCGGTGGCTTGTAGACGTTGACTATTTTATAGCCATCAACGTCTACATACAGCCACTCCATCTCCGATGTTGGTGGAGATTGGTCCAAAAGCGTGTATCTCAGTCGCTCGTGGACAAACGTGGCAAGGCCATGCTTCCTGCTTAAAGTCGTCAACAAACTCGTCAACAAATTCGAAATAACTGGTTTTGTAAATGATGCACCAAGATCTGGATGCCCAATCACAGCAACATCCGATGAAAAAGGAGAGCAATTATTTGCTAGTCTAATCAACAGTCTCCAAAAATCTGTTCGACGCCTATCTCGTGAACTTAGAATCAGTCGCCAGAGCATCCATAATTTACTACATAAAAGGAATTTAAACCCTATATTCCTCATTTGCTTCATGCTCTGCGTGATGAAGATGCTAATCGAAAAGTTGAGTTTTCAGAGACCTTTCTTGACTTGATGCGCAATGACGAAAATTTTCAAAATAAAATTTGATGGTCAAATGAAGCTTGTTTTAAGTTAAATGGCCACATCAATCGTCATAACTGCACATACTGGAGCCAGGAAAATCCACATGTAATTTTAGAGAGAGAAGTTAATGTTCCCAGAATAACCTTCTGGGCTGCGATGTCTAGCAATGGAATTATTGGTCCATTCTTTTTCGATGCATCTGTCATTGGCGAACGGTACCTCAACATGCTTCAAACCTATTTCTTTCCTCAAGTATAGCAACAAAAAGACATTTACTTTCAACAGGATGTGGCTCCAGCACACTATGCGCATTGTGTTCGTGAATGGCTTGACATCAACTTTAATGACAAATGGATTGGTCGACGTGGGCCATTTAAATGGCCAGCACGTTCACCTGATTTATCTCTAATGGACTTTTTTTTATGGGGTGTTCTTAAAGACATGTGTACAAAGAGAAACCACGAACTGTTCCTGACATTTGCCGAGTTATTGCTGACAAAATTGCCACAATTGATGTGGAACTATGCTAAAAGGTTTGTCGCAGTGTTGCTGCACGATTGGTTTCCTGTATTGAGCACAACGAGAAACAATTTGAACTTTTCCATTAGTATTTATAATTGTTGTAACCTTACTTCTTTTCGTTTGATTATTGTTCGTCTTTGTTTTATTCATAGTTATTATTGTGCTTGCAGTTCTCATTTATCATACCGTTACTGCGTGGGGCGCGGGGTCTGGTGTGTTTGCCGTTGTTTAAGTGTTAAAGTAGTCAAGGCTCAATGTGGTAATAATAATAATTAATCTAAAAAATCTGGCCGGATCAAGTAGCTTCTGTCGTTATGTGGTAACATCGGCTGACATACTTACAGTAGATAGCACTGTAAATTTTATCTTTCTTTCCAGTTTAGAAATTCCACTTAAAAAGTTTTTGGAATCGTTTCTGATACAGCCGCCTTGTTTGGCGTTGTTTAAGTTTTTAAGTAGCAAGGGACAACGGACGCCTTGTAAATTATTTCTTTAGTGAGATAAATGTTTTTTAGCTTGTGTAGGGATAAACTGTTAGCAATCAGGTACTAATTTATTTTTATAGCCAGTCAGTACAAAGTTGTTAAATGATTATTCGAAGTTGTTGGCGGTCTGAATTGCTTTGAAGTTTTGTGAAGCTTGAGAGTCAAGGGAGCTACGACAGTTGATCGAACGACACTTGACCGAATAACATTTGATCGAAACGACACTTGATTGACACGACATTTCATCGAAATGACAGTCGATATAAAAAAAGATTTACTTTTGTATGTTTCTGCGATTAAACAATTTCTTTGTTACGGTAAATTAGATTCATAAAACGCAAAGGCCATCAGTAAGAAGACAATTTTTTATTTTTATAATTTTTTGTCAAGATCAAGGTTTTTTTAACGAGCCGCTGGGCAAGGATTTTTGGGAAGATCTCTTATCATGGTTATGTTTTGTTAGATGCCTATTGCTGCCATTTTTTGCATTCTTTTTACATTGTACTCAGTTATTTAGAAGGGGGGCGTTGTGCCATGATTCTACCCTTGCAGACCTTGCAGAAATCAGAGACAAATTGAAAGGGAAGACCTATTTTTTTAGAGATTATTACGTTTTTGGGACAAAAAATTGACAAAACCGGGACAGATTCAAACTGAAGACCTTTTGTAGAGATTACTATGTTTTTCGAACGAAAAATTGACACAATTGGGACAGATCTAAAGTTGTAAATTTTTTCTTTCATCATTAGATCAAGTGTCCTTTCGATGAAATGCCGTTTCAATTAAGTGTCGTTTTGATCATGTGTCGTTCGATCAAGTGTCGTTCGATCAAATGTTGGGTCAAGAGTTAAGTCGATCAAGTTCTTTTAATTTTGTAAATGTATTCTTTTTTTTCTTTTGAAACTATGGTTTCTGTCAATTGGTAGAGTGAAGTTTTGCAGCGAATTTAATCCGTCCTTAGCCAGAACTAACTGTTGTAAGAATTTCATACGCGGGCAAACTATTTCTACAGCTGGCATAAATAAACACAAGTTTACTTGAACGCAGGTATTTGAGCTACCTAGTTTAACTGATCCTTTCGGATTCCTGAGTAAAGCTGTGACACTTAAAGAATTTAGTCAAAGCAAAGCGTCCCAGCTGTGTAATAAAGTATTCTTCACATTAAAAAAGTAAATAAAAAAGTACAAGCTGAGAAAAAAATTAGTGCATCATTACTGGCAAACCAATCAGTCCGTTCAATCAATCACTAATTACGATTGTTCAATTTTTACGTTTTAAATTTTGCTTCTCATACGACATTGCCAGAAAAAAAGATTTTGTCAAAAATCGATTACAAAGAGAATTGGTCCGTGTCAAAAATAGTAAATACAAGGGAGCAGATGCTCAAAGGGTTTCAAGAAGAAGGAAATAGGAAGAAGTGAGATAAAAGACGGCAGATAGTGAGAAAAAATTGGGGTGAATTCGCGCTGAGAAAGGTGTTTAGGACTCCAGTCCAGACAAATTCAAAGTTGCGAAATTCCCCTCGCGTATCTGAAGTCAGAACTAGCAGGAGAGGAGAGAAAATCAAAAGTGATGCTTTGGAATCACAAAGGAAAACTGTTTAGATGACTTTTATCATATTTTACTGTAAAAACTAAAGAAGTTAACGTATCTAAAAAAAAAAATAATTAACTCTGGGACTGCAACTAACACAAAGTAAAATCAAAATATAATTTAAGTAAAACGTACTTGGCTTTTTGTGTGTGTTAAAAATAGAACTTTTAACTTGAAATTGACCATAGTTAAATGATCTCAAACAGCCGCAAGTTTTAAAGTAGATGTCTGGTTTTAGGTTTATCTATGAGAAAGAACGCAGAAAAACACAACCTTGAAAAAGAAAGTGTTGCTACAACACTTTTCCACGATGGTACGTGCTTGGCTGCTCAGAGAAAGAAATAAATTCTCTTTTCTACTTTGACAAATACTAAACGTCAGAAGAATTTTTTGTTTTCTAATTTTAAAATATTTCTTGTCGTGTTTGAAATTGTTTAAAATTTCTAAACAGTAGACTTTATTCGCAGCCAACAGAATAAGTATTCATTAACTTTAATTGTTTATAGATATTGTCTAAAAAATTGTTAACATTCTTTATTTTGATAGTATAGTTTTGGAGAATTGTATTTGAGGTTTATAAAATACATTTTTTTTAATGAATGTATGTTTTGGTTTCCAAAGTCAATAAACAGGTTGGATCCTTACCGTTTAAAAGGAAACATTTTCCACACACTTGTTGCTTTTCGTCCGACTCAATTCCTTTTGATGAAGAGAAGCGATGAGCACACGTTATTAACTCCTGGCCAGGTCCTAAATGCAACGAAGGTCAATAGTGTTTTATAAATTATACTAAAATTTACAAGACACACACCTCTGCTTTTGATACGAACTCCGAGCCACTGATCCGTTTTGTTTTCGGTTTTGTTTGATCCGCCTGTTTGTAACAAACAACATATAAATTCAAAATGAATAAATTAAACAAGGTTTCTACATTTGTTAAAATAAATGGACCCCTAGGTTAATAAATTTGTAAACTCTTAAAACTCTGTGGACCCCAAAATCGATTTTTTCACCCAAGCTTTAAAACGTATTTGAAAGTCTAAAACTTTTTCCGGAAATGACGTAAACAATGGCAAACTATTGCTAATAGAATAATCCTGTAGACACCTTTGATAAGTCGCTATAGACCTTCAGTGATCCATAGACCTCTAGTTTAGAAACCCTCAACTATAGCATATCCAAAGCAATCGCCAAAAATAGTTCTAATTTATCAGTTAACGGTAACTAAAAAATTGCAATCATACGCACAAGTCCGGACGTAAATGTACGAAATTTTGAAAAAAACAACCTGACCATAATACAAAAATTTTTTTCAATGTTTCTGACAGTGGAAAATAGACTCTGAATGAACATAAAGTAGATTGTGTTCTGCTTACAAATAAATAAATCCACTATATTTCTACACTATTTTTTTAAGAAGATTTTGGGTGCAAGCTTTATTAATCATTTTATATTTAAAGTTTTTAACATCTAAAAAAAGATTTAACTTTAACTTTAACTTTTAACAAGCTTTAGAACAGCGGTTCTCAACCAGGGATCCGTGAAGCATTTTCAAGGGGTCCGTGAAAACCTTTAGATTTGTAGTACATGAATTGATACAAAATAATTTTTAAAAAGCAAATTGTAAACTTGAGATTGTGACGTGACAAAACAAAAACGTGTGGCATTTTGTTCTTTAGCCCATTGTGATGACAAAAACAAAATTGTAGTTTATGGTAAAAGCAGCAAGCTATGTTAGTTACTTGAAAAAACAAGTACTTAGTTTCTCATTTGATGATTTCTTTGAGTAACGTGTAGAAAGGAAGTAGTGCTCTTATTGCTTTGATAACTTTACCAATATGGCTAAATTAAGAAAGTACTCAGAAAATTATCTTACAATGGACTTTACATCAGTGACAGATAACGGCAATGAGAAACCGCAGTGCGTTTTATGTTACGCTGTCCTTAGTAATGAAGCAATGAAGCCGTCAAAGCTGAAGCGTCACTTGCTGAAGAAACATTCAGAGTACGTGGGGAAAAACTTATCATACTTCAAAACACGAAAAATGTCTTTAAAACGACAAAAGCTGGATAGCAGTGGATATTTTCACCAGCAAAGCAGTGCATGCGTCAAGGCTTCTTTTGAAGTGGCTTTGCAAATTGCCAAACAAAAAAAGCCCCACACGATAGGAGAAGCGCTTATAAAACCTTGTGCCTTAAGTATGGTCAAGTTGATTTTAGGTGAAACAAGCGCTCAAAAAATTCAACAAGTGTCTTTATCTAATGACACAATTAAAAGGCGAATTTCACAGATGTCAGCAAACGTGAAACAGCAAGTCATAAATGAAATCAAAGCTTCTCCTATGTTTTCTCTCTAATTGGACGAATCAACTGATGTCGCATCATGCTCGCAGCTTTTAGTTTTTGTACGATACGTACATACGGAAGACGTAAAGGAAGAATTTTTGTATTGCAAAGTTTTGGACAGCACAACCACGGCTCAAGATGTTATGGACAGCATCTCGACGTTTTTTGAGACGGAGGGTTTGCAGTGGGAAAAGCTTTGTGGCGTATGCACTGATGGCGCGCCGGCGATGCTTGGAGCCAAATCTGGTTTCCAGACAAAAGTAAAACTTAAATCTCCTCAAGTCAAAGGAGTGCATTGCAGGATACATCGCTACGCGCTCGCTTGCAAGACCCTTCCGAGTTTCTTAAAGGACGTGCTGAATTCTGTGATAAAAATAGTCAATTATATCAAGAAGAGTGCTATTACCTCTCGTCTGTTCAGACAGTTATGCAAAGAAATGAACGCCGACCACGAGACTCTTTGTATTATACAGCAGTACGCTGGCTTTCTAAAGGTAATGTTATTGGCCGTTTTTTTGAGCTAAGATCTGAAATCAAGCAGTTTTTGGAAATAGAAAAGAAGGCAACCTTTCCCAAATTCTTCAGCGACAAATTGTGGTTACGCGGCCTGGCATATTTAGCTGATATTTTTGAACAGCTAAATAAGATTAATCTGAGACTTCAGGGGCCTAACACAAACATATTGCAATTTAAAGATGTTTTTTGTGGCCTTGTTGAAAAGATACAAAATTGGAACCGAAAAGTCAATCAAGGGAACTTTGCTATGTTTGAAAACCTTTCAAGATTTGAACCTTCTGGCATCAGTGCACAAACCCAATTGGATATTAGTGAACATTTACAATCGCTTGAAAGAGAATTTCGTAAGTATTTTCCAGATTTGGCTGAAGGGGTTGAAACATTTCCGAGAAATCCTTTTTTGTCTAAGTTAAATATAGAAACTGTTCCAGATGAAGTACAAGACGAACTCCTGGATTTAAAAAATGATTCAGCGGGCCGTGAAATATTCAAGGAAAAATCACTCTCTGAATTCTGGTGCACCATGTTTCGAACGTATCCAATTTTATCTATGGCAGCACTACGCGTAATTGTTCCATTCGCATCCACTTATTTGTGCGAATCAGGATTTTCTACTCTCGCTCACATCAAATCAAAAGCACGTAATCAACTAAACGTCGAAGATGATATGCGATTAGCAGTTTCCAAAACACAACCATGTATTGCAATGCTTGCTGCTGAGATGCAAAAGCAAATGTCTCACTAAGTGTTTTTCTTTGAAATAAATAGATGTGTTGTGTTCATTTCATGTTATTTCGGTAATTTTCAACGTAGGAAAACAGCTACATAGGACGATATACACTTGTAGTTTGCGAGCTTTATGCGACGCGTTGTAAATGTGTTTTACAGTGAAAATAACGAAATTTCATTGAAAGTTTATAGTTAGGGGTCTGCAACTGCTCAAATAGTACCAAAAAGGGTCCGCCATGAGAAAAAGGTTGAGAACCACTGCTTTAGAACGTACTATATTTGTATATTTTGATTTGCTATGCAGGCACTAGGTCAACGTTAAAGAACCAGTTGTTTAGAAAGGATTTTTTTATTAGATTTAGAGAATAGAAACTAAAAAATAGCCTTTTAAACCTATGCATTTTAAGGGTGAAAAAACAAAAAAAATTTGATATAAAAGATTTATTGATTTTTTCAAGTAGCTTATTGACCTTATAAAACCTTATAAAAGTGTATTGTTTCTTATTAGCGTCAATCAATTAATCCTTTCTGGCCTTTCACTCACTTTTCAACTCACTTATTTTTTTCCAAAAAATTCAGGATGGGAAATTTTTGTCCCATTTATTTTTTAAAATTTAGAATCTGCTCAGCGGTTCAAATAATAACTCACAAACCAAAACGCTTTGACAAAAATTTTTAAAATTTGCCGTGCATTTTGCTCTTTTTTACGTGTTTGTGTGTGTTTGTGTGCCTAAAAGAGTTAAAAACAAACAAGATTTTCATATTATCCGCGCCGAAAAAATTTGTTTGAAATAGGTTAAAGATTACAAAATCTTTCATTTTACCAGTATTTTTCGTTTTTGATTGCCAAAACTTTATGATCTTTTCCGTATTTTTTAAGAACTGCTACGAATTGCATTTGAAAAAATCTATTTATTCAGATCTTAGTTCTTTAAAAGCATTAAAAAAGCTCTGAAATATTTTGAAGTTAAAGAAAAAAGTAAAACTTCAAAGTGTTATCAATTTAACTGTTTTAAAAATTTATTAAAAAGTTTGTTTTAACTGTCAGAGTCCAATCTGTACCAGTAGGGTATTTTCAGAAGTTACGTAAACTAAGTGGTTTACATTAAGAGGGTTTTACAAATAAACGTTTAAACCAAGCAATTTAGGTCTATTTGAAAAATTTGATATACATTAATTACTTAGGTGAAAATTAGTGTTTCCGATTTCTCGGCTTAGCAAAAAAATTTAACCCACTCCCAGAATCCTCAGAAAAAGTTAATATTTTAAACATAAAACAAAACGCAGCAAAACATGTCGGGTAAAATCAACAAGATAAATATGGATTGAAACTTAATTTACTGACTTTAAACACGTTTTTAAAAGTAAGCAAGTTAGAAGTAAAAGTAATTACGTTTTTACAATGCTTGAAATAATTAGAGTAGTGATTTTCATATGTGCAATTGAATTTGCGAGAATGACTGAAGCAACAACATTATTACAGTGATGCAATAATTAAGCCAAATAAAATTAAAATTCATATCAAGAATTTAAATCAAATTTTTTTAAAAAATATATAAAAGTATAGGCTACATACAGTAGTTTTGTTATATTTGTTATCAGAAAAAAACGAAAAATTTTTGCTAATACTGGGAAATATAAAAATGCAATAAATCCCGGAAATTCTCATAACCGGGATCCCGGCTTTCAAACCCGAATAACAATAAGTGATATTAAAAGATCAAATACTTTTTAAATACAAGTGAAGACAAAAAAAGTCTTTACCTGCCACCTTAAGTATAAATTTCCAGCTAAATCCTATACTAACCAGATGTGGCTCTTGCCTAAAAAAGGTTAAACGTTCCTGGTTCATGCACTTTACATCACAATCCAACATGTTTAGAATAAAGTTTGTTTTAAAAGTTTGCATTGTAGGCCTATTTAAAACGGTTCTAGGTACACTACAGGCCAAAAGTTTAAGTCCATCCCTTGAATTTTCAAATTTTGAAATCCCCAATTTTTTGGCAATAGATTGTTGTGAAAATTCCTCTGCAGCAAGAATATCTATCCTCGCCCTCTGTTCAATTGATAACTGCTTTTTCTTGGCCATTTTATAAGAAGGGCTCCGTAAGTAGTTAATAATAGATGAAAACTACTGTAAATACAGTAGTATTTTTTACAATGTTTTCTAATCAATTTTTATCTCTGTAAAAGAAAAAAAGGATATTAAATTAGACAAACACCTTCTGAAAAGTAGAGAATATGGATTAACTTCATTATAACTAAAAATTTAAGGAATAAGCAATAAGCAAGGAAGAAGTCAGGATAACCCTCACAAAAAGCTTATATCCAAACTCAGTTGAAATGGCAGCGAAATCCAATAAAACTTAGTCAGGCTTTGTTAAAACATTTTGTCGATCTTCATTATACAAGGGTTCATTGTTTCTGATGAAAATTATTTGCCAATACAGACTGATTTAACCGCTTTTTGAAAATTCAAGGGGTGGACTTAAACTTTTGGCTTGTAGTGTATATTCCACCAGGGCACATTTCATCGGCGTAAATTCACCATACGTAAATTTCACCACTGTATATTTCACCATGTTATCACACCATGTTGATTATTCATTTCATTTATCGATTGTTGTTGATTTATCACGCTATGAGTTGACAAGTACAAAATACAGTAGTTGGCAAGTACATTTATTACCCTAATTTTAATCCCAATTCTCTCTAACCTTAATCCCTAACCCTAATCGAACCTAAACCCTAAGCCCAACCTTAATCATAACCTAACCCTTAACCCTAACCTTCTAAACCTAAAAAACCGTGGTATAATATACCCAAGTGGAATTTATCTTTGGTGGAATACACTCTTGTGGAATTTTCCGCGGTGGAAATTATCGAACACCATTTAAAACAACGTTTAGCATACAGATATGTTTAAAGAACTTCTCTCCTGGAAAAGTAATTGTATATGTTTCGGTTTTAATATTTGAATTAAACACCCTTTTGTATTAAACTCACCTTCATCTATGTTGATTCTGGAGCAATCATCGGCATTTGTAGAAACTAGACAAGAATAAATTCCCCCAGGTCTAATTGTATTTGGTTGAGAAGGAAGAGCGCGAGCTGTCGGGCCTCCAATTATCAAAAGACTCCCCTCAACACTACCTATACCTAGACAAATGTAGAAAAAAAGAGTTAAAGTAAATTGGTTTGAGCAGCAGTATAATTTAATTTGTTTTGTCAGCAGCGTGGTCAAGTGGTTAAAGCGCCGTGCTCGTGACGAATACGGTCTCGGTTCAAAACCTACTCGCGCCATTCTGTTGTGTCATTGGGAAAGACACTTTACGGCACTTTCCCCTGTTTGGTGGTCTTAGCAAGCAATTCTAAATTAAAGTCATATCTCTATTAAATTACAAGCGGACAGCAATATCTTGACATCTCCGGAAGCAGGTCGGGGTAATTGCTTACCCCACGTATTAGCGCCTCCGCGCTTTCCTCCGAGTCAGAAGGATAAATATAAGGATAAAATAAAAATAAAAAAATAATTTGTTTTTAAAAATATTGGCTGACACTGAAAAAATTAATTAAAATTTTTCTTCATTCTGTTTTACGAAAAAAATTCTTTTTTTTACAGAGCTCTCTGTTGCTTTGCCGTGCGTAGTGAAGTTTATCAACAGAATTTTGTTGACCTAAACCCATTCTCAAAAAAAGACATGTAAAGGATTGGCCGTGTTTGGATTAACTCTTTAACAATTTCTGCAATTATAAATCTTCGTTCCTTGTTTGCTCTTTTAAATCGTTTCCTGGGTGATTTTTACATATTTTTCTCGGAGTGTTGGCATGTTTTTTTACCCAGCTGCTTGTAAGTAAACAATATACATACAAATTAAACAGTGCCCTCAATGTGTCATGTGGACAGTGCTAATCAATTCGGGAGGAAAACTTTGAAATGCATTTACTCAATAAATCTGGAAGTGATCTAAGTGACAATGAATTAATTATCTATTTGTATTAAAAGTGATTGTAATTATAATTAAGACAACTCTGATGATACTGTTTTGAAAATTTTTCCAAGAGAATTATATAACCACCAACTAAATTGAGTGAAGTCACTGAACCGTGGAACAAATGACAACATTTGTTTATTTTTGTAACAAAACCACTTTTTAATAAATAAATTTACTAATGCAACTTCACAATATCGCAAATAACAATAGTTGTAAAACTATGGCATTCAGTACACTTTAAAAAAATTACTGGGGCACACTTGCTTGCGTTCCCGGCTACGCAAAAATGCTCGATGCCGAAGTGTTAAAACTAAAAAACCTTTTTAGAAGTTAAAAAACCGGTTGATACTTTATAAAATCCTAAATGGTGTACAAAAAAAGCCAATTAATTTTTAAAAAATAGTAAGAAAAATTTCAGATGAATACCACACACTATAAGCTTTTGTTTGCTTAACTTCGTCAGATATTATAATTAAAAAAGAAACAGGTGATAAAAAAAATCAAAAAATTTAGTTAAAACAGCAAGGAAAGTAAAAGTGGTCATTTAACTGATAAAATTGTACAATCACTTTTAAAATACTATATTTATGATATTGTATGTCGTCCTCTTATAAGAAGAGACACAAACAGAACTAGAGCCAAAAGTTTATCCTTTTACTACCCCAGGCTGCAATGCTACTTAATTCAGATACTTGCAACGATGGTGTTGAGCCAGCATCGGTTTTCGTCATTCAAAAGCGTTAAACCTTGTGTTTAATATTGTTTCTTACGTATGAGTAAGCTATTAGGACATGGTCTGTAGTTGGTTTAAGGGAGCCGTACTCGCAACTCGACGAAAAAGAGACCCCCATTTGTGCATGGGCAGCGTGCTTGCCTAGTTTGACAAAGTTTTTTTGGTAGTTTTTCCGAAGCTGACACCATTAATAAATCTTTTTTTGGAAGCCGTCTGAAGACACACTTAAGTCTTCAGACTATTAAATGCCGTATATAGTCAGGGTTTAAAGTGCCAAAGCTAAAGAGAGTGTCGCTTTTAATTGGAAAAGCCCAGTCGGCAAAATGCCTGAAAAGATTAGTAAGTGTCCGTGGAGTGGGACGAAGACACGAAATGACAACGCTCATGGCATCATTTAGCAGTCAAAAGGTTTATGTTCGTTAAAGCACATCTAAACGCTATGATTATCATTAGATTATATCATTAGTTTACATTATCATTAGATTATCATAACAAACATTATCATTAGTTTACATTTCAACACCACAGGTCCTAACATTGAACACATGCAAGTTTATACTAGAAAAAAACTTCAATTCACACTAGAAAAAAAATCAATCGTCGGAAAGTTAAAAAACTGTTATCAATTTCATCATATCAAGTTAATGACACAGCTATACGATACGATGGCAAACATTTTTCATCTCTATATTTTCTTCCTGACTTGCAGGAAAGCGACGGAGGTGCTATGGTAGGTAAGCAATTACCCCGACCTGTTTCTGGAGATGCCAAGATATCGCTGTCCGGTTGAAATTTTTTTAAATACTGTCTATTAAAATATTTAATAATGTCTCATTTCGGGGTACTGATCTCGAATGTGCATTTTATTTTTCTATAACAATTGATTGCAGAGATAAACTTCATCGGTAGGAATCACTTTTGATCAATATTCACAAAAATATAATATTTAAAGGTATATTTTATTCAAAAAAAATTTAAAGATTGCTCAAATGCGTGGACATTTTTGTTTTCTCATCATCAAACAAGAATAATTCTTCAAGATCAACACCACTTTGTGAGGCAATCCAGTAAAACTTGACACCTGCAATCAAAAATTTTTTGCTTTTCTTCTCTCTTTAAGTGGGATCTTCTGATGACATAGCCACTAATTATTTTACTGGACCTTTTTGCGTTTTCCCACCATAATTATTTACATTAGAAAGAACTTATTTTGTTTCTTACTCGATTTTGTACAGCTATTTAGTGATGGTGTAAATGTAAAAGTTCTTTTTGAAACTTATTTTTTGGGCAAGTTTGTGTAGCAAATTGGACTTTTTACTCGCTACTTGTAATCATAAGATCAGTACTTTTCAAAAAAAATCTTGGATAATAAATTTCGCTGATCATATCTTTCTCAAAAAATATTATGTATAATAGCTTGATGTGAAAAAGCGGTAAAAAATTTTTATTAAAGCAAGAAATAATATTTCATTACGTTCTATGACGAGTCTTATCTGGCTAAGCCTCATCTTAAGGTGGCAAAACTTACTGAATAAAGTTGGCACTACCTGCCTGCTGTTCGATAAATAAAAAAAGTTTGATACCTTGAAGTGTGAAAACTAGAGTTTTAAATCTTCGCGTATCAATAGACTGTGCCTGTCATACTTTATCTTTCCAAACAACATTTCCTAGATTTTACCCAAAAATAAAATATTGATTGATGTCAACTCTCACACTCGTGGATATAGTAATGGCACGTATGGCCCATTGCACAGTTGTACATCCAAACGATTTTCATGCTTATGAACTACCATTTATGAACAGCTTTTAATTTTTTGCTTGTTAAGATAGCCCAAATGTTTTATTTAACTTTTAACATCCCAAGAACAAACCCGAAAATATTTTTTCCTAAAGTTATTTTATAAATTTGTTCTCTTCGTTGTGGTACTGTGCAAAAGTTGTATCTTTTCACAAAAAGTGCTTTTCTTGCGTCTCATTGCCAAACGTTGAGCAAATGTTTTGAAAATTTAGTATTTAATGATGTTCAAACAAGCTTCTAAAAAATGGCACTTTCAAAAATTCAGACTTTGCAAAACTTTGCTTTTAATTAAAATAAAAGCACAGAACAAAATATGCCAAAGGCTTTCTGTCTAACTTTAGACTAGACACTTAATTTTGATTTAATTAGTTAAACCTTTAAGGTTTATAAAAGTAGCAATCATTCGGATAACTTTTTTTTCTATTATTGCAACATCTAAAAAGAAAGTTTTGATTAAAACAATATGTATGTCAATGTGGGTGTAAGTTTTTTATTTCAGTTAATCTAGTTTAATTCCAAAATAGCCATTGTGGAGTTTTTATTTTCATTGATTCTGCCATCCGCAATCCATCAAATTCATCAATTGCAATTAGTTAGGTTTGAAGTGGTGAAATAAACTTGTTACCTTATGTTTATTATATCCTTATGTTTATTATAAAATTGTTTCTTCGCTCGTCAAGCTCTAGGAGAGTAAGCGCCACGCTTAACGCTTGTCGGGTAAGTGCCGGTGATGAGATGCAGCCTTGGTCTGATACCATGCTGGATTCTATGTGTTCCTTGAGCGGTAAAGCCGGGAATAACTTCTAAGCTGCTTACAGTCGAGTTGTTGTCCAGGTTGTGTGGTCCAGTGTTGTTGTCTATTGCTTGAAGCACAACACGTACTCGGTTCGATTCGTAGTAAGATAAACATCATTGACGAACTCTAACAAGCGCGAAACTCGAGTTTGGCGCTTCTCATATTTTTAGCAGCTTGGTTTCAAAGTTGTTATAAACCCCTGATTAACGCAATTAATTCATCGCTTAAATAGCCTGATTGAAAATGCGTTAATCGAATTTATAAGTCAATGGAAAAAAGTATAATATCTTATACAGCTCAAATTATTTGAAAAGGTTATAGCAAAAACAAGAAGCCGTAATATTTTATATTATACATATGTAATTTTAAGTTTTATCTTAGCAGAAGGAAAAATATTGAAATAGAAAGTAAGTACAAAATTTAATGATTATGTTGCCACAGTCGATAAACTAAATTCTTTTTATAAGATACTTAGTGAGAGTTGTCTGAATAGTGTTGTCTTTTTTGCGTTTTTCGTAAATTTGAACATAAAGTGCCAAGGCTGAATCTAAATCTCTACAAATTGGTGCACTACGGTTTTATTTATTGTATATATTTATTGTAGCTTGAAACATTTTTTATTAAATCAATTAAGACTTGCAGAAATTAGCCATAATTAGTGAAAAGCTCAAATGGATAAAAAGTTTTATTTGTTTTAGTCAGCGAATGCTGAAATTAGCTATTTTCACTAAAATTAATCATGCCTGGTAACTCTGGCTCGAGGATAAGCCCGGGTTCCCAGAAGGCTGACAAAATATGATCTAACGCATGATCATATTCTAAGCCAGTTTCTGTCAGCGCGTTAATTGAATTCCAAGTTAGCGCTAAATGTCTTCAAAGTACAAAAAATAATATTGCGTTAATCAAATTTGCGTTAATCGGGTTTTCTGTTTACAGTACGAAAAGATCAATTATCAAAATTTAAAAAACGTCAACAATCAGAAGGACATTAGTGTAAGAACAAAACTATTATAAATTGCTTTTACTCAAACAGCAGCAGGAAGTGCAATGCAGTCTTGCTCCAATGTAGGCACATGATATTGCTTTAATACCATTACCGATAGTGCCAAATTGATTGATTTGCTGCTTTGCATTGTTACAATACAACAGTGCTAATCGATACTAAAACGCTGACCCTATTTTGTGTAGTTTTTCTTATTATGCTTAAAGATTTAGTATCGAATTGAGTATAAATTTTCATTTATAATGCTTTTTCGCAAAACCTTATATACTATAGCACAGGTATATAACTGACTATAAGTGTGATTGGGGCACTTTATTTCATTTTTCATTTTATCTCTATATTTATTCTACTAAATCACGGGAAAGCGACGGAGGCGCTAATATTAATTGATATTAATTAATCCCTACTTGGTGGTCCTAGCAAGTAGTTCTAAGTTAAAGTCATATCTCTATTAAATTACTAGCGGACAGCAATATCTTGGCATCTCCGGAAGCAGGTCGGGGTAATTGCCTACCCTATATATTAGCGCCTCCGTCGCTTTCCTGCGAGTCAGGAGGATAAATATAGAGATAAAATAAATAAAAATAAATAAATAAATTAATACATAGGGCAAGCAATTACCCAGACCTGCTTCCGGAGATGCCAAGATATTGCTGTCTGGTTGAAATTTTTTATTTTGGTTTTTCAGTTTTATACAGATATAACTGAAAGTTAGAACTGCTTGCCAAACCACCAATCAGGAAAAGTGCCGTAAAGTGTTTTTCCCAAGGACACAACAGAATGGCGCGAGTAGGCTTTGAACCAATATCCTGATAACAAGCACAGCGCTTTAACTACCCGACCACGCCGCTGACTAAGTTGGTATCAAACCTGAGGCAATTTGCTTTTCAGTTAACTTAAAAGCTTTAAAATGTTACCACTAAAGACACACGAAGATATTTCTGTCGTGCAGATTTAAAATTTTGTAAAATTTATGCATGATATGGTTACTTTGAAATTCAGCAATAGGCCTCATTAAACTCCGCTTATCAATGTAACATGTGGGGCCATATCTTGAGTATGCCATAATTCGCTTAAATTTTTCGGAAACGGAACAATGCAAAAACGTTATAAAATCTTAATACGCCTTTCGGCAAAACATTTAACCTTATTCAAATTTGCAAAATTTACAATTGTAGATTTCCTGCCTGCGGATATTTTACCGCTAATGATTGTTGCGTCACAATAGTCACAATGCAAGACAATTTTTTGGATCTTAGTCTCCGGCTACTTTTTACAGCCCCAGTTAAATATAAAAGGGTGCCGGTTTAGTATGTGGCCTACCTTTTCGAAAGGTAGGCCACATACTAAACCGGCACCCATAAAAGTTAAGCAAAGTGTGTGTTCGACAGTCTACACGCGTTGCGCTTGTAAGTTTCTCCTTTTTCTTTCTCTGTGCTAATCTCTGGCTATTTCATGCATTAGCACTTATACTCAGATCATACTCACCTCAGCTTAACATTTTGTATTCAGCTAGTACTTCAGAGAAATAGCCATAGATTAGCACAGAGAAAGAGAAAAAAAATTTACAAGCGCGTGTAGAACTGTTGAGCCACTTACTTCTTTGGTTAACTCTAATGTTTAACTCGGGCTGTAAAAAAATAGAGGAGGCTAAGGTCAAAAAAATTATCTTTTATTGTGACTATTGCAACGCGACAGTCATTAGTAGTTGATTAACAGCAGACAGGAAGCCTGAACAGAACTGCAGAAAAATGAAACTTTGTTTTCTGGTAACGTGTAACAGATGATTAACAATTTACAGTTCAGCCACAAAATTTTTAATTTATTACTAAATTTTAGGCACTACTCTTGCCCAGTGCTCCGCAACCTTTTTTCACTTACGGCACACTAAATCTTGTCCAAATTTTCGCGGCACACCTCAGCAAAAAGCGCAGAAAATTTACGCACAAAATCCACTGTATTAATTATTTTAGCCCCAAAAGGCAAATTTGATCCCACGAAAAGCAAATCAACTGCAAATTTTCATGCTCCAAAACCTACTAGTAAACAACCACATATTCAAGAAATCTGTTATACGTATACCCAAACTGAAGTTGTTCATTTGTTGACTGAAAATATTCAGTTTGAAAATAAAAATTCACCTGCTCTATGTCGGATGGATTGGTCTGTTGCAAACGGCAATTGCAATTATCAGTTCTTGTTTCAACACTTACTCAAGTTGCGCTGTTGTACCCATAGATAAGTTACTTTGCGATAATTTTCGTTGCTTGGTGGATTTGAACAAGCAACAATCTCAAGATAAAACTTAATAACGAAACTAGGCTACTCACTACGCAAAGTGCAACAGCAGTTGCTTTTCGAGAAATGAGGATAAATTTGGAATTAATCAACGCAAATGTAACGTTATTGGGATTTTCATTTAATCGTAACTGGAGTCAAGTTTGATAGTAACTACACCAACGTTATCAGCAGATCAATGAGATGCTTGGGCTTGTGTTAATGAGCTCAATCGCTATATGTTGGGCTCAATGTTTAAAAGGGCAACTTGAAGTTCTCAATCAATTTCTTTCAAGCATGATCGTTTGCCATTTTTGATCAACACCAACGTCGAAAAACTTTGCTGACACAAATACGTGGTGCAGAACTGGAGAAGAATTTCGAGAGCTTTTTTCAAAATTTGCTTATATTCTTTTCCAACAGCTATCCAAAATTCATCGAGTGGAATATCACGGAATTTCAATCGCAGCGTTCTGTCATTTCGTAGTTTAACAAAATTTTCTTTCACATGCAATGATAATTTTTGCGTTGATATTTTAGCATCAGCGGAAAAATGATTTAGGATCCAGTCATATTGTTCCGAGTTATTTGTAAAAAAGTAATGGTCATACTTTTGATGTAACAAAGCTAAATGCTCGTGAGACAAACCTAACACCAAATCTTTGTCGACAACACTGATTTAATTGCTTCTGGGAAACATTTCCAGTGATCCCGTATTTAATCATTTTTCCAGAGTACTATTTTTTCCTTAAATCCTTTCAGATTGTCAGAAATGTCAAAATGTTTTCATTTTTTCCTTGCATTTTAATATTTAGTTCATTCAAGTGTTCAAATATGTCGGCCAGGTATGCAAGTTTTGCAATCCAACGGTCATCCTTAAGAAGTGCGTACAGGTCATGGTTGTTCTGACTTAACAAGAACGGACTGGACTTGTTTCGTGCCTCAGTTCGATGAATCTTGCGAGCACTTTTCCACGCAAAAGCCAACGAACAGCAGTCTAAAATAGCAGTGACTGATGTTGTGATCCCATTTCTTCGCAAAGCAAAGAAAAAATATAAGAATTCAAGGCTCTTGCTTTGATAAAGTTTACAATACGAATACAGTCGTTTATCGTTTATCGTTCGTTTATCGTTTTACCAATTCCATTGGTAAAACTTTTACCATAAGGGCATCCCGGTGTATGCAGCAATGGGTTATTTCAATTGATGAATTTTGACATTTTAAAAAATATAATTATTCCGCAGCACACCCAGGATCGTCTCACGGCAGACCGGTTGCGGAGCACTGCTCTAGCCTATACTAATTTTTTATACTAAAAATAAATACTAATTGTTCATACACAATCATTACGTTTAAATACACGCAACATACGGATGACTAATTACTATTTCTTTTCTTATTTGTAGTAACATTGTGCTGAGTAAGCAATTGTGTATGTCGCTTCTAGATAGGTAGCTTACGTTAAAGGAAAAGCCTGTTCCCTTGGTAACCTAACTTGCATCTTTCATCGCCGAAATAAAACTCCAAAGGAACGTATATTCTGAACAAACCTGAAGTGTATTTGCAACTTGTTGCATCAGTATCAAACACGAGCCCAGTTAGCGACGAAGTCCTGGAGTCGCCCCTGAATTGTGACGACTTCTATGACGCGAGAAATTTACTAGTACATTTTGGAAAATTTTGATGACTTTGTATATAAAACCGAGATTTTACTATTTAGTAAATATCGGGAGAAAACAAAAACTATTTAAGTCCAAAAAAAATCTGCTAAATTAACTATTTCTACTATACAAACAAAATTTTTCGGTAACTTGAAATTTAGTTTCTGCAAAATTTTAAGTTGCCAAAAAATCTTGAAATGTCCGACATTTTTTCGGCCATTTCGGCAAATGTCCAAAATTTTCTAGCCAAAAAATCCAGGGTATAATATCAAAGTTATTAAAGTTTTTCTTGGTAACTGATATTATTTTGACAACTATATTGGTGGTAAAAGGCTAAAGCAAAACTTAGACTAATTTAGATTTTTGACCGTAAATTTAAAAAGCTGTCATGATGACCCAAAAGCAGCATTTTTTTTCTTGAGCCTAGATGGCAGGTGCTTTCTCGCAGCCTGGGCCGTAAGTACGACAGTTCATTGGTGTTAAAAATGACAGACCGAAACCAAACTTGCCAAAATGGAAGGGTATTTACCCATTCCGATGTTCAGCGTGGGTCTGCTATCGGCAAACGTCCTTTTCAAGACGGGGCAATGCCTGAAAAAAAACTGCCCTTTTCAGGGCACATTGCCAACAAGTTCCGAAGACCCACTATTCTTCAGCTGAACATCAAAGGCCTCACTGCAAACATATGAACGCTCTTTATTACCTTGCTCTCCAGTCAGTCCTCATCCTACAACAGGAGACCCACTGCACTGATGCAGAGAAGTTGGCTCTTCCAAACTATCAACTAGCTGGGTCTTCTTTAAGCAGGAAGCATGGCCTTGCCACGTTTGTTCACGAGCAACTAAGGTACATGTTTTTGGACTAATCTCCACCAACATCGGAGATCGAGTGGTTGTGTGTGGACGTTGATGGTTATAAAATAGTCAACAACCACCACCAACGCCATTGCGATTTCTGGATCTCCCAGTGTTTCCTCACCCATGTCTTTATGCTGGCGATTTTAATTGTCGTCATGCTGACTGGGGTTATGGTGATAACAGTCCGGACGGTGAGTGCTTGGCTGGCTGGGCAAGTATTAATTGTCTTGCTCTCCTATATAATGCCAAGGACGCCGCCAGATTTTATTCCGGCCGCTGAAACACTGGCACCAATCCGGATCTAGCTTTCGCCAGCGTAGGTCCAAACAGTCACTTACCGGATAGACGTGTACTTGAGAAGTTCCCCAGGTTACAACATTGACCTTCGCTAATTACACCACCAAGGTTTGCTATGGCAGTGCCAAGCATGCCTGTTAAGCGATGGAACTTCCGCAAGACCAAATGGAGTCACTACATTGCTTTGACAAATAAACTCGCAAAGACTTTGTTGCCGCCTAATTCACTTAATGTGGATGCGGCTTACCAGGACTTCTGTAACACCATTAAGAAAGCAGCCAAAAAGATTATCCCACGCGGGTATCGAAACAACTATGTTCCGTGTTGGGATGCAGAGTGTGAATCCCTCTATAAAACTTTCCTGCAGTCTCCTCCGGGAGACGACTCAAGTTTGGATGCTACAGCTCTGCTTGCTAAGCTTGACAGGAAGCGGAGGGATTGATGGTCTGAGGCTATTCGGAGCATCGACTTCTCACACTCTAGTCGAAAAGAATGGAATATTTTAAACAACCTTACTGGTAAATCAGGACACTCTCCTCGTCACTGTCCCGTTTCAGCTGATGCTATTGCATCTCAGCTGGTTAGATACGAGGCTGTTGACCGCAAGTCATCTCGACTTGTCTCTTAAGAATTGTCTGGCCTTTGGAGGGCGACAACACTAGACCCAGTAAATATCCCTGACATTTTTTCACAGAGAGAATTTACTACTGCCTTTCAACACTTAAAACCAGGTAAAGCTTTGGGTCCAGATTCCATCTGCCCAGAGCTTATAATCCATGCTGGAGCTGCTTTGAAGTCCTGGTTATGCGACTTCCTTTCTTCCTGTTTGCGCCGACTCAAAATTTCCAAGATCTGGAGAAGAGCACTTGTAGTCGTGATCCCAAAGCCAATGAAGCCCGTGGGGGACCCAAAGAGTTATCAACCGATATCTCTGCTTTGTGTCTCCTACAAGATACTTGGGGCTTATCTATGTCCGCTTTGAGCCATTAATCAATCCATTGCTTTCTAAAGAGCAGGCTGGGTTTCGACTTGGGAAGTCAACCGTAGATCAAGTTGTTCTGCTAACCCAGAACATCGAGGATTCTTTTGAGTCTAAGAAGGCCGGTGCCGTATTTATCAATCTGACAGCTGCTTATGACACTGTCTGACACCATGGTTTACCTGCAAGCTGTTGAGACTTCTAAACGACAAGTTGAAGGTTTATATAATGAAAAACAATAATCACTTTATCATGAATTTTTTTTTAAATGGAACACAACAACGTAATGTGCACTGATCTTCAAAATGATGGGTTTAGTTCCGTGCGAACGGAGCGACCGCACCGGCGCTCCCCCCTAAAATGCGTTAAAAAGTGGAAACCTGAGAAAAATATTGATCTCTTTCTTCACAGTAGCATCATGACGGTAACCCCCCAGTCTGCACCCTATCTTTAGGACGAAAAGTAGGGACGTAGTTGATTGACAGTGAGGACTTTTTTTAGAGATTACCATGATTTTGGGACGATAATGAAAGTTCGCTTTATCGATTGATTGTGAAAACCCCGAGATCATTTTGTTTTTGGGACAAAAAAACTTTGCGCACTAGAAAGCGGCTAATTCCCAATTTTTCTTGCACCGGGCCCGCTTTTTGTAAGATCATTGCTGGATCTTCACATATTGTTTTGACCAACGAATGTCAAAGAAAAGTTAACTTACTAATATTCTTAATCGTATACGAAAAGTATTAGTTATTGTATGTCAAAGTTTCAGACCAAAAAGCTAAATTTTTACTTTAGCTATTGTGCACATCTCTTTCAATCGATGCTTCTCTGTTATTAATAAGTTGCATACACTTACCTTGGGTCTTGTTTGTCGTCTTGTGCATGGCAACACTAAAACCAAAAGTACTCGAAAATTCTCCTCTTTTATATAAAGGTAAGCGATCTTCAATGTTGTAGGCTGAGGTTGTAGATCCGCATAAAAATACTATCCATAAACTTTTAAAAATCAACCTCATTTTCTTCTGCCGATATTTTTTTGACAATAAACTTTAATTCATGAACAATTGTTTATTTATTGCTGAACTATTTTCTGATTTAAAGTAGATAAATAAACCTGGAAATCACTAAGCTTTTAATACCAACGTCAGTCCGCTGTAAAAATATTACACAAAAACTGAAAAAAATGTGAGCACTTTGAAAGAATTGTAAGTAGAAAATCTAATACGGTAAAACAACAAGTGAAATCGTTATTGTCGTAGGCAGTGGTGGGCACGGTACTTCTTAGAAATACCGCGGTACCGGTACTCGGTACCTTGCTAAAATAGTACCGCGGACCGGTACTCGGTACTTTTGAATAACACGATTTAATCGTAATGACAAAATTCTGTCATAAATTGGATTTCATTTGACATTTAAAAATTGTATTTAACAAAACGAAAATTGTATTTAAAAATATGTTACGTATCCAAGTGTTGACTTTCAAAAATAGCAACATCTCAAAGTGACCAAATTATGCCTAGGATGTAAGAAACGTGCAGCGAAAATGTTTTTAAATTGATTTTTCGGATAAATCATGCCTTGGATATATGAAAGGCCTGATGAATATGTTGTCTTCTGCTTTGTTTTTTATGTTAAAAAAAGTTTCTCAAGAATAGTACTAATTTCCATATAACCTATTAAAGTGGTTTAGTCAGAGTTAGTAAAGTATTTCATAGTCGAATTTGACTAATGCTCTGCCGTATTTTTTTTTTTGATTTTAAATTTACTGTTCATTGAATTATTTGCATTTTGTCAGAGCAGGAATGCCCAACCCGAGACCCGCAAAGTCTATTGTTGAAGCCCGCCAAGGAATTTGTAATTAGATAATCGATCAAATTATTGTAATGCTTTGAATCAATCTAATGGGCGCAGAAAACGCGGAATACATAGGCTAATTTTCGTCTTAGTAAAAAGTTTTTGCTTTATATAGGAATAAAACATGTAGATGTATCAAACTGGTGACCTTTTTTGTTTGGTTTTTAACTAAATTTGTCGTCGGAATTTATCTTACCAAGGAGGTTCATTCAAAAATAACACATTAAGATTAAGTAAAGACAAAAAAGAAGGTATTGTGATTTCTGCACCGATTGCAAACGGCAATAAATTTTCCTACAAAAATTGGTCCTAAAAAAATTACAAAAATTAAAAGATTGAGCATCCCTCCGTCAGAGTATAAAACAACCTAACATTTTCCAAAACAGTGATTATCATCAAAATAAATTTCTACCGTGAGTAATTTTGGATTTTAATAATAATTTGGTCATAACTTACGACACCGACATTTTTTCTTTCAGAATTATTTAATTTATATTACCAATTTTAACACTAGAATATAACATCGGTACAACCAATTAATGATATTGCCCTCAAGCATAGCACAACATACAGTATATTCTATTCGAATGTCTTTTGACCTTGTTTGCGTAGATGTGCAATACAGTTTGCAGCATAATTCAAAAGTAGGACAAAAGTCCTTTGATAATTTTTGATTACCTCAAACAAACTGCAACAAATATTTCTTAAAATTTCACTTTTAAATGAATCTGTATTGTTCGATTTTTTGGCCATTTTCATTACACGCTCAGTGCAACAAAGAAAAGTAGGCTATTCTATTTAGAGTTATTTCTAACATAAACTTACAGTTATGAAAAATAAACGCACAACTAT
The DNA here is from genome assembly GCA_963680785.1 of Diplosoma virens. Classification (NCBI taxonomy): domain Eukaryota; kingdom Metazoa; phylum Chordata; class Ascidiacea; order Aplousobranchia; family Didemnidae; genus Diplosoma; species Diplosoma virens. Next base: position 50,143,685 of record OY796880.1, on the reverse strand, counting down.
CTAGATACGAGTATTACACTGTACAGAATAAAACATATAAAAATGAAATAGTTATTCACGCTAAGTCATTTATGATAAATTTTAATACCGATGCGTAATGTTGTAAAATAATTTCCACAGCTTGTTCTTGTTGCAAACAAAAATATAAGAAAAAGTAGACAGGGGCTTCTAACTCTGCTACATTTGATGTGTGCTGCTTGAATACAAAAAAGCGTAAAAGCTTTATTAGTGCGTTTTCCGTTAAGTTCAATATTAACACTTAAAAATGATGGTGTTCTTTTTTGTGGTATTTAGAATTTTATTGTTTGACTTCATTTCAGTAACCTCTTTTGTTCTGTTAAAATTGGTCAAAAATTGGAGTTTGAATAAAGTTTTAAGAAAAACACAGATATTGGATATGTACAATATGTAAAGGTCAAATGACATAGACTGACGCTGGCATATAAAAATGATACAAATTAATTATATAATGTAAAACTTCAAGCGCATAAGTAATTAATGATCTTTTTTTAATTAGATAAAAACAAACCTGATATTTGAACCAATAAGTTAAAACAATATTTTTTCAACCAATTAGAAGTTTGTTTCTTTTTTTATGCACATTAATAACATGATTAAGATTGATGGAAAAAAAATAAAACAAAATAAGCTTCATACACAAACTCATCAATCGTTTTCAAGATTTAAATTTTTATTGATTTTTATCGTTTTTTAGCTCTGTTTATCCTCCAGACTCGTACAAAAACCTTGAAGGCGTTATACTAAGGGTAACTTGTAAGCGATACCGTACCTGCTTATTTAATGCTATATATGTGGGCCCGCAAGCAACCAGAACATCTAGCAGATAATTGCTTTCAAAAATGCCAAGATATTACAGTGCCTTGGAATTTTTTATTTTCTTTTTTAGTTTTTATCTGAGGCATAACTAAAATAGTAGTCTGCCCAGACTACCCTACTAGCCTGAGTAAGCTAAGCCTGAACGAAAAGTAGTAAAAGGGCTACTGGCTATGAAGTGCGTAAAACGTTTCTAAACCTGACCCTACTTAAAATCAACTAGTAACTAGTACCGCAAAGATGGGGAAAGTAATGGTAAACACCTAACTATAACAAATGTCAATTTGTGATAACACTGCTATAAATAAAAAACTCCTTTGAAGCTGCAATCGATAGGAAAAACAAAAGCATGTCGCAATACCTACAAAAAAACTTCCAATGACTCTGAAATTATGCAATGGAATCATCGTTTTTGAAACAGCTGCAATGCTGCATGATACTGATGCGAAGTTCGCAGTACTTGACTCTGCTCTTAAAGCTAAAAAAAGACGAAGTATCGCGGTACTTTATAAAAAAAAGTGCCGCAGTACCGGTATTCAGTACCAAGTACCGACGGTACCGGTAACGGTACTAAAAAAATATGGCGGTACCTTAGTACACGGTACTGCCCACCACTGGTTTTAGGTGTCGTGGTACCAAAATCGCTTTTTTACGTCGAAAACCAGAAAACCTTTAACATAGCTCGATTTTGGAACTGACAAGTCAGTTGTTAGCGGTTCCATCTCAAATACTGTTCGTCTGAATTCGAATCCAGTTAAAATTCATGTTCAGACAAAAACTAACAAAGTTAATGCTAGAGATTCACTGCGACAATTTTACGTTAGTGACTGTGTTGTCAAGGCGCGATGTTGCGGACATACGCTTAGCAAACACATGATACGTTTTGGTGTAAAAATGGGTATGAAGAGCGATTTATTTGGGTTAGAATCAATTTGCAATTCTATGTACAAATTCATTTCATTTTTAATTCGAAAACATGTAAGTAATTTAATTTCCTGGAAACTGCTGTGAATAATTTAATATTTCTGCTTGTGTTCTGCAAGTCGTGAGGATAAATACTGTAACAAATAATTTTATATATATGATAGTTATTACTAATGCCATCAGAGAAGATTTGATTAATTTCTACACAATACTAAGAAATATCGGTTGGTTTCAATGAAAAGCTATATAATATCACCTTCACTTTTATCTTTGTTCTGCTGTTTTGCGTTTAAAAAAAAGACTAATCCTTCAATTGTTTTTTATCGTTGCTCCCAACTTGCAATTATTACAAATATTTAAATACTTTTCCGCACGACAGTTAGAAAGCTATAATGTAGTATAATTAAAGAAATAAAGAATTTTAATCCTTTTCAAGTATTGCTAAAAGATGCTTGGAATAGAAAAAAGGCCGTAGGCTATATCGAAGCGATCAATAACATTTGATACCAGGTATAGTGTTTGTTTACGCTTCGTTGATCAGCATTACCTTTCAAATTAATTGTTAAACTTGTTGTTTGTTTTTTTGCGGTGCAATCCACCTGCTTTAATTTGGTACTCGGCTATTTTAGTTGACGATGTCAAAGCTGATACGTATTAAATCTTATAAATTGATCGTATTAAATCTTATATATTACATTGATCGTATTAAATCTTATAAATTGTTAAATGGACTTAATTTTATGCGAAAACTTCCCCCATATTTCTCTAGGCTTAATTTCAAAATAGAAGTGTAGCTGAAAGCTAACTAACGGGATTACTTTTATAATGAAAAATAAAGCCTAAGCTGATGGCTTGGTCCTTTTCACGGTGTCTTTGTCTACTGAAGTAAGGGCTGATTATATTACTGACAATGATGTCGAAAATAAGACAAAAAAATTTTCCCGACTTTTTTTCGATGGCAATTTTGCGGTTTGTGCAAATCTGCCTTCATAACAAAATTGGTTGGCAATCGTATCATGAAAAAAAATTAAAAAAAAAAGATTTGAAATACACATGAAAATTGTTTTTTCTTTAAATAATACTGCTGCATTTTTTGCATGCTTTTAGAAGATGTATGAGAATTGGGCTGTGCATGAAAAACTAATGATTTTGATGTACTATGATTGTGATGAATTATTTTGAAATTCTACAAATTATTATTTAAAAAGTTTTTTATTGGTACAAAATTTTAAAATAGCTTTTAACAGCAAATGCTTCATCTAAAGCTCTTTTGTTAAATAAGTAGCCTTAAAAAAGGCTGTTTTGAAAACTCGAACGTTTTCGTCTAGCTCTCTTCAGGAGGTTTCGCTAGAATGAATTGCAGAACTGAACGTAGTATTTCAAAAGTTTTAAGACTGATCCTGATTGGCTAAAAATTAAGGTTAGTAGCAGTTATCATAATAATTAAAAATATTTAATAAATAAAACCACGTTTCGTCAGCGTAAGAAATTTTTGGCAAAAAAAAAGGAACAAAATTATGCAAGTTTTGTGCTAAAATTTGGAACTAAAAAGACAATTTTTTTATAATTATACTAACAATTTGTGTTTGTAAACAAATTCTTTCTGTCTACACAAATTAGGTTTTCGAAGAGTGATGAAAATTGATTCCAAGACTGATAAATGGAAATCGGATCGTGCTTTGGAGAGAATAAAAAATTGATTGTCCTTATAGTGAGATGCACATTTTTGGTTATGTAACAGATGGTTTCCAATTGCTGAATCACAGTGAGGTATTGAGTTCGCTAGTTTTCCTGGGCGTTCTGGTTGTTTACGTTCTTGACTGGTTCTGTTCCGAATAGACTTCGGCACATGCTGGCGGATTCTGTCCTGCAAACGTTGAGACGTTCGACCCACGTACCGACTACTAACCTTAATTTTTAGCCAATCAGGATCAGTCTTAAAACTTTTGAAATACTACGTTCAGTTCTGCAATTCATTCTAGCGAAACCTCCTGAAGAGAGCTAGACGAAAACGTTCGAGTTTTCAAAACAGCCTTTTTTAAGGCTACTTATTTAACAAAAGAGCTTTAGATGAAGCATTTGCTGTTAAAAACAAATTATTATGTTCAATAACACTTAAAATTCGTTTTAAACTTCTATTTGCTTTCAATTAATCATCACAATAACAAAAGCATTCATGCTAAAATGATTCTTTGTAGTCAAGCATAGACTGCAGAATTCATTTCAACTTCACCAGTTTTACGTAACAAGTAGTACGATAGCCCAAAATATTTAAACTACGTAAATTGTTTTAATGAATCTACTTGATCTTTTTTTATTTATTTTCATTTTTACTCACAATCAACTTGAAATTAATCAAAGTGCATGTAGAAATAAAGATTGTGAATAAGGAAGCAGCGACTAAACGAAGTACGTTATTACATGCACAATGTCAGTTGTGCATGGTCGCCGTACCTTTGAACAAAGCGATATGATGTTAATAAGAAAAGGAAAGCGAAAAGAAGAAAATTAATACACACATCAGATCTCTTGTTTATCACACCACTATGACTAAAAAAAATATTTTTGCCGATATAAAGGATTATATTTAGTCTTTTAAACTGTTTTTAAAAACTTGCGCAGTGATTACAATTTTTTGCAACTCAGTTAAAGATAATTGACTAAGTTGCACTCCATGAACTCGTTACGAGCAAAGAATCAAGTTTGAGCAAAAAAATTTCAGAAAAAATTTTGAGCTTGTTCTGCATATTCATCTCGCTAATGACAAGATATCATCACGTAATTGGATTTTTGAATGCATTAAGATCTTAATTACTTCTATTTTCTTTACAACGTCATCATGATTGAGCGTACTACATGCAAAAGTGATCTAAGTAATGGCTTGAAGCAGCTGTTTCTTGGGCTACAAGATCAGGTTTTACAATCAAGACTTGATAATACATACGATACACATTATGTTTCCATTTGCACGAAAAAATCGTGGTGTTCTCTTTTTTGCGTTTTTTAATTATTTTTGGTTCTGCAAACAGTGATGTAAAGCAGAGGATTAATCGTTGAAGCATTAAAGCATAGCCTACTCTGCGCAAAATAAAAAAGTTTTAAAATATTATACTATTCACTTTATAAAAGTGGATACTGCAGAAATCGCCACTAAGTTGTCCAAACAAAACATTTTAAAATATGCAAGCTTGGTGAAATAATTCTCACTCTTTTTCGCTTTTAGTACGCGTTTTTACGGCACAAAGAACTAGTTTTTGAGCTATTTTTGCTTTTAAATAAAAACTTAAAATTTTAACAAAAGTTTAAACTTTAAAATAGAGAAAATTCTAACTTTTCGTGGCACCATCATAAATTAAAAACGACACATAAAAGTGTCGTGGCATCCCGGTTTAGATTCACTCCCTGAGAGAAACAACAATAAATTATTGAGCTTGAAATAAATTAGAGGTAGACCGCATACTGGCGGAGGAACGCAAATTCATCATATATACTAAAGAACCTTCAAAATTAATTTAGCAATATTTTCTTTGAAACGTGTAGACTGGTTTCATTAATTTTTTTTTTTGGCAAGTTATTTCAAAAGTCCAATTTACTGTGTTTTTTTATTTATTTGAATTTTCGGCCTATGTGCAAATTTTTTACTATTCTCCTGAAACAATAGCCTTTACTGTATGTTATAAAAACAGCGTTTATTTTACAATCTTTCCAACAGTAAAAGTTTGTAAAACCAAATCATCCCAATATTAGTTAACAAGATTATTGATTTTTATTGGGCTGCAAAATTATTGGTCATGTTAATCATGAAAATTTTGTCGCCGTATCTTGTAAAATTTTGAAAAAAGGTTTTGTGACTGAAAAGAAGTTGGAACCACTGGGCTAGAAGCATAATGTACAGACGCAAACACACGCATATAATTATTAATATTTTGGTTGACAAGTTTGTTGAATAACAAGTAAAATAGATGTGAGAAGTAGCATATTAGAGAAGGCGTTGTGCTATGCCCCCTCTTGTAGATCACTAATACATTATGGCAAAAATACCGGCAGAAAACAAAGACAGATTCCGTATGCAGAACTCCTTTTTTTGATTTTTTAGACGGAAATCACAAAATCCGAGAATGATTCGAAGAGAAAACTTTTTTCTAGAAAATACTTTACTTTTGGGACGAAAATCACGAAATCCGAGATTGATTTAAAATGAAGATTTTTTTTAGCTAGCACTTGAAAAAAATTTTCCACAAAGCATATTTAATTGCGGTTAATATTTTTATTAAAAATATAGAAAAAAAAGGGGGGCGAAATTAAAAATATAGAAATATTTTTAATTTCGCCCCTCCCCTTTTTAAAAATCTTTTGTACGCCACTGGATGTGCCTATAGTTAACTAAATATTGTCCCGTTGGCAACGTGGTCGAGTAGTAAAGCGCCGTGCTTATGATCAACATGGTCTCGGTTCAAATCCCACTCGCGCCATTCTGTTGTGTTCTTGGGAAAGACACTTAACGGCACTTTCCCCTGTTTGGTGGTCTTGGTAAGCAGTTCTGAATTACAGTCATATCTCTATTAAATTACAAGCGGACAGCAATATCTTGGCATCTCCGGAAGCAGGTTGGGGTAATTGCCTACCCTATGTATTAGCGCCTCCGTCGCTTTCCTGTGAGTATAGAGATAAAATAAAAATAAAATACCCAGGTTCACTATTTTTGATAGATATTTGTACGACTGTGCGGCTTGTTTAGATTCATAATATTCTAATACATGTATTTAAAAACTAATGATATTCAAATACATGCATTGGATTCGGTATACCAAAAATTGAAAAAAAAAAAGTTTCTTAGGAAATGCAGAAAAGACGTTGTTTTTGTAAACTACAATTTTTAAAGAATTACAGGTTTCTTAAAATAATTTAGCTTGACGGCTCCCTAAAGGGTCATCGCTTTGAGATGAAAAGGGAGAATTTCATTACCTCTTTTCAATAAATTCTAAGTAACTGATGCGCAAGCACAAAAAAATGCAATTGTACTCTAATATCTTTTAACGAACATATCATATATTGTCTATTGTTGTATTTTGAGCATTGTGAAGTGTTTAAGTTTTGGGGCAATCAAAAAACGGTGCCGGTATAGTCTATCAGAATGAAGATGGTTTATCATATTATGTGACCGGGGCAGCAGGTGGGTTAGTGCTAATTTTTTCTGTTTTGTTTTTAATGACTTTTCATTATTAAATAAATCTGGCAGGCCACATACTATACCAAAATTAAAGCGGTAGCCCACATACTATACCGGCGGCGGCACCCAAAAGTCTACGAAAACCTACGTTTTTTGAAAATAAACAAAAGAAAAAAAAGGATCACATCACAATCTGGGTGGGCATCGTAGTTAAATAACTTAATAAAATAAAACCGTCAATAGTCAATAGTAGCACAATCTAACCTGTGCAAGACAAAAAATAAGTTCGTCTTTATTATAAAAAAAAAGATAAATTGGTTGCAGCGGACTTCAATTTAACAACTTCATAAACAGAGGTGAGAAACTTGAGAGTAAGGTGAGATAAAAGATTAAGAATTAATCAACTAATTACTGTATGTATTAGCATAGCAGATCACATCACATACGAGTTTAAATTTAGATACAAATAACAAAGTTTGACTGATTACAGCAGTAAAATTTGGTTTAGTTAGGGCTTAAGACTAGACAAAAGTTGTATTTTAAACTTTTTAACTGGCCAAAAACTAATGCTGAGCAATTTGCTATAAAAAAGTACATTTTCTACCATTTAAAATTTAGTTTAATATTATTTCTGTAATGAAAGTTAAAATTAGAAACTTCTTTTAAACTAAAGAAGGCACAAATCATCCAATTTCTTACTTTATATTTTAATTGATTCTGCACTACTGTTATGTGCATCTTCATTAAGTTAAAAAGCAATTTTTTTTAAATTGCTTTTCTTTTCATAAAACAAACTTTCGTGCACTTGCAACAAGTCATAGTCATCTTTTACCCAGCCATTTTTTAAACAGCTTTGTACTAGCCTGGCTATCAACGCAGTCAGTACAAACAATGTCGCCCGCCTCTACTGAATCCAACAACTAACAACAACGTTATGAATAGAAGTATCTGTCGGCCTTTGTTACAGCGGCAAAACCACAAAGCTCATCCTTGGTTTGTCACGTGATCAGGCGTGACGCTATGCGCTGTCCAACGAAGAATTGCGTTGCTTCGATTTTAAACGTCAAAATCGAATGTTAACCTAGCCATCGACGTCAGTTTTAAAACAAAATTGACACAAACGCAAGATATTTGTTGACATACTTAGAAAAAATAGTCTGTTAAAGTCTTGAATCACTTCTTTAATTTACTTCTTGTTTGATCATTACAAATCCTAGAACAAAAATTGTGATTAAAAAACCGTCATTAATAATGCTGAACAAATCTTCTAATTGTAGTGATATGATTCGGAATTTATTTTAAAGTTATTTGAAAAATTTAAGGATTTTAAATAAAAGAGTCTGCCAAAATCGCTCTAATCAATTTATTTTTTATTTTGCTGAAATTGTCGCATTTTGTCATTTAACTAATGTTTTAATTAATATCAAAAGTGAAATCAAAAACTAAAAAATAAAAACAGAAAAAATGAGAGAATACTTAAATTGAATTTTATCCATAATATATGCAGTGATGGCTTTACAAAATGGGGGCCTGGTGCAAGAAAAGTAAGGGGCCGCACTATTTAGTGTACTAAAAAAAGCTAGCCGAAGCTATTTTTAGTGTATGAAAACAAAGTGATCTCTAAAAAAAAGTTTTTAATTTAGGGGAAGCCACTGTTGAGTGAACCAAAGCATGCAGAACCACTTTTTAGTGTCGCACGTCTTTACTTTAACAAGCACAAAAGTGATACAACCTAACGAGCAGAAGCCGAGCATGCAGCTGATCCAAAATTTTTTCTTTTCTTTTTGACATGCCATCAACGTCCTGGCGCTACTAAGAAGAAAAAGAAAAATTTATTGTGTGGAGGGCCACTCTTTATGTATTTCAAAAGGGGACTCGGTGCGGCCGCACCAATTGCACTTTATTAAAACCATCACTGCTTGCACAGGCAAATCTTAAAAAGAGCTTAATAGCGGATGCTCGCAGCAATAAGAATCTTAGAAAAAGAATAATAGACTAGAGAACCAATTTTGCTCCCAGTACCCACTAAAAAGTAACATCTTTTCATGTAATTTTTGATAATCAATCTTGCATTACTCGAAACATCAAAATGAAAATAAATTGATTGCAGCTATTTGTTTTTATTTTTATTTTTAAATTGTTTATATTTTCCAATGATTAAAGCAGATTGAAATATTTTTCAGATCAGTTTTTTTGTTTGTTTGATTTGAATAACTCCTGAATGTTACGTAGTATTAGTATTAGAGAAGTTTGCTGAGGAAGTTTTATTTCTAATTGCATAGTTTGTTTGCTTTTTACATGTCTTGTTTCGGTTGATTGAGGATGTAATGATCTTGCTTTATCTTTTTCGGGAAAACAAAGTATCAAGTAAAATTTGGCATGAAAAAACAGCTAGATGTCACTTTTCGTTTGTTATTTCAATCTTGACCTTTTAGCTTTGTCGTTGATTTTCAGTCTTTTACAGTAATTTTTAAGCTTTTGATCATGACGTAATTTTTTTCAATGTGACGTAGTGATTTCGTAATTGGTACGCCAATCCCTCTACTACCAACTTTTGTAAACAGCGCCACATTTTTTTATCATTTATTTGGTTAGAATAAGTACTCAAAATTGTTTCGCCTTATTGTTGCCTGTGTGACTGTGTTTAAAATGTTTAAGGGTCTATGTCCAAGCGTTGGAAATTAATTCTAAAGTGAAATAGAATTAATCATAAGTAACAAGGGTTTGGGCTAAATCATAGAGCAAATATAAATTACACAATGAGAGTGTAAAACATATTAATTGCGCGACAAGGCCCTGTTTCGCCCTTATGGGGCTCATCAGGTGCAAGCAAATACATCTCACAAATCAAAGTATCATTTAAAACAGCAAAATTTAATTATTTAAAACAGCAAAATTTAATTATACAAAATAGTAATTACGTTGGGGAACAAAAGCGAAAGTTTTGGTGTTCATCTCACTCCCAGGTCGTCTTCTTCGAGTCATAATAGTGTGGTCTTGGATACCAAGACCACACTATTATGACTCGAAGAAGACGACCTGGGAGTGAGATGAACACCAAAACTTTCGCTTTTGTTCCCCAACGTAATTACTATTTTGTATAATTAAATTTTGCTGTTTTAAATAATTAAATTTTGCTGTTTTAAATGATACTTTGATTTGTGAGATGTATTTGCTTGCACCTGATGAGCCCCATAAGGGCGAAACAGGGCCTTGTCGCGCAATTAATATGTTTTACACTCTCATTGTGTAATTTATAGTTGCTCTATGAAATAGAATTGTTTTAGCCTGTGTGACAAATAAACATTAAGTTTAATAATATTCATCGGAACGCTAATTTATTCTTATAATTAGTCAGTACCAAGTTGGAGAGTAATTATTAGCAGTTGTTGGTGCTATGAAGTGCTTTAAAGTTCCGTGAAGCTTAAAAACCGAGTTTTATAACAGTGTTAATTTCAAAGTTTAATGTAGACCGCACAGCGAATCCCTCTCTTCTTGGCTTCAATTTCTTCAACTATGGGGAAGCTATCCGAGCCTTCCCAATCACACCGCTGGCTTTCACACACGTCTTATGGTTAATAATATATTTTAACGTTGAAATTCTATATGACAGTACAACAACAGGCTTCCACAAGCCAACGACCAATTATTTACTAAACACTACAGCTCAAACGGTGCAGCCAACGTGCAACCAACGTGCAACCAACGTTCAGCCAACGATGCAATCGCAAAACGAAATTTTCCCAAGTTTCGCTTGCGATCTACAAACTCACTCTTCAAATTAAACCACCGAACCACTTGATCACCAACGACTGAAAGAGAATTAATTTTACCAACAACTCAATTTATAGCGTGCTCGCCACGTGTAAGTGAGCCAATCAGATTTCATTAAGATTGCTACACGTGATCTGCCTATAAAGCAGTGAACGCAAACAATAGAATTAATGAAGAGCATAGGCGTACGCAAGGGGGGGGTTTCAGGGGTCAAACCCCCCCCTTGAATGGTGTTCAGCCATATATACATGGTAATAAATAGGCTTCAATAATAAGATTTTTGTTTCTATTGTTTGCCGCACTTTAAAACTTAATTACTGCTTGCGCATCAATTTTTTCTATCGCCTAAATTGCGATTTTTTCTTTTTGCAATTTCTTTTTGCAATTTTTTCTATCGCTTAAAGTTAGCTAATGTACAGCTGCCACTGTGAAAAAAACTTTCAAACTTGTAAAATATTGAAAGTTAAGTATAGGAATGGAAATAAACTGCATGGAAACAATAGCTTCAGTTCACAAATTTTTTAATGCTTCACAACGTCAAAACATTTTTACGCAACTCCATCAACACGATTTCGTCAACAACAAAAGTTCAAAAACTTGTTCAAATTTGTGCCATCAGATGGGTCGATCGACACGAGGGTGTTAGTACTTTTTCAAATTTACAATTTACCGTTGTAGAAGCTTTGGTAGAAATTTCAGCGTGGCCAGACAGAGAGGAACTTCATTACGAGCTTTGCAGTTGCTTTCGACAACTACGCAAAGTGAATTTTGCATGGCTCTCTTAGTTTTAAAAAACGTTTTTGGATACAGTGTTGTTTTGTGCAAAGTTAAGCAAAAAAAGTAGATAAACTCTTTTTCGGCTGTCAACATTGCACATGATATTGCAAATGAATTGAAATGTCTTAGAGAAAAAAACGAATATGAATTTCACTAGTTCTATATTTTTGCGCAAAAAAACGGCCAAAGCCGAAGGTTTTATTTTGGAAACAAGACAGACCAATCGATGCAATTGATGCAATATTGCTGCTGAACGATGCAATATTGCTGCTGAACAGATGAAGAATATTTTAGAGTAGGGATTTTTATATCATTTCTTGATAACATTGTTGTCACTCTCGAAGCAAGATTTACAGCCCACAAATCGATTATTGATGAATTTCAGTGTTTAATTTCTTCTGATCCAACTAGTGGACCAACTCCTCAACAAATTAAAAGTATTCAAGTTTTGGGAAAATTTTACGAAAATGATTTAACAAAATTCTTGGGAGAACTAGTGCCTGAACTAATATTATGGTACAGGAAGCTTTTTCGATTGAACGCAGCAGAAAGACCAACTAATGCGTTGAGCAGCATCAAGGAATGCAGTTCCGGTGCTTTTCCGCACATATATTTACATTGATGACCATTTTGTTAACTCTTCCAGTGACAACATGCACTAGTGAACAATTGTTTTCCACATTACGCAGACGAAAAACGTGCTTACGAAACACAAGTGGTACCACTCGAATGAATGGACTTGCATCACTAAACATTTATAGGAGCCACACGCCTTGCCCTGGTGACGTAATTAACAAATTAAGTGAAAAAACAGGCGTTTGAATATAAGCCTTTAAAAAAACTTTAAATATTTGTTAAGTAATGAGGTTATTTTTTTTGTTCGTTTGATTTTTCACCTATTGTTCTCATCATTTACACGAGTTGCTTTTATTTTGAAAAGTTTCTTATGATAATTGAATTACCTGCACATGCCTTTTCGATAGTTAGTTTTGCGGTTTGGTAAAAAAAAAATTCATGCTACTGCAAGACGGTCTTAAAACCAAAACACTTTATTTTTCAATGTAAGCCTAATTTTGGAAGTTTTTGCCCATTACCAGGACCACTTAGAGCAGGGTTTCCCAAACTTTTAGTTGATCGGTACCCTTTGAACACTGTAGCAGGTTTGCATGTACCCCCAAAATGTTGTGACGTTTCTCTAAAACAGGGTGGTCCAACTTCTTCACTCTTGCGGGCCACTTTTCGAAATCGTTCGAGTTTGTGGGCCTCAGCCGGGTAGATATTATTCCAAATCATGGTGTCCTCTAATAAAAAAAAAAAGGTCTTCACTTTGAATCAGAAAATTTTCCCAATTCATGCCGAAAATCAAGGTGATCTTTAAAAAATGAAAACTCTTCCCTTTTCAGCAGCCACAAATTTTCCCCATTCAAACCCAAAATCACGATGATCTGTAAAAAAGTCTTCCCTCTTAATTGTCCTGTTTGACGTAATTATAATCAACCGGATTCGAAAATTCTAGACATTTGAGTCCATTATTTCTTCCGGACACGGAATTTAACTTAAATAAAGATATTCTTTCTGATAATGTACCTTTTGAGAAGCCTAAATGTACCCCAGTTTGGGAACCCCTAACTTAAAACAATCGTGTTTTTGGCTCCAAAACCCCCCTTCACAAATTTCTGCGTACGCCACTGATGAAGAGGTTTAAAAAAAAGACTTCTATGCAGTTCGAGTTCTATTTTTTTTAACTTTTTTAATTTCAGTGCGAGTTCTATTTTTTTTATGATTTTAACAAACAGTTAATCAAGTTCTTTGATTTTATGAATATATTTTTTATAATTAGAAACCGTGATTTATTTCTATTTAAAAAAAAAGTTTTCTAGAGAATCATTCGTACTTAGCCAGAACTAACTGTTCTAAGAACTTCAGTCTCGCGGCAAACCATTTTTAAAGCCGGCATAAATAAAAATAATCGCAGCTTTACTTCAGCGCTGGTATTTGGATTACCTAGTTCAACTATTCCTTTCGGATTCTCGAGTGAAGTTGTGAAACTAGAATTTTTTTTTCCGTTTAATGAAAGTACAAATTAAACTGTTTGTAGCTGCCTAAGTGGTCAACTAATCCAAATTTTAGAGCTGGATTTGGACAAAAATTACTTTCTACCAAACATTTAAAGCTTCATTTGGACAAAAATTTACTTTCTACCAAACTTTTAAAGATAAGTAGGTATTTAGTTGTTACTAAGTTTCAAACAGTCAATTTTGTAAAAAAATAAAGTCAAAATTTGAATTATTTGGGAGAAAAATATTTTTCTAGGTCGTAACGTCATCGTGCCTTTAATTTAAAAATTTAAAATCAACTGATTAAACATCATTTACGTTTTCATCAAAGATTATTGAGCAGTACTTTTTTAAACTAAAAGGTCATTTTGGCTTGTCAAAATTATTGGCCGCCAAGTAAGTAAAACACTCCAGCCAAATTTTACGAGTGAATACCTGTTTTTTCTTGGTTTCACTTTGCTTTATAAAAGCTTTTACCTTTAAGCTTTATTGACTCGTTCTGCTGTACGATTGATGTCTTTAAATACAAGTAAAAGAGATGGAAGTTGCAGAGATAAGAATGTGGAGGTTTGCTATGGAAGTGACGAGAAAAGATGAGATTAAAAATGAGTAGATCAGGGGTACAGTTAAGGTAGAACGATTAGAAATAAAGATAAGGGAGGGAAGGCTGAGGTGGCATGGACATGTCATGAGGAGAGACCAGGAGTATGTAGAAAGAAGGGTGATGAAAATGGAGTTACCGGGAAAGAGGAAAAGAGGGAGGCTGAAGAGAAGATTTCTGGATGTAGTGAAGGAGGATATGGGGAAGTTGGTTCGAGGGAGGACATTGAAAACAGGACGCTGTGGAAAAACATCATACGCTGTGGCAACCCGTGATTAAAAGGGTAAGGCCGAAAAAAGAAGAAGATTGATGTCTTGGATAGCAGTACTTCCCAATTTTCTTACAGCATTTAAGAGAATATCGCGCTGGCTATTCAAAAACTTTACCCGAGCCTTAGTTAAAACTTTCTTGTATTATAAGTTAGAAACTTGAGGATATTTATTTGAAATATTTGTTTGTAAAAAAGTTGTCGTAGATTAATTGTTATACTAATATTATCAATTAAATAAAACCGTTTTATGACGTCACAAATACAATTATAAAACCAAGTACAAAATTTGTTCAAAATAGAATATGCTTCAAGCTAGTAGATAATGCTAAAAATACGTCATCACTGCCGCATTGATCTTCACAAATGCCTTAAAAACTTTAGTCAATAAGTGTGCTTTAAATAAAACCATAAAACAACTATTTACATGTATAATTAGTTTTGAAACAATTTGCTGACAAAATAAATTAAGAAGGAGGTGGCGTATCAATTACGCAACATTACGTAGCAATGGAAAAGAACCCAGCCATCGGGAACACTTTCCAGTGTTTCCTGATGGCAGTTTCAAACCCGGATAAATGGGGAGGGTTGCAGCAGGAAGGGCATCCGGCGCAAACCTATTTTGCCAAATCACCCAAAATGCGCTATGATGATGAATCCACACCTGGTCGTTCGACGCTCGGATCACCAATGACCGCCTCAAGTGCCGCACAACAGGGCACCTGTGGAAATTATGCTACTTCCGGGCTTAGTGAAAACAAGATAAGAAAGAGAGAAGGAAGGTGAGTGAAGAGGCAGCGGGAACCATAGAAGGGGAGACGCACAGTCATAAAGATGAGTACCTTAAATGTAGGAACAATGACTGGAAAGAGAGAAAGAGCTGGCAAGCATGATGGAGCGAAAAAAAGTAGATGTACTGTGCCTACAGGAAACAAAGTGGAAAGGGAGAAAAGCGAGGAACATTGGAGATGGCTGCAAACCATTCTACAATGGAGCTGATGGAAGAAGAAATGGAATAGGGATAGTGGTGAGGGAGGAGTTGGTTAAAAGTGTCTTGGAGATGAAGAGAGTGTAAGACAGACTAATGGCCATTAAAACTGGAGGTAAATGGGTCGATACTGAACATAGTAAGCGAGTACACTCCACAGGTTGGCAACAGCATGGAAGAAAAAAATAATATTTGGCAAGACCTGGATGTGTTAATAGAAATTGTATCGAAACATGAGAGGATAGTGCAAGGTGCGGACCTTAATAGACATGTGGGCGAGAGAAACATAGAAGATAAGAAAATAATTGGGAGGTACGAACGAGAAATCAGGAATTACGGATGGTTGTGGATTTTGCGAAGAGGATGGATTTGGCGGTTGTCAACACTTTTTTCAAGAAGAAAGACGAACACAGGGTGACGTATAAAAGTGAGGGAAAAATTACCCAAGTAGATTATGTGACGTGCAGAAGAAGGGACCTGAAAGAAATGTGCGATTATAAGGTAATGGTAAATGAGTGCATCGCAAAGCAGTATCGTATGGTGGTATGCAAAATGGTTCTCATATGAAAAAAAAGGCAGAGAAAGTAAAGCCAAAGATAACATGGTAGAAACTGAAGGAGACAAGCAGTCAAGAAGCGTTTAAAAAGGGGGTGACCAGGATT
The DNA here is from genome assembly GCA_963680785.1 of Diplosoma virens. Classification (NCBI taxonomy): domain Eukaryota; kingdom Metazoa; phylum Chordata; class Ascidiacea; order Aplousobranchia; family Didemnidae; genus Diplosoma; species Diplosoma virens. The sequence continues at coordinate 50,127,630 of OY796880.1, read as the reverse complement.
TTGGAAGGCGAGGATGGGTTACTTGATAAATGAGACAAAACAGGGAAATGCTAAGAAAAACAGCTGAGACTGTGCTGGGAGTAATATTTGGGAAATGAAAAGGAGATAGGGAAACATGGTGGTGGAATGGCGAAGTACAGGAGAGCATAAAAGAAAGGAAAGAGACGAAGAAAGCATGGGATAAAATAAAAGATGAAAATAGAAAAAAAATGTACAAAGAAAAAAAGAGTAAGGCAAAGAAGGCAGTTGCGATGGCGAAAGGACGTGCGTATTGACGATTTGTATGCTAGATTGAAAACAAAAGATGGTGAGAAGGAGTTCTACAGGTTGACTTGACAGAGAGACATATGAAGAATAAATAGGGTAATATGATAATAAGTTTAGAGGCAGTGTTAAAGAGATGGAAAGAGTACTTTGAAAAACTTATGAACGAGGAAAATGACAGAGAGCTTAGGACAGAGGAAGCTGAGGTGGTTAACAAAGAAATAAATTTTGTCAGCAGAAAAGAAGTAAAGAATGCACTAAGAAGGATGAAAAAAGGTAAAGCGGTTGGCCCAGACGAGTTGCCAGTAGAAGTTTGGAAGCGCATAAGAGAGATAGTGATAAAGTTTTGACCGGACTGTTCAACAAAATATTAGTGCGTGAACGGATGCCAAAAGAATGGAGAAGGAGTGTGCTTATCTCAATCTATAAAAACAAAGGGGACTTACAGTGCTGTGGAAGCTACAGAGATATAAAGCTGATGAGCCATACAATGAAGATATGGGAAACAATAATTGAAGCCAGGCTAAGGGATAGAGTAGAGATCAGTGAACAACAATATGGATTTATGCCAGGAAAGGGAACCACCGATGCCGTGTTTGCCTTAAGAATGTTGATAGAAAAGTACAGAGAAGGTCAAAAAAAGTTATATTGTGTATTTGTGGACCTAGAGAAAGCTTACGATAGGGTTCCGCGGGAAGAGCTATGGTACTGTATGAGAAAATCAAGAATGGCGGAAAAGTATGTGCGACTTGCACAGGATATGTATGAGGAAAACAAAACTGTGGTGAGGTGTGCAGCAGGAACTACAGAAACTTTCAAGGTTAAGTCGGACTGCACCAGGAATCAGCATTAAGTCAATTCCTGTTTGCAGTGATTATGGATAGACTAACGGACGAACTAAGGAGGGAACCACCGTAAACAATGCTGTTTGCTTATGATATTGTGATTTGTGAAGAAACCAGGGAAGAAGTAGAGCGGAGACTAGAATGCTGCAGATATGCATTGAAAAGAAGAAGGATTAAAGTAAGTAGATAAAAAACCGAATATTTGTGCACAAATAGGGAAAATGACAAAAAAAACAGTGAAGATGGAGGATACAAAAGTGCCAAGACTAAAAGAATTTAAGCATTCGGGATCAACGGATCAACAAGATAGTTGTGAGAGGGAGGTAAAGAGAAGAGTGCAGGCAGAATGGAACGGATGGAAAAAAGTATCGGGAGTAATCTGAGACAGGAGGTTACCAGCTAGAGCAAGGCTTCTCAAACTTTTTTGTTCTGTGACCACATTTTAAAAAGTAATTTTTATTTAACCCAAATATGTGTAGGTTAATTTTACGTTAATCTTTTCGTATGGAAAACCAAGTAATAGCAGCGAGAAATAAAAATATTAATAGTAATTTAATGCAAATTAACAAAATTACAAAAACCAGGTGTTCTCTAAAAAAATTCTTTACTCTAATTCAGCTTGTTGATTAAATGCCTTAAATGCCTACAAATCTTAAACGACAATGGTGTATTGACACTTTACCTTTTCTATTTTTTGATTGTCAATAAATATTATTGTAAAGAAGCAAATTTCAAAAGAGCAAAAACCTAATTTGTTTTACAACAAAAAGAACAAAAAATAATAAAAACAAAAAGCTAAACCCCAAATGGAGTCGCCACCCACAGTTTGAGAAGCCCTGAGCTAGAGTAAAAAGGAAAAGTGTATGGTTCAGTGGTTAACCAGCATGGTGTATGGACTTGAGAAGGTGGCGGTTACAAAGAAACAAGTAGAAGAAATGGAAGTTGCAGAGATAAAAATTTGGAGGTTTGCTATGGAAGTGATGAGAAAAGATAAGATTAAAAATGAGTACATCAGGGATACAGTTAAGATGGAACGATTAAGAATAAAGATAAGGGAGGGAAGGATGAGGTGGTATGGACATGTCATGAGAAGAGACCAGGAGCAGGGCTGCCATAACCTTCTTATTTCTAAGATTTGTCCTTCTTTTGAAGATCTGTGTCTTAGAAAATATTTTTGTCATTATTTCTAAAAAGTGTCCTTATTTTGACTTGTGTCCTTATTTTTGTTTTGTTTTAGGGTTAGAGGTTGTCATACCGAGCACTTCGATGGGTTAATTCGAATGATTTCATTCATTCATTTATTCATTCATTCATTCATTCATTCATTCATTCATTTTATTGTCGATCATTATTAAATCTTTAACACAAAAAATTATAAATATTAAAAAGATCAAGAAAAGGAAGAAGCAGCACAACGTCAGACGTTAAAACATGCATATGGTAATCAGAAAGCGAAAGTACAAAACAGTAGAAAGCATGACCGCAACACCTTAATTTGTTGCTTAATTTGTTGTTAACTTAATTGGTTGCTTGGCTTTCAAGTTGTTTTGTTATGTACATTTGTGATGTACAGCAACAAAATTAATTTCCTTAATGGCATTAAAATCAGTCCATTTAACTGGAATTAGAATATCGGTACAATAGTTAATCAGAACTTTGCAGTTGACTAGTAGTATTATTTAAGATCTGATAAATTTGATAATTTAGCAGTAGCCTACTGATTTAGTTTCTGAAGTTTTGAGCGATTGTCTTTTGTCCAAGCATTTTAGCTTGTGTTAAATTCGACCTCATACTAGTTGAGAATCAGTGCTTTTAGACTAAACATGAATATAAATTTCGTTTAGATCTGGAACTTCACAAGAGATAAAATGAGTAAACGCAATGTCACACTTCATTCCTAATAATTTTAATCGTGACGATGTAATTTATCCCCGTTAAAGGTAATTCGTAACTTTAATATAAGATAATACTCGCGTCTCTTTGAGCGCTGCCCTTGTATTATCCGATATACGTCCGATTCGCTCTCTATTGCTCGATACATGTATCTTTTTTCTCTTTTCGCCGACAGAATGACGTAATATGTTTTTCAAGCTTTACTACAGCTCGCTTATTGTAGAATGTTCTGGCGCATTCGAGCATAGCGATCTCTCTAGGAAGTTGTAGAATAGTTTACCGTTTACGAGAAATTTGCGTCACGTGATCTTTTTTCTATATAAAGCCGATGCGTAGCGAATTATTATGTATTACTATGATTAAATAATTTGAGGCGACTCGAGAGACGGCTCGAATGAAAGTGATTTTGTTTGGGCACAGAAGGTAGCCCGTTAGATTTTGTATCGGTTGGCGATTGCTGAATTTATTTTGCACTAGTGGTTGGGAGTTGTGTTCTACAGAGGTAGAATTATTTGTGTTGATTAAATCAAATTATAGTGTTGAGTTCGCTTTGCAGTTTGGCAAAGCGTGGAATAGAATTTCGTCGGTCGTAATTTTTATAATACATTCGTTCTTATTAGAGACAGATGGTCTTTGTTTGTTGTGAAGAAGAGTCTTCAACGAAACCAATCCGAGCTTTCGTTAAACCAACTGTACAAAAGCTTCAGGCTCATAGCAAGACTACTTCTTGAGCCGGAATAAAATAAAATTTAGACACAGCTTTGTTTCAGCGCAGGTATTCGGGTTACCTAGCTCAACTGGTCCTTTGGGATTCCTGAAAAAAGTCTGTGACACGCAAAAACTCTTATTGTGATGAGTATGAGAAAAAATTTAACAACGTCAAAAAAAGCTTAAAGAGCCAGTATTTTGCGCACTGCAGCTTTGTAAGTGTGACATTAATTTGGTAGTTGTCACAGACTTTGTTCGGGTATCCCAAAGGACCAGTTGAGCTAGGTAACCCGAATACCTGCGCTGAAACAAAGCTGTGTCTAAATTTTATTTTATTCCGGCTCAAGAAGTAGTCTTGCTATGAGCCTGACGGTTTATACAGTTGGTTTAGTGAAAGCTCGGATTGGTTTCGTTGAAGACTCTTCTTCACAACAAACAAAAACCACTGTCTCTAATAAGAACGAATGTATTACAGAAATCACGTCCGACGAAATTCTATTCCACGCTTTGCCACACTGCAAAGCGAACTCAACAACTTCCCAGAGAAATCGCTACGCTCGAATGCACCAGAATATTCTACAATAAGCAAGCTGTTGTAGCGCTTGGGCAAAACATATTACGTCAATCTGTCGAAAAGAGAAAAAGGATATATGCCTTGCACAATAGAAAGTGCACGGGACATAATACAAAAGCAGCGCTCAAAGAGACGCAATTATTCTCTTGTAATAACACTACGAATCACTTTTGACGGGAATAAACTACATCGTTATGGTTAAAATTTTTAGTAATGAAGTGTGACAGAAGCCATAGGTAAAGCAGCTATTTCTGCACACAATGCAACTCAAAAGCACAAGAACTCTGCTCGACAAACTAAGTCAAACCAATCTGTAAAAGACTTTTTCAAGATTCAATCTGCACCAACTACCCTAAACTACAAAACAGCTGCTGCAGAAAGTACCTGGGCTTTCCATACTGTGAAGCATCAGCAGTCATTTCTCTCCAACGACTTACGTCACATTTATTCAAAACACTCTTTCCTGACTCTGACATTGCAAAAAAGTTTGCCTCGGCCAGAACGAAAACTAAAAGCATCATCTCTGGAGTTTTAGGTCCTTATGCTCAAAAAATATTATTGTCTGAACTAGGAATACAGCCTTTCTCATTCTCAGTAGATGTTTCAAATCATAATCAGTTAAAACTATTTCCTCTAGTCATCAGATTCTTCAACGCCAAAGTTGGTGTGCAAGTACGTCTTCTTAACTTGCGATCAATCCAAGTGAAACCACACAACAAATTATAGACTTTATACACACATCTTTGCAGGAGAATGACCTAGATCTAAAACGACTGACATCTTTTCGCGCCTACAACGCACCCGTAAACTTCAGCGGTTCGCAGCTGAGTGGACAAAATAACGTATTCTATCGATTCAAACAGCAAGTGCCTCAACTTATTCCAGTGGGGTGCCCTGCACATATTTTGCACAATGCAGCAGAGAAGGGATCAGATCGCTTGACAGTTGATATAGAGACAATCGTTATGAAAATTAGCAGCCATTTCAAAAGTCCAACCAGTAGAACAGTGAGCCTCAAGCAGTTTTTCAAAAACTTGATACCAACTACTCAACTTTGCCCACTCACACTCCGAACAGATGGACTACACTAGATTCTGTCCTTGAGCAGATGATCGATTTCTGCGAGCCACTCAAAGCTCATTTTCTGTCGCTCAAACATTCACCACGAATCTATCACCATAATGGATTTCTTTAAATCAGGCGAGTCTCTGGTCGTCGTAACATCCTCCACAGTGCTCTCTTGTTGTTTAAGAAACTAATCCTACTTTTGCAAGAAACAACTGCATTTTTTCCGGAACTAACGGAAATAGTTCAATCATTCAAATGTAAAATATTGCAGCGACAGAATTTAAATTTTTTTGGAGCAACAACGGCTGAACTACTAAGATGTGTTGATGACAAGCGCGCTAAAATTCTCAAATCGAGTTTCCAAGAATTTTATACTATCAGTTTAGAATATGTTGATGAGTGGTTTAACATTGAGAATCATCTGACGCAAACCAACTGGACCTTGCTAAGAGAACAAAAAGTTGGTACGAAGAAGTTGTGGACTTGGTTAAGCAACTTGATCCCCAAATGGCAATGATGGATGAACTCTTTGACGAAGCCTCGGCTCTCAATGTTCTTGTTAACAAAATTCCACTTGATATTTTCCAGAAAGAAAAAGCTGAGAAGACGTGGATGAATATCTTTGCCAGGAATGACAATTTTCCGCTTCTTTACAAGCTGATAAGTATTGTGTTCTTCACACCTGTTAGCAATACATTTGTGGAGCGTGTATTCTCCCTTGTTTCAGCACAATGGACCAAAGAGAGAAACAGCCTTTTTGAAAAGACAGTCAAATCCATTCTACAAGTTAAAGTAAACTTACAAGTGAGCTGCGGAGAGATGCACCAGATAATTTCTAAGAATAAAGAACTGATAGAGCAAATCGTTTCTAGTGCAAAGTACTGAAGTATGATTAGATATAAGTCGCACTAGGATAAATATATTTTGTTTATTACTTTCCGATGTTTGTTATCTTATTATGTTTCCCTGTCGGCCTTATTTTGGGGTTCATATCAATGGCAGCCCTGAGTATGTAGGAAGAAGGGTGATGGAAATGAAGTTACCGGGAAAGAGGAAAAGAGGGAGGCCGAAGAGAAGATTTATGGATGTAAGGAAGGAGGATATGGGGAAGTTGGTGCGAGGGAGAAGGACATTGAAAACAGGACGTTGTGGAAAACCACCATACTTTGTGGCAACCTTTAAATAAAGGGAAAGGCCGAAAGAAGAAGACGTAACGATAGAAAGGATGAAGTCGTAATAGAATTGTAATAGAAGTTAATATCAGAATCAAGAATGAGGTACGATTCTTAAAGTTGCTTAAAGTTGCTAAACTGTTCGGTAGTTCTTTCTTTAGCTAGTTTGCTCAGCCACTTAATTATGACTGTGTTTACCTCAAGATAAGTTGGAGTTGAACAAAATGATAAAAGTCTATTGTTGTGGTAGACTTTCAACTCAGGTTTGGCTTCTTAGTTATTGAAAAGAAAGATTGCCGTCACCGTCTTAGTGTGACTGCTCTTCAACTTCCAAATCTGAAGATACGCTAACAGTGTAGTCATGTCTTGGCTTAAAGTCCCCTCCAAATCCTTCCAGTTTTCAGAAGTGTGCGGTAATGCTAGATCGCTTGCATTGACAAACTTTTCGGAAATTGTAGAGGGCAGGTCAAACGTAGGCTACAGATGTTGAAAAGGAAGGAAGCCAAGACCCGTGTAAATAAATCTCTCGATGATCTTTTAAGAGACCCAGAACAAAAATATCGGTCAAAAACATCTGGGTAAATAAATTGACGTCGGCGTAGATAAGTCTCTTAATGATCTTTTAAGGGACACGAAACAAAGATATCGGTTGATAACTTTTGGATCCCATACAGACTTCATCGGCTTTAAGATCGCGACTGCAAGCGACCTTCTCCAGATTTTAAAAATTTTGAAATCACGTAACCAAAGCAAGCAAGAGAAAGGAAGTCAGGTAACCAAGAGTTTAAAGCAGTTCAAACATAGTGGTTTAAAAAAAATTATAAATTCAATTTTTGTTAATGAAAGAACTCATAAATTTAATATGTCGTTGGAAAGAAAGACTTGCGATTCTTAAATTCACTCTTCGTTAAAAAGATGCTGGCTTATCCGATGATTTAACGGAATTCAATAGCTTTATCCGTCCTCGAGGTGCTGAACTTGTTTAATAAGGTCAGCAAAATCCCCCCAAGTTACAAACTACCCTTGTATTTAAATATGCGTAACTCTGACGCCCGATCAAGAAAAGTATGGTTGTATCTTTAATACAAAGGAGAGGATTGAATTTATTTTTTACCTACGGTTTCAAAAGCGCAGCAACTTAGCATAATACAGCAAAAACAATGGTCACCTGATCATTCAGCAAAATCACGGTCACCGTTCTATCAGCGAAATTATGGTCACTGTTTGATGAGAGCGATGTCTCCCTATTTGTAGTAAACTTGAATTGAGCCACGTGGTTTAGATGAAAAACTTTAAATTGAAATCGATTTCATGCATTTACACAGATCGCTGCCCAAAGCACAGTCACATCGCTATTATTTAATTAGAACGATGCATTTAGGTCATTGAGAGCGGAGATAGGTCATCACATCGAATTTAAACAGTCTATAAAGTTGATCGATCTATTAAAAAACGTCAAATACATCAAATTTCCTCGCTATTGGCAGCTGCGACTTTCGCATTTCGAGTGGTCACGAAATTAATCCAATTTTTCGCCGGAAAAGCGATTTGTATGACGTAACGCATAGATTATATTCTTTGGGCAGGTAAAATCAGGGCCCTGAGCTTTACCTGATTAGTGATTTTAAATGTTAGCTTTGTCAAAAATTCTCAGAAATATTCATTGGATCAAGTGCTGTGGCCTTTCAAAGGTCAAACACTTCTTGAGAAACAAGTCGAAATGACTTGCGGTGAATATTCTCGTATCTGCAGTTTCTAACTAGCTGAGAGCTTATGCGAATAAGCTTATTCATTTAAAAGTTGGCAGGCCAGAGCCCGACTTTCTTTTCGGTACCATCCCAGGTGGCTATGTTGCTGCTAACCTTTTTAGTTGATAAATTACCTTTCTTGAGACTTTAATACTTTTTCTACTGCAGTTACAAAAACTGTATTTTTTCTAATCAAAGGACTTCTTCCAGATTCGGTAACGGCTGCCCAGACCATCACTGACTCTTCGAGGTCCTACCTCCCCATCACGTGACCAAACACGATCATTTTGGGAATTCACATGGTGTTCAACTTCAAATTTCTTTTCGTCGCTAAAAACGAGGTTAGGAAGCGTGCCGGCCTCAAGGCGGGAGAGGAAAATTCTGTCTCTGGCAAATTGTAATTCGTGACTCTTGCAGGTCATTTTCAAGGCGTCTTCAGCTTGTAATTGATTCGAATGGAAAGCATATTAAATGAATTGTATTTGTACTGAATTTATATTCATTCTGTAACAATAAGTCTCTTTACAATTTAAAAAAATTATTAAAAAGTGAAATGATGAGATATCGCAATTAAGGTTGTTTTATGTTAATCAGACGGTATTTTATAAAGTTTTTATTGGCACTAAAATTTATTGTTTCAGATAAAATTTCTTAATTAAAATTTCTTATGTTTAATGATTGAGTTATATGAACAGAACCCCCATAAATTGACTACTCCTCAAGAAAAAGCGCAATGTGTATCCTGATTCATTGAGACAAAATCAGATGTTCAGACCCAGAGAAACTACAGAAGTAAGTATGGAAGAGACCCACCATCACGTTCTTCAATTCGTTTATGGCACAAGAAATTTATGGAGACAGGGACAGTGTTCGATACAAGGGGGAGTGGCCGACCAAGAACATCTGAACAAAACATCGAGCGTGTAAGGCAAGCCTTTCAACGTTCTCCCATGAAGTCCATCCGTACTGCTGCCAGACAATTGAAACTACCACTTTCAACAGTGCACAAAAGTCCTACACAAGAATTCGAGATTGTATGCTTACAAAGTGCAAATGTTACAGGCACTTCAGGCAAACGACATGCCAAGACAAAAAGAATTTGCAGTGAACATGCTGCGACAAATTTCTGAGGATGAAGCATTCCTCAAGAGAGTTTGTTTTAGTGATGAGACAACTTTTCATGTCTCAGGAAAGTTAAACAAACACAATGTAAGAAGTAAGAAGGGTCTGAACATCTGATTTTGTCTCAATGAACCAGGATACTCATTGCACTTTTTCTTGAGGAGTAGCCATTTTATGGGGTTCTGTTTATATAACTCAATCATTAAAACATAAGAAATTTTAATTAAGAAATTTTATCTTATTTAGAAAGATTTATTATTTCTAAATATTTATAATTTAGAAATTTTAATTAAGAAAGTTTCCAGAAGAGTGCAACAAGGTTAAATAATCAGCATACTCGTAAGCAAACTTTCTGGAAATCATGGGAACCAGATCGTACGTATAGATGCTAAATAGTAGGGGAGCCAAGACCGATTCCTGAAGAACGCTGTATTTAAGGCGGAGTAGCCTGCTTTGCTTGCTTGGAGTCATTGGAGTCATTGGACAGTCATAGGATGCCTACGTCCCACTACAACAAACCACCTACCTATATTCTCAGGCATCCAGCCAGCTGAGCTTCGCCGACTGGGAGCGACACTCTCCTTGGCTCACTGTGGATCTCTGGACCCTGATGATATCTTATATGATCTTTTAAGTGGGTCCTTACTTCGCCAAGTGAGACTGAGATCCAGACGCCCGTTTGTGCCAGCTGCTCGGAATCTTTTGGACAACTTTGCTGGACTTGGCATCCACGCTTTTGAATGGATGATCAATATTTAGCTGAAGAATAGTGGGTCTTTGGAACATGTTGGCAATGTGCCCTGCAGGGGCAATTTTTTTCCAGGCATTGCCTGGTCCTGAAAAGGACGTTTGCCGATTAGCAGACCCACGCTGAACATCGGAATGCGTAAATACCCTTCCGTTTTGGCAGGTTTACGTACAACGCCGCTGAAAAACTTGAACTACTAAATAGTTTATAGCAATAAATAAATCATTATAATTTTTAAATAATATTATACAAAAAAAATCGTACAACTTTAGACCGTCTTTTATGTATACTTTAGACATGTAAAAATAATAGTTAGAAAGTGTTTTGAAACCATATCGCTGTTCCAAAGCTTAAATTTATGATAAAAACATGCAATTGATAGAGTGTGCACTGTGCAGAATTGGCTTCCACAAAAACATTACGTTTTGTTGAATATTTATAGAAAATCAATTCTTTCAAGTTTAAACTATATTTTAAAAGTGTTTAGATCTATGAAAATAATAATTAAGATGCGTGTCAATAGCAAATGGCTGATTTTTAAAGTTAAACTCTTAATACAAACCTGCGAATGATAGCTTGTGTAGAATCGCCCGTCCCGAAAGATTTTAGTTTTATCAAATAATCTGAAGGAAAATCAATTCCTACAATTTGAAAGTATATTTTTAAAATGTGTAAGACATGTACAGGGTGGAGCATAAGTTTGGAAACAATTTTTTAAACTAAATTATTTTGTTACTATAGAATAGTTCATAAGTAGGAAATACGTTTTATTATAGCTAAGACATCACTCTATCACAATATCAAATAATTTTTTGCTAAACTTTAAACGATTCGAAAATGTCAGACAAGAGAGAAGCTATAGTTGCATTACATCGTGCCAGAAAGTCAGATTCCGCTATAGCAAAGAAACTTTTAATTGCGAGATCCACTGTCTGAAAGACATTGACACGTTTCAATGAAAGAGGGGATTTATCTGATCGTCCAAGAAGTGGTAGACCACGCACCCGAACAAAATGTTAAACCATGCACCGGTTTAAATCAATGATTAAGTGGATTCGAAAGAGGATTAGGAGAAACCCGAGGAGATCCATGTGACAAATGGCTAAGTCTATTGATATGAGTCTCAGAACCATGAGACGACTCGTGCACAAAGACCTGAAAATGTCCTCTTTCACCCTCCAAAATAGACAAACTCTGTCAGCAGCTGTAAAGCAAAAAAGATCGGAGAGAAGAAAAGTTCTTCTGAAGGAATTCAGGTCTGGCACGGCAGGTGCGATTGTTTGGTTAGATGAGAAGATCTTCACAGTTAAATTCGCTCATAATCGAAGAAACGACAGTATCTGAATCCCATGGATTTTTCGGTGTGGTCTTTCCTCGAAGCCAAGGCCTGTGAAAAAATTCACTACAGTGTGGACGTTTTAAAACAGTCTCTACTGCGAGCATGGCAAGAACAAGATACACAAGAACAGCTGCGTGCCTCCGCAGAGGATGTTTTCCAGAGATTACCGGCGGTAATCAAAAGCAATGGGAGCCATTTCGAATAAAATTATTTTGTTTGCTTTGTATAGACTTTCATGTAATCGTACATATCTGTAAATTGTTAGATATATTTTTCGTTACATTATAATATCGATTTTAATTTGTTTCCATATTTACTCCCCACCCTGTATAATCATTGAGAAGTGTTTTTGGAAATTAATTATCATTAAAACCTGCGATTCATATTTTGTGCAGAATCGGCGCCCACAAAAACATTAGGCTTCGTTGAATATTTAAACAAAATCAATTCTCACAAGTTTAAACTATATTTTAATAGTGTTTTAGTTTTGTAAACATAATAATTAACCATAGAAAGACCAAGAAATATGTATAGCATTGGAGACCAAGTGGGCCTATTAGGCCCGAGCATATCTTTGTAGTTATGAGCTTTTATAAATACAAAATATGTAGTCATATCAATGCTAGTAATGCCTTTGTGATAAATAATGTTTATTTAAATAACTTCAACAAACCGTATAAGTATTGTCTATATTTCCATAAAAATAAAATTTAATAGTATCTCCATTTACAGCTTCAAATTCAAACATCTTTTAAAAACACATTCTTTGTAACAAAAAATACTGAATTGTATAAGAACTTGCAGATATTAATACATTTGAACACATTCTAGTAGAAAACAAAGCAAAACGCAACAAAATGTAATTATTGTTTACAATTTTTGCATACTATGACACTATGCTCTCCACAAATACTCTTTTGACAATCATAACAGTAATATCTTTGATTTCGGTCTTGTTTAGAAAGACACATGTAACATCTTTTTCTTTTTTTGCCTTAAGTGAAGTTGCATATAAAACTGTTCCCAAAATGGATAGGTTCTCTTCTGATGATATGTCAGCAAGGGATTTCGCCAATTTTATGAGCAGAGTACGGCGAACCATTTTCTTGGGTTGAAAAGAATTCGTAAAGAGCTTCTTAGTGGTACAGAATTTAATATCGCTTTAAACAAAGTCGATTTTATCGGAGCCATAAGCTTTTCGTGACGCTCTCATCAGTGGCAATCGCGTCAAAATGGGACGAACCAGAGAAAATCAAGGTATTTATAGTCTCAACAGTTGGGAGAAAGGTGCTGCAGTTTCGGAAAGGAGAAAGGCACAATTACACAGTGTGGTGCAATACAGTGTAGTCTTGGAAAGGAGAAACGCACTATGTGCAATTGCCCAGGATAAACACTGTTACTCGCAACTTAGGTTATTTGAAAAGTTTTAATGTGTAAACAAATTCCTTTTGTTTACATAAAACCGGATGTTTGGTTTTGATAAAAGTTGCCTCGAGTAGACACAGATGGAACGAGTTGCGTGCCACAGCAAGAATTTTAAAACGTTTGTCGTTATAGTTTGCAGCACATTGCTCGTTGTCAAGCAAATGTTGTCCTATGGCAGAGTCACAATCTGGATTGTTACGTTTTAGCTTACAGGATCTGCCAGGTTGAGATCGTGTAGGGCGCTTCGCTTGCTGTTGTAGCCATTTAGGAACATGCTGCTTGATTCTATCTTGTAGTCGCTGTGATGTTTGTCCTACGTACCTACTGTCACAGCGGGACGAATATTCATAAACAACGGAGCTTTTCAGCGTGGTAGGTAAAACATCTTTGCGGGCTACAGGCAACATGCGTTTCGATGTAAATACAACTCTGGTGGTAACGGAGCCATAGCAGCTTTCAACAGCCGTTTTGACGTTTTTATCAAGATCAATGAAAGCTTTCCCTATCCAAGGAACTCTCAAATATACGGGACACTTCTCAGCACCAAATCGTTTGGGCATAGAAAACTGAGCAATTTTCTTGGAAATGTTGCAGTCAATAATAGATTCAGGATAACCATTGTCCCATAGAATATTCTTGATATGCTTAATTTCTTCGTTTAGTTTAGATTTCGTGCATATCATTAGTGCCCGGTGTACCAAAGTTGATATAAGCTTTGTTTTTTGTTTAGTGGGACTGAAAGATTCCCAGCGTAAGTACTGTCCAATAAAAATAGGTTTTCTATACACACTTGTTTCAAAACCGGTAGCTGTTCGTTTCACGTTAACGTCGAGAAACGGTAAACAATTATTTTTCTCTTTCTCAAAGGTAAATTTGAGAGAAGGATGGAGACAGTTTAGTTGTTTGAAAAAGTTATCCGACTCTTCTTCATTGCGAAACATAGCAAATGTATCGTCAACGTACCTAAAATATGTGGAAGGTTTTGATTTTTGAGAAAAGAGTTTTTCTTCATAAAACCCAACAAAGATGTTAGCTAAGGCTGGGCCTAGTGGTGAACCCATTGCAACCCCATCAGTTTGCTTGTACATGATGTCATTAAAGCTAAACTCTACTCCAGATGTGGCACTTTTCATCAGTTCAATGAAGACAGCCTTAGAAATAAGTGGTTGTGCATCCGAATCATCGCATTCGGATGTACAACAATTTGGCATGCAATAAAACAAAAAATAGCCTACCAAGAAAGAAAAATAAACAAGTATTAAGCTAAAAACGCAACAAGAAACAATAAAACCAGCAAAATAACAAAAAACAAACTATTATACAAGAATTAAAACTGAGAGCTTTTTGAAGTTAATTTTTTTGGCTGATATTTCTGGCAGTTTAACTTTAAATGCGTTTATCTGTTTAAATTTCTTCTTTGCAAAACAATTAAACGTAGATGTAACTACTCCTTTGAAATTCAAATGACCGGCAGAACATTGCTGAAACAATAGGTTACTGAGGGTTTCAGTTACTGGAACAATGTTAATTAATGCTTTGAGAAAAACAGATCGTGGTTTACTCATGGATAAAAACTTGGTTTTTGTTGGTTTTATAGCGGATAGAATGACCATATAACGTTGCACTGCAAGTACTGTCCCAGTGTAAATAAATTCGGATGGTTGCGACAGGCCCCACAATTTACGTTTTCAAACAACTGTTTGTACTCTTCTGGCAGGTAGTGCTGAATCGAAAAGGAATCAACACCTGCAATTAGCAACTTCTTGCAGGAAGAACATTTGCGGCAGAAAGATATGCTTCTGCCAACATAGCCACTCACATAGTATGTTATATTGGCATCAGCACATGTTATATCATCCAAAAAAACATCAGTCAATACATCATTAAGCCAAAGTGCATAATTTTTTTCAGCTCCATTATCAGTACTGGTTTTAAATAAGGGAAAATTTTTAAGGAAGAATACACCAAGGAAGAATATTAGACAATTCAGCTACTACCTGCAGAGAACCACATGAAAGCTAATGCATATACATGTACTGATCTTTTGGTATCAAGTTAGAAAAAACAAAGCTTTGATTTGTAGCTGACTGAAAATTATTTCAGACATTGCAAGTTCTGAAGCTACTGTACTTTGTAATTATCAACATTTTTGACAAAATTGAACTGGACAGATGAAGCTGAATAAACACTTGTGTATCCAAAGGAAAAAACTGCATTTTTCATTTTGCTTGTAAAGGATGAAAAGTCCAAAAAAAAACTCGAACAAGAGAATCACTATTTTGCTTTTGTAGAATTATGTTATCTTTTCGTGTCTGGAGGAGGAACTGGTAGAGGAGGTCACATGCATTGTTGGTAAAGATGATGAAAGATATTTTGGCAAAGAAGGAAAAATTTTAGGGACAGCATTAGGTTACAGATGCACTCTATGCAGTCTTAAAGTCTTTCTAGATTTACGTCTGGTACTACAAGTATGAGTTGAGGTAGTTTCGAATCACTTTCATGACAGTGCTTTATAGAAATTTATAAGACTTTGATACTTTCCAGTTTTTTCTTGTGATAGCCCTATACCATTTTTCACAATGCTCAGAATTTACAGGAAACTGAAATAATGCAACTGTTTTTCCATTCTTGTTGGACCTATAGCCAGAATTACAAGCTGGCATACAGCAAATATTCACCATTGTTTAGATCTTTCTGTAGTACTCAAAATCTAATTAATCAAATAAAATTTAATTGCGTAAACTCAAAAATGCAACAAATTTAATTACACTTAATCTTAAACAGAATTTTGTAATACAAATTTTGGCTTTGTCTTTATAAGTATTTTTAAAACCATAGAATTTATTTTTAAAAAACAGTTAAAGTGAAAGTAAAAATTTTTATACTTATATGAAATATAAAAATAAATACTTGAATTATTCAATATCATATTACACCTAACAATGTACCATAAAACATATGAGTAATTATACAAAAAATTAAATAGTAGAACAATTATAAATATTTCACAACACTAATCTTTTATCAATAAAACAAACAACTTTTAAAGAAATAAATTGTTGGCAACATGCTTTTAAATTTTTAAAATAACTGACTGATTGAAAAAATAGTAGAATTGGCAATTTTCTCCTGATGTCATTTTAAATCAAAAAAAACTTTTTCACTCTTGATCTATTAATTAACACAAAAATTTTAAATTTAAAAAAAATTATTTTTTTATCTACCATACTACAGTATATTTAAAAATAATTGGCTTCTTTGACTTATTGAAAAATTAGTAGAATGAGCAATTTTCTTACCATGTCATTTTATATCAAAAATTTTTTTCACTTATAATCTATTAATTAAAAACAAAAATTTTTTAAAAGGTTAATTTTTAACAACAATACTTTATTTAAAAAATAATTGGCTTTTTGAGTAACCAACCTAAGTCACTTTCAATTTGATAAAAATAATAAAAGTTTTTTTTCTTTTGATCAAAATACTAAGAATTCAGGTTTTAAATTTTTAAAAATTTTTTAAAATTTATTTGCTAACTGCCTAAACAACTTATATTGCTAATTTTTATACTATAAAACTTTTTATATTAGATCACCTAAATAAAAACTTAACTTTCGCTAAAATTAATTTTTGACTATAATACGTAACTTCTAAAAATAACTAGTTTATTTAAAAATATCAGAGTAGGTAATCAATTCACTTAAAGCTACTTAATTTTATTAATTTTTATAGCTTGATAAATTTTCATCATTAATTTTTTTTTTTTGTTGTAATGAAACTGTTTAAAGTTTATTATTTTAATTTGATAATTTGGGTAACTTCCAAGTAAACTTTTTTTCACTAATATTTTGAATAAATATTGACAACAACTATTAAGTATAAAAAACACTTCGTTTTTTAAAACTTTTTTGTCTTTATCCATTAATGAATATTACATAAAAATTTTTTATTCACTCGAGTAATGACTAACATAAAATTTTGCTTCAGTTTTGCTTTGAAAACTTGACCCTACTAACGTAAACCAAACACTGGATCCAAAACAAAGTTTTACATCTCGATATCTAAAATCCCTAATTGTACTTAGTAATGTAACCACTTTGTTTTTCTTTGGGCAGTATGAAACAATTGTAGCATCTCTTTAAACTACTCATTTTTCCTTATCAGGCTCTTACTTCAAACAAAAACTGGGATTTAGGAACAAATTATGTTGATTCATATATATCGACACTTTTTCTTTGTCCCCTTGAGGTGTCTATATAGGCAAATTCTACTGTATAATTTTTATAGTTTTGTATATGTATCATTTTTAGGTTGAGCATATTTTGCAGTTGGAAAAAATATGCGTCTGCAGATGATTTATCACTGCTACCTACTGGTAGAGACTGAAAGGAATTGGAGGGAGTCCTGAGTCAAGACATGTCTATCTTGTCGCAGTATCCCAAAACTTGAAGGTTGAATCTTGGTGTCAAATGGTACACACTCGTCTTATTGACAGTGTTCTTAATGCCGCTTTTCGCATTGTTACTGAATACCTGTGTTCTACACCAACGGACGTGCTTGCCGGTATCCAACCAGCTGGACTTCGTTGCCTGAGAGCCACTGTTCTTATGGCCAACTGCAGCATTTTACAAACTGAGCACTAGACACTCTTTACATAGACCATGGGCTACTTGAATAGCCTATCTACACATTGTGATTCTGCTTCCAAGAGTCAGTTAACATTAAATAATGGGCGTTTTTGATCGTCCATGCGTAAATGGGGTCTTGTAATTGTAACTGCAGTGTACATGAACAAACTGCAGACCAAATCATTTTGTATACCCTTAAACACCGAGCACCAAAAGGACATCGTGGTTTGTCAATTTTGGTTGGTGACACCAGATGCTGACTCAATAACATTACTGCCATCATCTGATGAAAAAACAAAAACCGGATGAACCCAAACGACGATGGCAATTGCCTGATTGTTTGTAGTGTTATTTTTGTTAACCGAAATTAAATTTGCTGATGCCGAACAAATACTCAATAGGTTTCTAACAAAAAAATTTTATTTTTTTATTTAAACGAAGAAAATGCTATCAACAATTAACTTTATCTCTGCAAAAAACTTTTAGATACTACTCAATGCGATTTTGCATTTTCAACATTTATCTTAACGCTTGCGGCAAGGTTTCTTGCCCTATTTTTTCTTTAGTCACTATTAGTACGGTTTGGTCGTCTTCCACGGCTCAATGGAGCGGCTCCTTTGGACACACCAGCAGGTCGCCTGCTATTTTTATAAAATGTTAGTTGCATAAAATGTCGGTTCTAGACTTCCGCCATAAATTTCAGCAATTCGCAAATGTTGAAAGCGTTGCATCTGAATATATAAATGATTGATTTAAGAATACCCATTATTTGCATATGCAGTACATTCGTATCCAAAGGTACCTATTAGAAATGATGTCTTTAACAATTCAAATGGTTGCTTTGCAGCAATTATTCAAATTTTGACCTCGGTTTAAATAACTTTGCTTGCACACTAGGCACCAGCTTTCTTTTTTGGTCATCTATCGTTTCGTGTAGCGGTAATTATACCATTTATGATTTAAATTTTAAAAAAAATACTTTTTTGCTGCATATTATCATTTAAAACTTTTTTGTTAGCTTAGCAAATATTTGAGGATTAGGCAGAACCAGTGTATACTTAACTGAGACCATCAAACAAGCTGGAATTGGGTCCCCAAAGTAGAAAAATCATTAAATTATCTTGATTATCTACAGTAAATATTTTGAAAGAATACGTACCTCAGAAAATTTTGGCATTGCAATTAATTACACAACTGAATCAACTCATTGTACTTTTCTACATTCATTGTTAGTCAAACTGTATAAAAATATTCTGAAACTCTTTCATCAAAGTTTGTCTATCTGTTTTGGAAATCCCATTTTTGGAAGCAAGTAACCACCGCCACACAGCCTAATAAAAATATCTGTTTTTAACGCTATGTCTAAACTTTAAGCAACTATTCATTAAAAGCAGTTGGTCTTTCAAGCCACGGATACTTGGAATCACAAAACTTGATATGTTATGATCTGAACTCCTTGAGTGCAATTCGTTGCTGTTTCGAAAGGACTGAGAATGTCACAAATCACATAACTCTCGATCACATAACTTAAAACACTGCGTTCATGCAAAGAAAGCTTGTGCAGTGTGCTCAGTATTAAGCTCATCCATTTTGTTTTGTGTAATATCAAGAAGTGATCGAAACATTTTAAGTTTAGAGTTCTATCTTGGGACATTGGCAGTTTAAAGTTTCTTAAAATTTTCTAGATTCTCTCTGCACGTGCAGATTTACGCGCATGTGATACAATAGCTGAAGCCTTACGAATAATTTTTGACAAATTTGCAGCTTCTTTCATTCCAGTCCGCACAACCAGTTGAAATGTGTGAGCAAAGCATCCATCATGTTTTGGAAGAACGTCAAACATATTATCTCAAAGAATGTTAAAACTACTTGATCTTCTTTGTCTGACTCGGAATCAGACGAATATGTTTCTGTGTTTGTGGAAATCGCAGCATTTTTGTTATATCCAGGTGTTCTGAAAGCTTTTAACATGTTACATGCATTATCGGTTGTAATATTAGTCACTTTACAAAAAATATCAAAATCATTCATAATTTCCTCATACCAAATCATGATGTTATCGGCTGTGTGACATCCTTTAAACCTCTTGCAAGCCAGCATAGCAGTCTCTAATTTCCAGTTGGAGATAAAATAAACAGTGGTCTATAAAGCTCGTCATTTATCTGTTGGACCATAGACTCTACAGTCTATGGTTGGACCAAATATCAACAGTTATAGAAAGTTTAGATGCTTAAATGAGTTTCATAGTAAGCACCTCGCGTATGTTACAACCCATTTCAGTTAATAAATTTGTGGACAAGTGTTTCCGGCTAGGAATCACAACTTTTGGATTTATGGCTTTTATCATGTCTTTAGATTCGTCGGCCTCTACTACGAGGTGCGGCAGTACTCAGCTGTTGAGTAAATTAGAGATAAGGCGGCTATGCGTAGTGTTTTAGCACCAGCGCCCCATCCCGAGCCCATATGTTGCCTCAGCAGTGTGACGCGCGAGGATAGTTTTTTGCGCAATGCCACTAGATAGTGACGAAACGTGAGCAATCTGTCCAGTTTTACCTTAAGATAAGTAGGGGTTGGAAAGAACGTCTATTTAAATTCTATCCTTGTTGTAGACTTTTAGCTCACGTTTGTCTCTCGGTTATTTAAGTAAAAGGCTGCTGTCACTGTCTTAGTGTGACTGAGCTTCAACCTCCAAGTCCGGAGATATGCTGAAAGTGTAGACATGTCTTGGCTTAAAGTCCCCTACAAGTCCTTCCAGTTTCCAGAAGAGTGCAACAATGTTAAATCATCAGCATACTCGTAAGCAAACTTTCTGGAAATCATGGAAACCAGATCGTATGTATAGATGTTAAATAGGAGGGGAGCCAAGACCGATTCCTGAAGAACGCTGTATCTAAGGCGGCGTAGCCTGCTTTGCTTGCTATCACCGGTAGTAAGGGTGAAACTTCGGTTTTGGACAAATTCCCTGATCATTCTGACCATGTGCTTATCCAGAAGAAGCCTCAAAAGCTTGCAGGTAAGACCACGGTGTTAGACAGTGTTATAAGCAGCTGTCAGATTGACAAATACGGCACCGGCCTTCTTCTTAGACTCAAAAGAACCCTCGATGTTTTGGGTCAGTAGAACAACTTGATCTACGGTTGACTTCCCGCGTCAAAACCTAGCCTGCTCTTTAAGAAGTAGCAAATGAATTAATGGCTCGACGCGGGCGTACATAAGACTCAAGGATCTTATAGGAGATACAGAGCAGAGATATCGGTTAATGACTCTTTGGGTCCCCCGAGGTTTGGTATCGCCACTACAAGCGCTCTTCTCCAGATCTTGGAAATTTTGAGTCGCCGCAAACAGGAAGAAAGGAAGTCACAAAACCAGGACTTCAAAGCAGCTCCAGCATGGAATATAAGCTGTGGACAGATGGAATTACGACCCGGAGCTTTACCTGGTTTTAAATGTTAAAGGGCAGCAGTACATTTTCTTTATGAAAAATTGTCAGAGATATTTACTGCGTCTAGTGTTGTGGCCCTCCAAAGCCCAGAAACTTCATGAGAGACAAGTCGAGATGATTTGCGGTCAACAGCCCCGTATCTCCCATTTCTAACCAGCTGAGATGCAACAGCATTAGCTGAAACGGGACAGTGACGAGGAGAGTGTCGTGATCTACCAATAAGGTTGTTTAAAATACTCCATGCTTTTTCACTAGAGTGTAAGAAGTCGATGCT
The DNA here is from genome assembly GCA_963680785.1 of Diplosoma virens. Classification (NCBI taxonomy): domain Eukaryota; kingdom Metazoa; phylum Chordata; class Ascidiacea; order Aplousobranchia; family Didemnidae; genus Diplosoma; species Diplosoma virens. The sequence goes on along the minus strand of OY796880.1, from coordinate 50,106,380 downwards.
CTAGACTGCCTCGGACGATCAATCCCTCCGCTTCCTGTCAAGGTTGGCAAGCAGAGCTGTAGCATCCAAACTTGAGTCGTCTCCCGGAGGAGACTGCAGGAAAGTTTTATAGAGGAATTCACATTCTGCATCCCAACACGGAACATATTTGTTTCAATACCCGCATGGGATAGTCTTTTTGGCTGCTTTCTTGATGATGATACAGAAGTCCTGGTAAGCCGCATCCACATCAAATGAATCAGGCGGCAACAAAGTCTTTGCAATTATATTTGACAAAGCAACGTAATGACTCCATTTGGTCTTGCGGAAGTTCCATCGCTTAACAGGCATGCTTGGCACTGCCATAGCAAACCTTGGTGGTGTAATTAGCGAAGGTCAATGTTGTAACCTGGGGAACTTTTCAAGTACACATCCTGTAAGCGACTGTTTGGACCTACGCTAGCGAAAGCTAGATCCGGATTGGTGCCAGTGTTTCAGCGGCCGGAGTAAAAACTGGCGGCGTCCTTTGGCATTATATAGGAGAGCAAGATAATTAATACTTTCCCAGCCACCCAAGCACTCACCGTCCGGACTGGTGTCATCGTAACCCCAGTCAGCATGACGACAGTTAAAATTGCCAGCATAAAGACATGGATGAAGAAACACTAAAAGATAAAGGGATCGCAATGGCGTTGGTGGTGGTTGTCGATTATTTTATAACCATCAACGTCCACACACAACCACTCGATCTCCGATTTCGGTGGAGATTGGTCCAAAAGCGTGTACCTTAGTTGCTCGTGGACAAACGTGGCAAGGCCATGCTTCCTGCTTAAAGAAGACCCAACTATTTGATAGTTTGGAAGTACCAATTTCTCTGCATCAGTGCAGTGGGTCTCCTGTAGTAGGATGACAAGTGCCTCAGACTGCAGAGCAAGGTGATGAAGAACGTTTATTTTGCTTGCAGTGAGGCCTTTGATGTTTAGCTAAAGAATAGTGGGTCTTTGGTACATTACAATGTTGGCAATGTGCCCTGAAAAGGGCAGTTTTTTTTCCAGGCATTACCCCGTTCTGAAAAGGACGTTTGCCGATTAGCAGACCCACGCTGAACATCGGAATGGGTAAATACCCTTCCGTTTTGGCAAGTTTGGTTTCGGTCTGTCATTTTTAACACCAATAAACAGACGTACAAATGGCACTGACTGCGAGAAAGCACCTACCATCTGGGCAAGTCTACCGGTAATCCGGCATTGGCAGAATAATCTGTAAGTTAGTAGGCACTTTACACAAATAAAATGTAACTTGTAAATTGTAACAACTTATCAAAATAACTGTACAACTATAAGTGTATAAACAAGTTATATAAAGGTTACACTGCGAGATATTACTAAAATAATGCCCTGATTAAGCACGATTTAAAAAATAAATTAACGTTTGTAAGGAAAAGTGACTCAGTAAGCTCTTTCGCAGTTTTTTGAACAAGGTTTTAAACTACTGCGCCTTCTGCGGATATCTAATCAACTATTAATGAATGCTTCACGACTATTTAATAGTAGAAATTAAAGATAGCAGCAACTGATATGAATAGCAATTACCATGCCTGAAATATAGTATATATAAACAATACTGATATATAAAACAACACTACATGCATTATAATTATCTAACACCGACACTTGCTCATGCTCTATCTTGTCTCATGGGATGATATAAACTCACTTACAACAAAGAACGCTTCTCACGCGGCGAAAGAGAACACGTGTCCAAATAGCGCACAGGGTAAAGACAGCAATCGCTTACAACATAACTAAAGAGGGGACTAAATATAGATTACATAAAATCAACCTGTTACCAGCTAACTTGTTGACTTCATTTCAAAGCTACAACGTTTGTTAAAAAAAGGAAACTGCTTAGTACAAGAAAAATGTTAGTTAAACTATGACGTCATAAAGGCAATTGCCGCACTTGAATGTAACTCCATGTAATCGATTAAATGACATCATATTCTCAGCACGCCTGCATTTACGCCGCGCAACTACTTGCATTACCACAGCTGCTTTCATAAAATTACTGTAAAGCATAAACAATCTCTTTCAATGTATATGTAATCGAATATTTCTTATCAAATCTATTCTAAACTTCATTCGAGCTTGTATCTGATAACAAACGTTGTTCAATCAGATATTAGTAGCTTAAACTGAAAACTGTAAATGAGATCTACCAAGCTGTTGAAAGAAAAGTGAAGCTTATGAGCAACAATTTGACCTAATTCATTCCTCCAGTGTTGTACTACTTTTCAAGGCAACTGGGGTCTTCCTATTGATTGATCGATATTATGAAGATTGTAATGATACAAAACAATATTTTAGAATAGCAAACTACATGAAAATTTATTTATTTAGAAAGGAAATCCGACGAGTAAACTTTGTGAAAAGATGGAAGTTACTGGCGTACCACCTAAAAGAACTTCACGTACCACAGTTTAGGAACCCCTGCTCTATAACAACACTTTTTGCTAATGACCCTTGCCGGCTAGAAAATGGAAAATCAGGGGAAGAATAAATCTAATCTATATCTTATCAATGGGCAACAAAATAGAAAAATCCTGAGAACATCGATTTGCATGTGATCTATGATTGCCAGTATTTCGATTTTTTCCTTACTGACTTTTCATAATAAAAGTATCGATGCTAGGCAAAACAGTCAATATTTTACACGTTAACAAATACTTGCTGCAAAGCTTTTTTTTATAAACTGTAATTATAGTGTTGTACTTTAAAACCTTAAAAGTTTGTTCATTAAATTAAATTTATCAAAATGTTTTTTCAAGCGTAAACAAAAAAACAAGGTTACACTTTACTATTTAAAGAGGTTCAGAACAGACAATGTGTAATCGTAGTTATCGATTACGTTTTTTTATGTAATTGTAATCGTAATCGATCACAGTGACAAAATCTTAAATGTAATTGTAATCGAATACATTGACAAAAACTAAAATGTAATCGACGGTGCCTGATTAAGCACCTTGGAGGCCCATAGACAGTTAAACTTTTGGGGCCCCAGGCCCGCTGTCTACTAGAACGCCAGTTGTTTTCAATCATTTAAATTATCCTACCAGTCAGGACATAAAATGTAAATTGTAGCAATATGGTATTTTTAGATTATGAATTTAAAAATACAAGCACTGTGTAAATTCGTATTTAACTATTTATCCAGAAAGAAAAAATATAAAACTCAAAATATAATAAGCAGTTACCTTCCATACTACATTCACAAACTACGAGTGTACCGTTTACAATTACTAATCTCTTTATGTAACGAACCTTCAAAAATTCTTTTGTCTTCATTTCGCAGTAGTGAAGTCGTTTAAAATATCCTGAAAGTTAATATTCTGCAAAACGTCGGTTTCAGTGGCCATAATGGCAAGCCCATTCAATCGTTCTTGCGTCATTGAAGATGTCAGTTTTTCAGAATTTTCAGAATGATGACAGTTTTTTAGAATGACAGTTTTTCAGAATTTTCAATTTGGAAAAGGTTTGTTCGGCGGTCACGTTTGTGATCATTAAGCATCTGTAAATTCGTAGTGCGGTCAAAACGTTTAGAAAAGTTGACTGAATCATGTTGTTACAAATGAGTTCATATGATTGCGATGCAGATATTTTATCATCATAATCTTCAAACTCCGATGCGAAATACTTAAAGTGAACCATTTCTTTCTGAAAATGGATATTGATGTCATCAGGATAATTCTCTCGAAATGTCTCGAAATGGATATCGATGTCATCAGGATAATTTTCTTGAAATGTGCGCCTTGTTCCATTTGCCTGTCTTAATTCATCATTTGTTTTGGTTAGAAATTCAACTAAAAATTCGATACGAAATTCAAACAACGACTGAATTGTGACGTATGCTTGCATGCGACGGTTGAGCTCAGCAGACAGTCTGTCTAATATCGGCAGATAGGTTTCAATTTTGAACTTGTCTTTTCCAAAAAGTACAACTTCTTCCGCATCACCATCGGCGTGATGTCGTTTTTGCTTGCGCAACCGATTGCAGTCGTCAGAGTATTGTGCTTTAACTTTTTCGTTTGCCTTCTCTTCGTATTCATCAAACAAATCTCTCTGTGATGTTAAAAAATCTGACAGCAATTTCAACATATTAACGGCCGTCTGGAGTTCTATCGTTTTTTTCTGTGATGATTTACTGACTGCATCCAATCTTTCCAAGATCACAGCTCAGAAGACTTACGTAACGGCTGTTTCTTTCTTCGACAGGTCTTGTAACAGACATTTGGTTCGTGAATTGTCTTTGTCTTTTGTTTTAAATCTTCTGCAATGACCGACAACGCCTTTGGGAAGCTGCTGTAACCATAAGACAGCGTTTTGGTCGCATCCGCCCGCTCACACCACCTTGTTCCAGTCACTCTCTTTAAAAGAGTCCAGAGCCTGCTCAATTTTCAAGACATTTGGACATAATCGCCCAACGGGTAGTTGACGCAGAAAAAAGTTAAAAAATTTTTGGACAAGTCTGAAGAAAGAGAGTGCTTTAACGCAGGTTTCTGCAGCAGAAACTCCAACCGAGTTTAACGATTGTGCTGCGCAGGGAATATAATGTGCAAGTGGATTGATTTAACAAATGTGTGCCTGAAGACCGTTGTAACAACCCGACAAGTTTGCGGCATTCTCGTAAGATTGTCCTCGCAGATTTTTTATATCAATGTCACATACGTTTAGAAATTTTAAGACAGTCGTAGCAAGAGCTTCTTCTGTGTGACTGTCAATTGGATAAAGGTGAGAAACCGTTCCACCACTTCGCCGTCTGACATTCTTACATATCGAACAACTATTGTCAGCTGGTCTATGTGCGATATGTCCGGCGTGGAATCGATGTTTACAGAAAAATACTTGGATTGCTGCAATTTTTTTACAATAACTGCCAGAACCTGATTTCCCATTATCTCGATAATTTCTTCACAAATTGTAGATGATAAGTAGGACGGTCTTCCTCGGCCTTGGCTACCATATTTGGCTAAATGAGAACTCAGGAAAGAATCGTACTGTGCAATCAACTCTAAAATGCCCAAATAATTTCCTTTGTGTTGCGATCCTATATTTTCACTGCGAAAGGCATTCCTCGCGACGAGAGAAACTCAACAACCGACACTACCCCAGCCAACAATGTTATGCAGGGCCCATGCGAGCCCTGCAAGGGCTACCCGTACGGTACCCGTACCAATTTGGCCGCGGGCGCTGTAGTGGCCCCGCATGGGTTTACCGCACGAGTTTTACGTGGTTCAAACTATTTATGCAAAAAAGTGCTTTTTAAAAATAATTAAATATGTTAGCTTATTAGCATGTTTTAATTTTTGATTACGGCTTAAAATTGATAACCCGATTAAACCCGTGCGATTAGCCCACGTGGGGCCACTGCAGCGCCCGCGGCCAAGTCGGTACAGTTCCCGTACGGGCAGCCCACGCAGGGCCCGCATGGGCCCTGCATAGCATTGTTGGCTGGGACTTGCCGCAGAACTTTTATCCAGTTTTCTTTCTCTTTGTTGAATTGAATTTGTAAACAGAAGTCTACACGACATGCTACACGTCGCCTAGTGATAAGCGCCTGCATACATGTTCAGCGTATCTCACTGTTGTCGTGCATTTAGATGCGTTGAGCAGCATTTTTTCAGTCTGAAAATCCATCAAAGAATTGAGTTTGATTTCCTTTACATGCATCACGAAATAAGACGCATGGAAAATAGTATACATTACCAGAAGTTGGTAAGTACATTAACCATTCCCTTTTAATTTGTTCTCCATTCACATGCTTCCGAAACATCATGAAACGAGTAAAATATCTTGCAGTACCATCGTCGTACTGCCTACATGAAGCCGAAAAATCACAATCAAAGTGCTGGCATTTTACAGGATTTCTAGCAAACCAATGTTCCTGCACTGCGTTAGTAATGTTTTTCCATAATCCTACGTCATTTTGAAATTCAGGTTCCTGAATTTGTCTCTCCGGAACAATAACATTAAAATTCTTATCGGTTTTGGCAGTGTCATCTATGGTAGCCTGAGGCTCAACTATTTCTACAGTAGTCAATTCTGAAGGCAAGTCTATCGCCATAACATCACCGAAAGTGCCGGCAATACTACCAGAGGCTTGATCTTCTGCAGGCGAACGAATGAAGCCAAGTTGGAAAAGCGATGGAGTCATTTTCATTTCTTTATCAATCTTCACTTTAGCTTCCTTTTTCTTTCTTCGCTTCTGTGCTCCACCTTCATATCTCTTTTTCTCTTTGGTCGACATTTTAACTTAGGAGTACGAAAAAATTAAAAAAATAGTGAAGTGAATAAAATAAAAAAATAAAATAAAATAAAATTAATTAATTAATTAATTAATTAAGGTAGGTTAGCAGATGAACCAAGTAATGAAAATAACGGATAAACAATCGGATTTGACCGAACCCTAGCTTGTTTAGGTGCTAAGACATGTAGGTAGTGTACCTCACTGCAGTGTTATAAATTATGAAGGAATTTTTGTGCAAATTAAAAAGAATTGCAAGACAGTTGAGCTGAAATTAAATCCACTGGAAACTGCTTTAAACAATGACATAACCACGGTATTGACTGGAGCTGTAGGTAAAAAGTTATAACAAATTAATTACTTCAGTGAAAAAAGACTTTACGTCTGCAAAACTGAGAAAATGCATCTACACAACACAATGCGCACACTGGCGAGTTCACCCCTCGAATAAAAATTGCGCCAAGTTGGAACGGATTTTTTCTTGGAAAATGTAGGGATGTCAGCAGTTTCTTTATTCCATGATTTCCTTTGTTCCACTGTGTGCACTGTTCCACTGTTAACCACTCTCCCCTATATTTCTTAATACTCATCGATTCGGGAATTTCGGAACGAAATGTGCGAGTGTATTTGCGAGTTTAGGGCCGGCCGGTTTATGCATCAAAAGATGAATAAAAAATTAAAACAAAAACATATAATTATATTCGTTTAACAAGATTGGCAATAACCTCAACAGCTGTGGCACAAGTTTCGGTTTTACCAGTTCCAGGCAAAAAGAGCGAAAAGTGTGCTAAAAAAAATGTCGAAAAACTGTTTTCGTGGGTTGTACCACATTTTCCACAAATTCCTGGTTCGTTAAAATAACAATCACCAAAATTTCTTTTTCACGGTCTCATGGGGCCCCTAAAAGTCGTGAGCCCATAGGCAGTTGCCTACTCTGCCTGATGGTTAATCCGGCACTGGGTGTCAACCAATGAAAACACTGCAAAGGCGATACATGCACCACAAACCAAACTGAAACGTTTGTAAGAATCAAATATTTAAAAATTGTTTTAACTATCATTTTTTGTTGCCAACTTTAAACTTTAGTCTCTCGTATAGGTTATTAAATTAGTTATTTTGTATTGATTTTCGTTAAATTTTTTATTCGACCTTGCATTATGCCGAAGCAAAAGTATAAACCAACATACGTAAAATATAGTTTTATCTAATTGAGCATAATCGAGAAGTTATTCAACAGTGTCTTGTTTGTTGGAAAAAATTGTCTCATGCAGCTATACAACCCATCCTGCTAAAACGCTATCTGGAAGCACACCACGCTGATGAAACGATTCGAGATTAGAGTTACTTCCAGCAACTAGGCGAAAACATAAAGCGTTAGCTCATGGACAAAACCTGCCAGATTCAGCTGAACGGTGCAGAAATTGTCAAGGCATCTTATGAAGTCTCTATCTTAATGGCCAAACACTTGAAAGTCTATACAATCGCAGAATTTCTTGTTGTGCCAGCTGCAGAAATATTGGTCAGCCGAGTAATTGGGGAGCAGCCTGTGGCAAATTTATAGCGCCTTTCTTTTTTCCACAATACTATGAAGACCGCGTGAGAAAATTCTTATTCATTTTATTTTATCTCTATATTTATCTTCTTGACCCGCAAGAAAGCGACGGAGGCGCTAATACATAGGCATAGGGTAAGAAATTACCTGCTTCCGGAGATGCTAAAGATATGCTGTCCGCTTGTAATTTAATAGAGATATAACTGTAATTTATAACTGCTTGACAAGACCACCAAGCAGGGGAAAATGCTGTAAAGTGTTTTTCCCAAGAGCACAACAGAATGGCGCGAGTGAGTTTTGAACAAAGATTATGTTAATCATAAGCATGGCACTTTAACCATACGACCACGCTGCCGACAAATATCAGTTGAAATTGCTGAACAAGCGATTGCAGGAGTAAAAGCTTCAAATTTTGTATTTGACATACAACTTAATGAATCTATAGGTGTCAGCCATTGCTGTAAACTACTTTTTTACGTCGGCCTTACACAGAATGAACTAGTAAACTTAATTACTGCTAAACCATAAGCACAATAGAGAGCAGGAGGAGATGATCGATATTTAGGAGGACCAGACAGGAAAGGTTTTCCAATAAACTTCTGGCCTGGTATGGCATCTTTATACTTTAAGCTAGCTTCCCACGCTATTCCAGCGCTGCTGATTTTCTTTTCTACATAAGAATGCGAGCAGGGATTTTCAATCATGATAAACATGAAATCAAAACTGACTAAGTTAGCCTGGACATAACTTTATTTACGTTGTCAGCAAATTCACGCCATGCATCAACCAATTGGAAGGAAAACAATAAAAACTTTTTTTAAATTTAGTCTGTTATAGTTGGTGTAATGTATATTATTCTTCTGAATAAATTAAAATTTGATTAAATCAGTTGCTCGGAAGAAGTGATACGTGTTAACAATACGGAATTCCCAAGTGCTACGAAATCGTAAAAAGGTTGAAAACCTCTGTTATGAAGTTTAAACTGTTAGACAAATTGTTAATATAAGTGAAAAACATAAAGGGCCAAGACTAAATCCTAGTGGCACTCTTATATCGATATTGTTAAGTTTAAAATTGCAACTATCAATACAAATAAATCTTTTTATTTGATAAATAAGATACAAAGGTTTGTTGATTATTTTACGTATACATAGTGATCTAGCTTACAAATAAAAAAATCGCAATCAACTGTATCAAATGCCTTACTTAAGTCAACAATAAGATACCTGAAAACAGTTTTTTTCTAGATTAACATTACACAGTATACAACATTAACAATTGTGTGATCTATCCAACAATTAGTTCTAAATCCAAACTTTGATGGTGAAATTACTTGATTTAGTTTAAAAATTGAATAACATTGAAAAACAATTTTATCAAAAAATTTGTTTTATCTTCAGCTTTAAAAACAGGAACTATTTTAGCAATTTTTAAACAACTTAAGTGTCACAGACTTTATTTAGGAATCCGAAAGAACAGTTGAACAAAGTAACCCAAATACCTGCGCTGAAGTAAACTTGGGTCTATTTTTTTATTTATTCCGGATCAAGAAGTAGTTTGCTGCGAGACTGAAGCTTTTTTATACAGTTAGCTTCAACTAATTTCAAATTGATTCGTTTGAAGACTTTTCTCCGCAAGCAGACAGAAACTACTGACTCTTACTAGAAAGAATATATTTACAAAATCCACACAACTAACAATTGACGAAAACTCTTCTCCCCACTTTGCCAAACTTCAAAGCAATTTCAGCACTAAAACTTTAAATTCGTCCGATACACGATTAATTCCATGTCAATAGAATTAATCTCCGAAAACACTGGCGCAAAACAATTTCAACGTTTCTTAATCAACACACTAGAAACGCCGTTGTAACGAATGGGATCACTCCCCTGGAATCTACACACTGAAATAACTGGATGCAATTTTCAATTTTGTACCCATAAAATTGTAATCTCAATATTTTTAATCTATCAAAATTTCAAATTTTTTTCTATGCTCAAAAAATTCTCACTCAGCTCTTTACAGTTCAATCATATTTATTTTTTTATACATTTGCAAATCAATCATATTTATTTTTCGGTACATTTGCAAACGCAATATATGAAACAGATTGGTTTGTTTATCATCTTAAAAAGTCGCAAAAAGAAGCTATGACAACTAACATAGAGTGCTAATCGATTGCGCCAAGAGCTGAGTGATAGAATTTTTATGAGCAGAGAAAAAAATTTTGGATTTTTGCTTGGTTGAAAATATGTAGATTATCACTAGACAACAAATTTTTTTGACAAATTGTGTTTATCACAATATTATGATGTTTTTTTATGTTTTTCGGGGCGCTGATTTCAAAAGTGACATTAAAAATTTCGTAATGTCAATGATTTTGCCGCTATTTAAAATTTTATGAAATTACGATTTCAAATTTGTATACTACACATAATGGTTTAGTAATTTGAAATATTACACGTAAAATTTAAAAAAAATTACATATGAGCAAGTCAAAAAAGCACTGTAAGGATCTTTATTAAAAATGAACATTTGAATAACTTTTTCACTTGTATGTGATGTTACATTTCCGCACCAAATTCCATACATAGTCTCCCATTATGGCTTCGTCCCACCTCCCTTGATAGCGCTTTTCCAATACTTGGATGTCTTGGTGAAACCTTTCACCATGCTCTTCGCTTACATTCTCCAAGTTTTCCCGAAAGAAATCTAAATGAGAATGCAAAAAATGCAATTTCAAGGACATACAGCAACCAAGCTTTTTATAACTTTCAATCAAATTTGACACCATCATTGCATAGTCGTCTCTTCGATGATTTCCAAGAAATTCTTCCACAATCATTCTAAAAGCTTGCCAAGCATTTCTCTCCAAATTAGACATTTGTTTCTCGAGCTCTTCAGATGCCAACATTCTTCTTATTTGTGGCCCCACAAATATACCACTTCTAACTTTTACTTCAGATATGCTCGGGAACAGCTGTTTAATATGGCGAAAGGCACGGCTTGTCGGTTTCAAACTCTTAACAAATTGGTTGGCCAGTCCGAGTTTAATACTCGTATGTAATGGAGGAAGTAAAGTTTTGCTCCTTTCAATAAGAGGTGAGTTTAGAACATTGTGGGAGCCTGGTCTGAGATCTTTGCGAGCTGGCCAGTTTTTGACCAAGTAATGCTGCTCATCCGCTCTACTATTCCACAAACAAAAAAACAAGAATGCTTTGTATAACCTCCTTGCAATCCCAAAAGAAATGCGATCATTTTAAAATCTCCACATACGTCCCAATTGTGATCATTGTATTGAATTAATTCCAGTAATATTTTTAAGAATTCACGATCTTCCTTCATCTGAACAGAATGTGCTATTGGAATGGATGGATACACATTACCATTATGCAGAAGGACTGCTTTCAAGCTTCGTTCAGAACTGTCAATGAATAAGCGCCAATTTGAAGCTGAGTAGGCAACACCAATCTCCTGAAACAAGCCCTGTATATTAGTACAATAACAAAGTGAAAAAGGATCAGAATCAGAGGACATTGCATAGAAATTTGCAAAGGTCACATGTCATTTTCTTGGCTTGGAAATCTTGCACGAAGGAGAAAGCAAATTCTATTCCTTCAGGAAGAAGAAATTATTTCTGTTTTTGCCTTTGTAAGACCCAAGTCTCTAGTTAAATCATCCAATTCATTTTGATTCGGAATAATGAGGATCTTTGCTGGAACTCTGAGTGTCACCCTCAAAATCAACATCGTCATCTTCCGATGAGGTTAATGATATAGCATGCGTTGTTGGAGGTTGAGGAATAGGCAGTTCTGGGCCATGGTTGACAGGCGCAATGAATGAAGGAATACTTGGATAAACAATCTTTTTTCTGTCCTTTGTCTTTTTGTATGTGGAAATGTCCACCATGCAGAAATAACAGTCATCATGATGATTGGTAGGTTCTCTCCAGATTCGGGGAATGACAAACGGCATACATTTACAACTTCCGCGCATCCATCCTTCTAATGTAGATCTGCAACTTCCACAGCAAAAATGCGGGGCCCAAGATTTATCTTGATCATCCATCTTCATGCCAAAATATGCCTCATAGGCTATGAAGAATTTGGTTTCTGGTATAACTTTGTGCTTCTTTTGCCGTTGACTGATGTAATAGCCGCAAACATAGCAGAAAAAGTCAGAAGAAACTTTGCAAGGTCTTTTGACACTCATATTTACTGAAGTATTGAAAATATTAATAGCATTAAATTTAACCTGCAAAAACGAATAAAATGTAGCGTATTTCTAAAATAAGCAACATCACTGCAGTAGGCTTAACTCGCAATTTGTCTAACTGCTAAACTAATTACAGTATTGCTACCAGATTCAACAATCCACCTCCCATAAACCAACTCTAAACTGCTAGCACTGGACTAGCTCAGACATGTGCATTAAAATCTCGCCAAGATTGTGTTCATTCACGTGATAGTGAATGACAGTTTGCCAATTTACTTCTCTAGCAGTTTGCCAAATTACTTTTTATTGTTTTCATCACTCTGTACTTCACTAGAGAGTGATGAAAACAATAAAAAAAGTCATAAATGATATAACACAAGATTAAAAAGTAATATAAATGTCACTTAATGCTAAAGTTGAATTATTATTTGGTAAATTACAAATTTTAATTTATTGTAAATATTTTCAAAACCGTTGACGCTATGCAAAAACTAACATCAAAATTGTCATCAGTGTCCCCGAAAACATAAAGAAACACTAAAAAAAAGAGATAAACAAAAAGTTGTTGCCTAGTGTTACGATTCTATGGGAACAAAATTGAAAATTGCTAACTGGATTGGAACGAAATGGAGTGATTATGCAAACCAAGCGCCCGCTTATATACATCACGTCACGTGACTGTACTTCACGCGAATGTGCCGGAATCACAATACTTTGTTCTATCACATCGTAGAACAAAGTTTACAATTGGTTATCGTATGCGTTTACAGAGAACCAACCAATAGGAGAATCGGAACGAAGACGTATAACGTTATTAGATGTCTGGCAGAAGAGAAACATTCAAAATAATCGTAAAACGGCTCGCATATACTCGTAAGTCAAGTAAGATAAGTGGGTGCTTTAGCGACTATGCGATTATTATTTGGCCATGAGAATATTACGTCATAATAAAAAATAAAACTACTCTGAAAATAAATAAACTAAATAAACTACAGCTTTGTGAAATTAAAATTGTCGCAAATGAAGTATGACATTGGGAATATTTTGAGCGTGTTCAAAGCATGCATTACTGTTCCAGCGCCAGACGGACCCGCCAAGTTGTCCAGGCGCGGTCGCCTTATCAAACTGCCGCTTCGCTACCGCAAATAATTTCAAACAATTCGTTGTTGATCTCCTTCGTTTTGCCGCCTTCGTTCTCACTCCTTCGTTCTTTCTCTCTCTCTCTCTTTCTTACTTAAATTTCTTTCTCGCTTGAGCTACACCGGTCATTTGATTTCTTTCTTCGTTAGCATTTGAAAACAGTTTAGTGACGTAATAATCCATTGCGTTCTGACTCATTCGTTTTTTAAACGTGGTCGTTTAGCTTAGCTAGCTTAGAATTAGGTCAGCTTTTTTAAACTCGTTTATATTAATATGTTAATTCAGTTAGAATAGGGTTAGGGCTTTTGTGATAATTAACTTGTTTGCAATAATTATGTTTAACAATTAATTTTTTATTGTTTTATTTGTTTCATTCTATTTGAATAAGTTGTTAATCTCTAGTTGAATAAGATTGCTGAACTCTATTTGACAATTTTGATTAAATTCTATTGGAATAAAATTGGGATAATTTAAGTAACAAATGATGTCTTTATTTGTTTCTATTTGAAGAAGGAAGTTTAACACCGCGCCAAGGGTTTCTGTGCCTCGAAATCGGCTATTCTGTGCCGCACAGAAATAATTACAAAGCAAAACCAATACTGGGGCAATAGTCTAATTTTGAATTAATATTATCATAACCGCAACTTTTATTAAGATTAAGTTACACTGATAAGTTCAAAATTTCACAAAACGTAATTGGATAAAGATACATGAAAGATTAAATTCTTTTTGATGAATAACTTTAATATTTAAATTTAAATGTTTTAGACAATTTTTCCACCAGATTTTTAGCAATATTATAGAAATGGCTATTAAAATCTTTGGCTATCTTAATTCGATCATTGATTTAATTTCCGTCAGCGTCGACAACTTCTGGATGTTGGGTTTTTCAGGTTTTCCACTTTTTCTGGTGTCAAAATCTTTATTATAAACCAAAATTTATTCGTGTCATGTTTTAAATCAATATTTGATTTTGCAAGATAACTTTTTAAAAAATATTTTATTTTAATTAATTTATTAGCATAAATCTTACATAAGTGTTTTTGGAAAGTTGCACCCTTTAAAAAATGAGACACATAGAGTTTTTGCTTGCAATGTCTGAAGATGAGTATACTTTATGTTATCCACGGCTTATTAATTAATTTAGTTTTTTACTAGTTGCTTTAATATAAGGCGCGTGCATATCAATAATACATTTGATAATTCCAGTACGAAATGCGAAAAAGCATTCATTTATATCAGGATACGACAAATTGTCGTTAAAAACTAAAAAGTAAAAGTTTTTTTTTAAATCTTTGCCAAATACAGTAGATTTATACCGTTCTGAATCATATTTTTATAGTACACGCATTTAACGTACTTTTTAAAGCATGTGATTTACCAGAAACTAAGTATGCAACGGGATAATGGTTAGTTAAGTCATTAAAAAAACGCTGCTATAACAGTTGATCCAACGACACTTGATAGAAAGACACTTGATCGAAACGACACTTGATCGAAACGACACTTGATCGAAACGACATTTTATTGAAACGACATTTGATCGAAACGACATTTGATCAAACTGACAGTTGATAAAAAAGAATCATTTACTTTTGTATGTTTTTGCGATTAAATAATTTTTTGTTACTGTAAATTAGATTCATAAAAAGCAGAGGCTATCTGTAAGAAGACAGTTTGTTTTTATTTTTTATAATCTTTTGTCAGTTTCAAGGTAAGAGGGTTTTGGTAAGGTCCCTAGGCAAAGCCTTTTTAGAGGGGCAACAACTAGATTTCTTTTAATGTTTATGCTTCGTTAAAGGCCTATTGCTGACATTTTTTGCATTCTTTTTACATTGTAATCAGTTATTTAGAGGATGGCATTATACTATGTGTTGCGGACAATTTGTTTAAGTTATAGTTTTTACCTTATATGAAGCCCGTCTATTTTTTATGTTTTTTTTGTCATGCTTAATGGAACTTCGTAGCGCGTTTGCTCGTTTTATGCTGTGAGATTCCTTTTTTCTTATGGTGCTGTGTAAGAGTAGAACAAGAAATATTAATTCTAAAATTGCGTTAGCGTATGTGGTAGCTTATGCGTTGGCCTGTGCTTTGCATTTGTTTAACATATACGTTGAGCCGCCTAACTGCTTGGTAAATGAACGCGATCTCAGAAATAAGGTAAGACTACTTTTATGTTAAAACTCACCACTATGGCCCCAACCTTGCAAACCTTTTGCAGAAATCTAAGACAGCTTAAAAGAGAGAATCTATTTTTTAGAGATTACTATGTTTTTGGGACAAAAAATCGACAAAACTAGGACAGATCCAAACTGAATGTCTTTTTCTTGCAGATACTATGTTTTTGGGAAGAAAAATTGACGAAATTGGGACAAAGTCAAAGTTGTAAAGTTTTTTCATTGTTCGATCAAGTGTTGGGTCACGTAAAAAAACACCGGGATAGATAATATTATAGGTGTTCTTAGTTATAGTATATAAATAATTGTTTCTAAAAAATCTGTAACGCGAGTAGGCTCATCATTAACTTGAGAAGACGATTATATCAGTGGTCCCCAACCCCCGCTCCCTGGATCAATTGGTACCACGCCGTACTGCCTGCCTAAGAAGCATTTAATTATTTCCGTTTATTTTGTTGCATAGTTTATTCTTTTACATTTAATTATTCTGCAAATTACTAGAAGTTTCTTTCGTTTTATGATGTTACAAGCCTACTTGTGACATCATAAAAATGCTATAAAGATACTTGTGACGTCTTTAAAGATCACATGTGTCAGTTGTTATAGAGATATTTGTAGTAATTATTTATTTGTAATGGTTTTATTGTATTGTAGGTTAGTGGTTACAGTTATTTAAAGAGGTTAAATTTTGGTAAAAGAGACTTTATAGTTGAATTTTAACCAACAAATTAGCAAAAATGAGTACAAAGTAAACATCGTTAGAACTTTTCCTGGAAAAGGGAAAATAACCAGCGAAGAGACAGAAGAAAAGCCTTCAACATCAAAAAAACAGAAAGCTCCTAACAGACTATACCATGAGTTTTACTTGAAATATGAATTTATCGCGACAGGTGATTCCAACATATCAACCCACTCTGCATAATTTAAGGCTACCGGCTCTCTAATGAGGCAATGTAACGTTTAAAACTGCTTTGCCACTGAAACACCAATCACCCTGGATTAAAAGACAAACCCCTGGAGTATTAAAAAAAAATACAAGAAGTTGAACGATAGAAGTAATTTCTGAGGGCTACCGCATCAATTAACAAGAATGCGCTGAGAGCATCATATTTTTTAGTCTTTGTCGGCTAGCACTGTAACTAGATACTTGAGGAAATAGTTGAAGACATTAAGACACAATTGTTGGAGAGGATTAAGACATTACCATGGTACGCACTCCATATTGATGAATCTACAGATATCAACAACAAGTCACTACTACTTGTTTATGTACAATGTATTTATCAGGAGGAAGTACATGAAGATAGGGTACCCCACTATTTTTGCCAACCAACACAACAGAAACAGAACTGTTCAAGTCACTAGATGGCTATACGTATATCAGAACAACTAAAGTGGTTCTCTTGTGTCGGCATAAGCACAGGCGCAGCTGCTGCCATGACCGGACGACTGTCTGATTTAACTGCTCGGATTAAGGAGTTTGCACCTGAGAGTGAATCGATACATTGTGTCATTTGCAGAAAAATGCTGGCAAGCCGAAAAATATCACAGGAATTTAACAGTGTATTGATTGACGTGGCTAAAGTTATTACCCACATCAAAGCACACGCCTTTAACTCGGGCCTATTTGAGCAGCTTTGTGAGTAGATGAATGCAGAGCACAGACGCCTTCTCTTGCGCACAGAAATAAGATGTCTTTTTTAAGGCTGCTTATTCAACAAAAGAGCTTTAAATGAAGCATTTGCTGTTAAAAGAAATAAGATGGTTATCCCAAGGAAAATCTAGATTTTCAAAGCCATAAAAAAAAAGCCATTGCAAAGATTTTTCTCAGAAAAGAAGTCATCGCTGGCAGCATATTTTGGTGACAAGGAATGGGTCACAAAACTGGCTTACCTGTGTAACATATTCAGGCTGCTCAATGAATTCAGGAAAATGACAAACCGTTTTCAAGTTGGCAAACAAAGTGGCTGTATTTAAAGCTAAACTAGAGTTGTGGGGACGGTGTGTAAACAGAGGCATTTTGGATATGTCTCATACATTAGCGAGAATTTTGAGAAAGCCTGACCCTTTATTCTCCCAGTTGATACACGTTTACCTGTGGTTGTTTTTAAAAGAGTTTGAGTGCTACTTCACAACCATAAAAGACCCACGAACCAACCATAAAGACAAGTAAGGAATAGATCCGCGACCCATTTGTCAACAAACCAGACGAATCTAGCATGTCTCTGCAAAATGAAGATCAATTGTTGGAGATTACAAATGACGGCTGCCTTAAAACTACGTTCGAAACAATAACTCTTCCTGTGTTCTGGATTAAAGTCATAGAGGGATACCCTAAGATTGCAACCACAGCACTTAAAAACGTGTTGCCATTTCCGATATTCTATCTGTGTGAAGCGAAGTTTTCTGCAGTGACAGCCACCAAAACAAAATAACGGAGTAAACGGGACATAAGCAACACACTTCGGGTGTCATTGTTTCCTATTACCCTCAGATGGAATCGTCTCGATGCAGAAAAACAAGCCCAGGCTTTTTCTTGAATTAGCATTCTAATAAGTTAAAATGTTCAATCACTTTATAATTGTTTTTTTTTTGATGTAACTGCATTTTGTTTTGAAGACATGTTTAAAAACGATTTAATTAAAATTACTGAATCCAAATAATCTGAAATATAAACAATCAACGTCTCCTCTCACCGGGCCGCGGTAAAATTATTAAACCTTGACAGGTCCGAGGCGATAAAAAGGTTGGGTACCACTGCATTAGGGCAGTTTTCGGATTTATCACATGGTATTATACTATAGTTCAAATTACCAATAATATAAGATTTAGTTCTATTATTCCATCGTTTCTCAACCTTTACTAAATATCTAGAAAATATAATTTAATTTGAAAATTAAATTTTATTGGAATTCAAAAACTACTCGCGTAGTAAAAGCTCTCAGGTACCATGAGTGGTACGCGTACCACAGATTGAGAACCATAATGTATTATTCAATTGAGTAAATTTATCATTGAGAACGGACAAAGTCTATTAACATTAACTTTTGGATGTCGATAACACATACGTACATTAAATACATTCGTAGAGTTACGCTTTAATGTTTCTAACCAAATCTCTTCACATTCACAATTTGGATTAAATTCATTTTTACTCAAAATTATTGCAATGTAATTATACGATATATAAACATCACGTCACCACCACTAGTCAAAGAGCCCGTATATATCAAAGGTTCATATCCCCAAAATATGTTGATGAAGGAAATATCTTTAATTTTTGCGTTGGACAACCATATCACATCAGGTACGTAAGGAAAGAATTGCAATAGTAAATGATTTAGATTAAGGGTGCCAAAAGTTTTTGCGAGGCGGGCCGCATAACACTTTTCTTGAACTTTCGCGGGCCTCACAATCAGGCTACTCATAAAATATTTGGAATATTTTTGCATCGAAAACTATACATTAAGCTTTGTATTGTCCTATAAAATTAAAAATTTTCGAGACGGAAACTAATTTTTAATAAAAAATAACTTCGTCTTAGTTTTTATCATTAATAACACTTTTGTTATTATACACCAACAATTGAAGAAGTTTTTATAACACTACAAAATTGAAGTTCTTTTTATCACACACCAGCACATCTGGTACAAAGTATGCAGCTGTGACTTTTCCCAATAAGTTTTTTGTGTATTGTGTGGTAGAACTTTGAAGAATTGATTGAAGATGTTCGTCAGTACGTGCTGTCTTTCATTTTGATTTATTAAAATTCGCTGAAAATATCTTCTCACAAATGTAATCACTTTCCAAAAAAGAAGCCATTCGGGAGGCATGCTTACACGACTAATTTTCATTTGTGATAAACTTGGATTTTGTAATGCACGTTGTTTATCAGGGCGCACTATCTCTGCCACTTTTAGCTTACAGTCTTTAATAAATTCTCCTTCTAAAAAACGGTTTTCCTTGTTTTGCAGTAATAGCATTAGCTAGCATGAGTAGAAGCGGGCAATTTTTGGTTCGACTTTTTAAACATTAACTGTTGTGCAAGAAATTTCTTTTAATTTTTCTATTTTATTATTTTTTTCTCCAACCAGCTGTTGGTAAGCTTCATTTTTTTCAAACTGTCTCTTTAAGTTGTAATCTTTCATGACAGGGTTAAGTTGTTATGCTCTTCTAACATATTAAACATAAAGCTTTCTGCATGAGCAACAAAAAAATACTTGTCAGTCTATCGCTTCTGAAATTTGAGCCCCTGGTATTCAATCCGTCTTTTTCTAACGGCACTCATTTCTTAACATTTAATGAATAAAATAAATTTCTAATAACAAAACACTGCGGCAGTTAACAAAGCTGTTTGCTTTTTAATAAAAGCTACGCTGTGATGAAACCAACACAAATGATAAAACTAAAAACGTTACTTCATAGCTTAGCTTAGCAGCCAACGAAGCGTAACTTTGCGGTTTTCTCATCTACTTCTGGTGACATCATTAACCCAATAACATTCACAGAAATTAATTAAAATTAATGTTTGAAAAAGGAAACGCCAACAAATTTCACAAAAACAATTTTCTGATAAAAATCGACAAACATTAATCAAAAATAATTTAAAGCAGGGTAGCCCAACTGTTGCACTCTTGTGGGGGACTTTTCAAAATTATTCAAGCTTACGGGCCTCAGTCGGTTAGAAATATCTATTTTCGCCCCAAAATCATAGCGTTCTCCAAAAAAAAAGGTCTTCACTCGGAATCGGTTTCCAAAATATCTATTTTTGTCCCAAAATCATAGTGTTCTCCAAAAAAAAAGTCTTCACTTGGAATCGGTCTCCGAAATACCTATTTTTGCCCCAAAATCATAGCGTTGTTCAAAAAAAAAGTCTTCACTTGGAATCGGTCTTCGAAATACTTATTTTCGCCCCAAAATCATAGCGTTCTCCAAAAAAAGGTCTTTACTTGGAATTGGTCTCAACCCTAGATTTTGAATTTAGGAATCGGTCTCAAACCAAGGTTGCCGCTGCTTGTAATCGTCAAGACTTGAATTGTGCAAAATTGTTTCGCGGGCCGCACAAATTCGCCTGCGCCTGCGCCGCATGCGGCCCGCGGGACCGTAGTTCGACCACGCTGATCTAAAGAGTCCAGTTGCGGGAGACAAAACTCGTTGTGCGGGCCGCACTTTGAGCACTTTGAGCATTCCTGATTTAGATTTGAGCAGCCCTGATTAGAAGTTTTTTTGCAGTGATCTAATCTTTATATGCAAAAAAAATGACTTACTTCTATGCTCCCTTATAGAAAATTGTTTCCACATTTATAGAATACATGTTGTGTAAAATTAAAAAGATGTGAACAAAGAATTAGATAAATTAAAAATATTACTAAATTTTTGCGAAAAAAGATATCAGTTTCAAGGTTTTGAAAAATTAAGTCACTTAAAGCAAAGGAATTAGAAAAAACGTTCATTATTTTATCGTTTAAATTAAAAAACACTAGCATCAAAACTCAGATGGAGCAAAAAACATAAACTGCATATAGCAGCATAGGGCAATTAAAATAGAGATGGATTAAATGATTAGCAAATATTTAGATAGAATAATGAAATATATTTCTTAGATTAGGAACAAGTTTTTAATAACAAACATAAGTCAAATTTAGACGGAATCTAGGGGAGAGCGTTAAAAGTGAATTTTGCAAAAACGTCACTTTACCGACTAAAGCGAATTATCAAAAAACACCACTAGACCGACACAGCAGCCATCACAATGTTTCCTTTTGGGTTTCTTCAAGAAATCACCGTAGGCGATTTTTTTTAGTGAAAGTAACCCAGAATTCTCCTTTTGACAGCAAGATGGAAGAAAGAAGAAACTAAGAGAAAAAAGATCTCTCAAGAAGCAATAGTAACCACGGGGGGGATCCGGGTTAGTTTCACAAACTAAAATTGCTTACAGTGACTTCTTGAAAAGACCCAAACAACTGTTGTCGAACAACTGACTGTTTTGGAAAATTTTCTTTGTTGTTGGTCAACTGCAGGTTTGAGGGAATTTTACAAATTTTTGTCAGTCAAGTGACGTCGACCCATCGAGGGCGGTTATTCTAAAAATCAGAAAAAACATTATTATATGAAGTATATAGCAAGAATTATTTAAAAATAATATATGAACAATAAATATATAGCTACGAAATTTTTAATTACTTCGAAATAGTTTTACATCATCAATGAAGAGACAGTATTCACCGTTAATGATTTTCCAGGCAGGTTTTTCTTCAAACTTCTAGCTAATTGAATTGTGGAATTAATCGTTTTTTTTTTTGGTTTTTTGAAACTGCAATTCTTTGGATAGCTGCTCGGTCACATAAACTTTTGATAAAGATGGATATTTTCTTAAAGTAAACTTTTATAACCTGTTAAATTTTTGAGCGAATGAGTGAATCGTTTAACAGAAAAAGCTTTTTTAAATTATTTAACAATTGGGCGTTTAATTTTTTATTGCTACAATATATCGGGTATTGTGGAAGTCTATAAATATCAATTAGATAAATCTCTTCAGGTTAAGAATTTGTAGAACATTTATTGCAATATTATTAAATAGAAATTTAGTTACCGTTATACTTTCCCAAGCATTTTTATCACTTTTCTGTTTTTCAAGAATAAAAACGTTAAACTTTTGCTGAAAAGATCATGATTTAATGTCTCTAATTTAACCAATTTATCACATTTTATCTCTTTTTGTTTATCCTCCTGACTTGCAGGAAAGTGTCGGAAGTGTTATAAATAAACAATGCGTTAGGAAAACAATTGCCCCGACCTGCTTCCACAGATGCCAAGATATTGCTCTCAGGTTATAATTTTTATTTTGGTTTTTCGTTTTATAGAGACATGATTGAACTTTAGAACTGCTTGCCAAGACCACCATGGACGCGAAAGTATAGCAAAGTGTCCTTCCCAAGGACACAACAGAATGGTGCGAGTAGGTTTTGAACGGAGACCTTGTCAATCAGAACCACGACGCACTAACCACTCGACCACGCTGCCAAGACAAATGCCGCTCTAATTTTAAATAAATCATCTCCTTAACTTTTTATTCTAGCTTAACAACATTGGTTTTAAATACTCGTAACTTTATTTTCTTTTAATTTCATCAATTTTTTTGCAATAATCAAAACTTTTGATTGAATAAACGAATCAAATCTACCATATTTTTAATTTTATTTTTTAACTCATTAATTGAATTAAGTAACAGGTCTAATTTTGCTTCTAAAGATTCCATCACATTGAATCGAAACAAATTCTGCAGTAAAATTTATAGAAATACATGCAAACTGAATCTCTGCTCCTGGTTTAATCAAATGACTAATGTCAAAAAATAAATCTAAATTTTTAATCTTAAAGTTTTTATTACAACTTGTTATGCTTTAAAAACAATGAAATGTGGCCCGAATCATGAAATTTTAAGTAGTCATTGATTTATTCATTAATAATTTTAATTTTATTTTCAGCAATCTATAGGCTACACAGTAAGCAAACACTAAAAATATGAAAAGCAATCAAGAAAGGAAGATGAAAAACAACATCAGACGTTAAAGCATTCAGAAAGGATAGATTGGAAAATAAAAAGTGGTAAAAAGCACGAGTGCATATTAAAAAAAATAGCGACGTAAAAAAACAAAAAAAACACATTTAAAATATTGTTGAAGATTATCTGGAAATGCAATCTGCTTCATCTTAATTACATCGTCATTGATTGTCCAATTTTTGATACATTTTTGCTTTTTCCCATTTACTTGAATAGAGAAAAATGAAATACTTATAATCGATTACTCTCTTTTTTAGACTTATGCAAAAAGTTCCTACATTCTGTTTTCTATTTTTTTTTTTTTATAGATTTGAACTTTATATCAAAACGCAAAATCAATATGAAAAATTGATTGTTGACATTTGACTGAAAGTGTTGGAATATAATTTCGGTTAAACTTAGAATTTGTTTTGACTTCCTGTATCATAATAAAAAAACCTTGCTTTTACAAATACATTAAAAAATATATTTGAATTTCTACCAATACTATATTTGAACATAAAAACTTAGATCTTTAAATAGCATCTGATTTTAATTAATATTTCATACTTTAATCAGAGGTCGTTTACGTTAGATCTCATTTTTAATCTAAAAGTCATTCTAATGAATTTATTACATACAGTAACTGTTGTAAATTTTTCACTGGAGCAGTCTTCATTTTAAGCTTTTTATTGCCGACGGTGCCTTTTTGACTGATCAACACCCACGGCACCACAGTCAGATCAAACTTACAACAGTTTCAAGTGGCCGAGAAATAACAATAAAATTAAGTTTAACGAAAAAAAATTACGAAGTTTCTAAGACATTAGAAAAAAACAAATCACGTGAGCTGCGAGCTTGCTGCTTCAAACACGTAATATCTAACCGCGTTTTAATGTTCTATATGGCAATACTCATATCTCCTTCGGTGTCAGTCTTATTACGGTATTTCAATATATAGCGTACGTCAACTTCGTCGGAAAACGGTCTCTTCAAATCAAGTTGAAACCGCATGCTGACTTACCTCTATCAAAAATATAACAAATTTAGTTTGTCCAGAGCCAACACATGAAATAAACTTTGCCCTTGGAAAGGAATCTTGAATTATAATAATAAACAAATTATTTATTTGGCTCCTAATTCATCGCAACGTAAATAAGCGAACATACACCGGTTATCATACACAAGTCAACACATTACTTTCACCGGTCACCATCATTGCAACCTGTTTTTTCTAAAAACTAGAAACAAAATTTTTCTATTACAAAATCTAATTTTATTGCAGTTAATGTTTTACAGTGTATTTGTCTAAACTTGACTTTGCAAAACTATTTTCGTAAGCTTTAGTTGTTTCATAAAGAAATAAAATTACAAAATTTTGTTTTATTACAAAACTTGGTTACACGCAGAAAATATCGTTTTTTTTTGTTTTTGGTTGAAAAATTAAACTTGCGATCTAATATTTCTATTTGAAGTTCTTATGTAAGCAAATATAACGTTAGATAATTTACGCGGTGCCTCAGGCAAAGTCTTGCGACCTCCAGTTTGGGAACGCTGGATATTGCAAAGCACCAAATACCCCTTGTTTAAACGCAATAATAGATTACAGCGATAGCGACCCCAGATGAAATTGTTCGAAATTTTTTCGGGTCGCCAGTTGCTTGTTGTTAGAATTAATTTTATTTTCTTAATTAATTTTAGTAATCATTTTGCCCAGTTATATTAAATTTTTTGGCATTGCGAGAGCAAATAAACTAAATATACTTTTAAAAGTTGCATTTACCAACACGTCTTTTTCAATTTACTACTTATTTTAATTCGTTTGAGTAAAAAGCTTTTAATTTCTTAAATTTGTGATCGAATCAAAAAATTTGGAGACCGCTGTTATGAAGCAACGTGTTTTTAATCCTTTAAAAGGACTTTTTTGGCCAGCAGAATAATTTCATTGATTCTTGCTAATCTGCAAAAAAATGTATTAATTTTTAAATTAGTTTAGTGATGATATTTCTTTTTTTTCATCACTGACCTAATTGAACAGGATTGATTACCTAATAATACTAATCGGGCTTCAAGCTTTTACCCGTTTAAAAAATGCCCTACAGGCTTATAAAACATAGATCAATGTGATAATAGAAGATGTAAATTTTTGGTGAGAGAAAAATACCCCAGCTAAAAGTACTTCAATTTAGTTTTCTTTTATTTCAATTTTGACATTATAAAAATATTAAAAGACGGTAAAGTTTCGGTAAAGAGGTTGTTTTTTTCAACCAGACAACAATTGAGAAAAGCAGCCATAATGGATTCAGCATTTTTCATTTTATTAAACAAACATTAAAAATTATTTATAAAGACGAACGTTTTCGGCTTACTTCAGCCCTCATCAGGTTTCTACAATTTAGCAATATTAATTAACTTTAAATTTACACACACACATAAAAATCAACAACAGCAAAAAACAATGTATATTCTTTTTTTTAAAAAACAGGCTGTACTTTTGACTAACAGGCTAAATTTTAAATCAAAACAAATGAGAGATTAAATTGATACAAATTAAATTCCAGATTATGATGTCATCGAAGAAAAAAAAAGGAAAAATATTACAATCAAAATATATTCAATAGATATGAAGCTCCGTTTGCGAACATTTTTCGATTTAATTTTGGACTTAACTTTTTTATGAGTAGAGCTTCGTGAATC
Source organism: Diplosoma virens (assembly GCA_963680785.1). Lineage (NCBI taxonomy): Eukaryota > Metazoa > Chordata > Ascidiacea > Aplousobranchia > Didemnidae > Diplosoma > Diplosoma virens. Next base: position 50,080,777 of record OY796880.1, on the reverse strand, counting down.
TTGGAACAAAATTCTGATTTGCATTTACGTATTATTATAAAATTGTTTTCATTAAACCGATTATTAGAAGATTTTTCACACGATAAAATATGATCTTTAATTGCACTGTCTTGTAGACTTTTGGATGCTCCCGGACTCTAGTGATCAAATGTCTGGAAGACATACCATGTATGGAAGACATGTATGTCTTGTTCGTATCGCACAAACACGAGAATTTATAGACAACATTCGAGCAAAGAGCCATAGGAGTTTTGGATTTTAACCGGAAATAATTGACTACTTTAAAAGTTTTATAGATGGGAGATAATTTTTAATTGTACTTGTTTTTTATTAAGGCAGAAAGACGATTTGCAAAGTGATGTAATTCCTTACCCAAATACGGTATACAAAAACAATTTTCGAAGCTAATGTTTTGAGAAAATTTGTTACAAGATTGAAAGCTCGCATGAATTTTATCAAAAAACGATGAAGGATAACCATTATTCAAAATCTTTTTTAACTTACTAACTTCTTTATCAAAAAAAAAATCGGAGGAACAAATACGCTTGGCTCGATTTAAAAAACATAAAATTAACCCAGACTTCCATTTAGTAGGACACAGCGCGTTAAAATTCCAAATTAAATTGGTGTTTGTAGGTTTTCTGTATACCCAAGTATCAATCCCTATTTCATTGAGCCTAATTTCAACGTCAAGAAATGGTATGGTGTTAGAAGGGAGCTCCACTGTGAATTTAATATTATTATGTTGAGAATTAAGCAAATCGAGAAATTTAGTATAGTGATCAGAATTATCAAATACAGCAAATATGTCATCAACGTATCTAGAATACAATTTTGGATGAAATGAAGAATGCTGAATCCATTATGGCTGCTTTTCTCAATTGTTGACTGATTAAAAGAAGGTTTTTTTAAAAATTAACTTAAGTCGGAGTTAGAAAAAGAAGCAGCAAAATACAATGGCGTTGAAAGGTTATCCTGCAAAAAAGAGCATCGGGCTTAGCAGGTAAACGATTGAGTCATAGCATTAGTTGGGTCTGCCAGAGTCAATAAACAAATTTTTTTCAGGGTCTTGTTACATCACCAAACTTACTTTAATCTTGGTTTTGACTGCTAAGAAATCTTTTTGATGAATTTTAGAAATAAAAATAATTAAAAAAGTTTTCTCATAAACAGCAGACAGTGTCACTGTTTCGTCTTTAGAACATCGTAGTTATTTAGTTTCTGCTTATTTTTTATAATTTTTTATTTATGCAACTTTTTAACCGAAATCTGTCAAAAACACCTTTAACGTATCAATATTGTCAAATCAAAGTAAAAATAAAAATGTTCCGTATTAGTAGGTTGACCGCAATACTATAAAAGTAAACCTAATTATTTTTAACAGCAACTGCTGCATAGTATTGAAAAATTAAAAAATAATAGATTTTCTTAAATTTGACTTCATAAAGTAAAGGTATGGTGTTCTTGAATAAATCCAATAAGTTTTGGTTCGTATTTGATGAATAAATGTTTATTTTCTTTGGGTACGTTTTTGACGTGTATAAAAAAGCTTTTTTATTTTTTTTCTTAGATTTTCTCAGATTACACCAAAAAAAAAAAAAAAATACGTTGTGTCATAATCTGTTTGCAAAAGATCTGAAAAAAGATAATGACATATGAAATATAATGTGTAAGATGCCCAAAGTGGCACAATAATCCTCTATCAACAAATATTTTAAATGAGAGGGCTTTTATTTGGCGTTTTCCTTGGCCTCCGGTACTGTTTCGCCTGTTACAGGCATTACTAGATAACTTTGGCCTCAAGGCAAAGCGATCCTTTCAAAATTAAAAACTAAAAAAATTTTGTAAAGAAAATGCAAAATAATTTCTACAGGCATAAGTTTGCGACTAAATGGGTTACCACTGGAAAGTCTGAAGGGGGTGTAGAAGTTACATTAAACCATTTTAATTTAGACGTCTTTTTTGTCTTTTCAAAATTTGACAAAGTTTTTGTCGATGTAAAGGCTTCATTATATAAAATTTTCAACAACACAATATTTTTATATGTAACGTTTGTTACATAAAAGCATAAAACCAGCTGTTTGAACCAAAATCTTTTTGGAAGTATTTTTTTGACGTTGTAATTTGACAGCAATAAAACATTTCTACACTTATAGAACTGCTTTTAGAATTTTTTTGTACGATGCTAAAAATGATGTGTGGTTTGCAAAGGTTCTGTAGCTAATTATTATGGTTCCTGCAGATTTTTAAAAATAATCGGGTTTTGAACGGAATTTGAAAAAAGTTTGCAAAGATTATTAGAGAAAATTGGATTAAGTGTTTGTGATTATTCTGCAATTGCTGTAAACACACGAAAAGTGTTAATAATCATTTTTCTATTATTTGTTGTTTATATTTAGAACTCCCTGTCTTTACCATTAATCGTTTTCATATTCTATGAAGAAAACAAACTTACTTTTGTATGAAAAATACATTTTGCTGTTTCAAATAAATACAATAAATAATATGGTTTTTGTAAAATTATAAAATAAATTGTTGAATTAAAGAACCAGAAAAGTAATTTATAATGCACAGCTATATAAGGTTTGCTGCCAAGAATTGAATCATTGTACCTTGATATTTAAATCAAGCAAAATCTTGTGAAACAATTGATATGCTTGAGCTATTATTTGGTTTCGGAACAATTAGAGAGATTTTCATCAAACCATATCGATTGATAAATAAAAAAAACTGATACTTTGTTGACTTTTTTCATGCTTTTAAGATGCCTTTGGGCCATTAAACCAGCTATATAGAAGTTTTTCATAGTTCAGTTTCAAAAATGGCGATCAGATGTATTGCATGGGCCGTATTTTTTAGCGCCAGTTTACAAATTTCTTTTTCTCAGTCTATTTTTTCGCGTCAAAGCTTAGACCCAGGATGTCGAACCATTACTTTGTTCCGTAGGAGGTCATGCGGAACCGGATTAACCTTCCAGCAATGTGAAAGCAGGTAAATGTTTGATTGTCGTATTTTCAAATATCTTTTATTTCTGTAAAGAATCAATTCATTTCCATATTGAAGATGAAATTATCATTTTCAAAATTTTGCCTTCCAAACATTTGTAAAAAATAGCTTAGAAAGGTTTTTTGTTGAAACAACTTAAAAATACTTAACTTTTGTTTTTAAGCGAAGAAAAAAAGATAAACGTAATAGTTTGTGCTGAATGGTAAAGTTGAAACTATTTGCATGAACAACAAATTTAAAACTACATCGTTTTTTATTTTTTTTATTTTAATTTTGATATTATTATTTTGTAAGCGTTTGTAAATGATTTGAAACCAAATATAAATAAGCGATTGCAGCACTCAACAGTGGCTTAATACTTATTCTTCAATCTTTGCAACTAGGTCAATTTTATAATTTTTTTAGCTTACCCCAAAAGAGTTGTAATATTTTTTTGATTAAAAGCATCAATTATTATATCATTTAAATTGATCACTATTGCATGAAGTTTAATATTCGATATTCTATATTAAAATAAACAAAAATTCGAAATATTTTAAAATTCAATACTTAAGCAAACAATTTTTTTTGTAAAGGTACAATTTATTTGATTGATTCCATACATATAACATTAAAATAAAAATTAAAACATATAAAAAAAACAATTTAAACTCTCTGTGTGGCGTAGATTCTCCGGTAACGTACTTTGTTCGATCGTACAAAAATAAATTGCCCGGGGTCAAAGCTAACAAAAAATTTACCAAAACATTTTTAGGTCTACCACTAAAAAAGTTTTATTGGATATTTTAAACCTAATTGAAAAAGGCAACTCAAAAAGAAAATATTTTACGATAAAAGTTAATCGAAAGTTTTATTTATAAGGGGGCCAATTCAACTTTGAACAATTGCTTTTATCTCAATCGCTTATGTGCGGAAAAAAGTTTGGCAGCAAATTGTGAAATTTAATACATTTGGTTAAGATTTAAATTAGCGTCACAAATATTACATTACTCATATATTTTTCTTTAGTTACTATGGTCGCAAAGATTTTGATTACAACCGGAAATACATTTGAAATTAATTTGCATTTTGCAAGGGACCTTACGCAATTTTGCAAGGGACCTTACGCAATCGTTTTATTCCCAACAGTAAAGAAAGAGTTACTGCCAACAGTAGACTCACTGCAAACCTGCAAAAAGTTTTAACTAATTGATAAGTTTGCAATTTTAATTAGAAGTTTATTAACGCTTAAGAATTGCTTTATCAAATCTTGCATTAAAGCAGCCAAACTCTTTGTATTGTATATCCAAATTTTAAGAAACAGAATTTTTTCATTTCTTTTTTAAAAACTGAACAATGCATCGACTTTTGGTTTGATTTAACAAGTTTTCAAATCAACAAACTGAAATTGCACTGACTGAACGTTATTAGGTATTAGCTCTATATCTCGATCATACGACCAAATAAAAACTAAGGAAAAAAATAATTCTGAACATCTGCAGAAGAGGGTATGGGGAATTCCTTGAACTGATATGTACATTGTACGACATGGTATTAACGTAGATTAATAATTTTAGTTGAAGAATATTGTATACTAATGGAACAAAATGAACAAAATGAACATTAACTCAATTTAATCAAAAGGTTGCTACATCAACTAACTGTGGTTAACAACAAATGAAAACACAAAGATTTAACTACACACGTAAATTTCAAGGCAGCACACGACGAAATTATACAAAAAATGATGTGATAAACACACTGGCTTTAGTATTAAGCGAAAAAAGCGGCCGTTCATAGTCCTCCTAAAATGCTCGTAAAAATGAGGAAAAATTGGCTCTTTTTGTAGTAGCATCATGACAACTTTAAAAAGTTGTTCAATTCAAGTGAAGGCGATTTTTTGGTGGTTAAAATTTCATGTAGTAATTCATCAGTGTTGATAATGTTTCTTCAACGCATGTTTTTACACTAATGACTTCAACTGCTTGCATATTGATTAAGGCAATTGAGCCAAAGGTAGGAATGGAAAAGGCTAAACTAATTGGTATTAGCAGCCGTGGCCTTGTGTTAAATTTTAGAAATGCTAGAAGGTTTCAGACTGGCCGCTGAAGCACTCCAAATCTAGGCTAAGCAAATGTATTCTCATAGTTGTTCAGAATGTTTAAATATGTAGTCTAAAAACCGTTTTTCTATTTAAGAGATCGACCTCATTTTATTTATTTTAATTCTATGTTCATATAGCATGGACTTGACTCACCCAGGAGTCTGAAAAGACTATCTCACCCTGCTATCAAATTAATACTGTGTTGGAACGCAGAGATTAAAACTCTTCAAACAATATTCCTGTACTCTTCCAAGCAATATGACTCGGATATAATTACTACATCAACCTTTTTACCAGGCTAGAAAAAACAAATAAACTTACCGTATACTGTAAACCAATCCAAAGCATCGACTTTTTACACTATAAGTAAATTTTAAAAAAGCTTTTAAAAAGCATAAAAAAAAAGTCTTCACTTCGATTCGATCTCTGATTTTACTATTTTTCTGCCAAAATCATAGTGATCACTATAAAAAAAAGGTCTTCACCTAGAATCGTTCTTTACGTTTCCCCTTTTTCGTCCCGACTTGATCATATTCTTTAAACCAGACATGGCAAACCTTTATCACCGTCCAATCCGTCTTAAATTTCTTGCAGACTAAAAATGCCAGAAATTTAAGAACATCAGGTGGGTCACTGAATTTCAACTAGTGGGTCACGTGACCCGCGGGTCAGTGGTTTGCCATCTCTGGTCTATACTAAACAAATTCACTGATAGATTATGATACTTCCCTTTCCTTTTCTTGTTTTAGCCAATGCTATTGTAACTCGGCCTAGTCAAAAACGCAGTATAAGATGATGGTTAACATAAATCAGGGGCGTTTAACCCGTGGCCCGCGTAAAGGTTTGAGTGGCCCGCGCAGTATTTTTTGAAGCCATCTGTCCCGTCAATTTTGGCAGAAGTCGAAGACAGATTTTTCAAATTTTAGAGATCACTATGATTTCGGGACAAAAAGTGGGAAGCCTGAGACCGATTTCAGGCAAGGATCTTTTTTTTTTTTTTTTTTTAGAGATCACTATGATTTTGGGCAAAAATTGGGGTGTTTTGTTTGTTTGGCCTACCAATATTTTCGATGGGCCAAAATGGCCCTTGGCTCAAAAAGGCTGGACACACCTGACATTAATCATCCAGGTTTGTCTTTCAAGAAGTGTCTGAGTTACAAAAATTACAACACCAAACTCAACAAAAAATTTTAAAATATTTTACTCATAGACTTCACTGCTTTTCCTTAAAACAAGGTTAAGCTCTTGGTTCTGATTCTATCTGTCTAGATCAGTGTTTCCCAATCGTTTTTTTAGATGCCCAACCTTATAGCCTATAAAATCTAAATGTATTTCTCCTATGTGCTAACATAGTACATCGTATAATTTTTGGAGTCTTAATTACCTGATCATGATCGCAAGATAGAAATTTTAAGATCCTTACCGGCAGTGGTGGATATTGGGTGGGGCGAATGAGGCAGTCGCCTCAGGCCCCCCCTTTTTTGGGGGGCCCCCTCTCGAAAACAGCATATACAGTTTTGGATTCGCTCAGTGGACGATTTGGAGTGAAGACCTTTTTTTTTTTTTTTTGGAGAACACCTTGATTTTGGAAGAAAAAGAGGGAAATCAGAGATGAAATTGAAGTGAAGACCTTTTTTTTTTTTTTTTAGAGAACACTTTGATTTTGGGAGAAAAATATCCAACCCCAGATCAGACCTCTTTTTTTTCTCAGACAACATGAATTTTTGAAAATTCTTGCCTCGGGCCCCTAAATTGGAATATCCACCACTGCTTACCGGGTTGTTACCGGTTTAAGGTGCGAGCAATTTATATTCGATCAATCTAATTTTAAAAAAAGTTGAAGATACTGGAACAAACAAGAATTCTTAGATTTATTAATTTTACTCAATAAGACAAAGCACTTTTTGACGTCACAATACGATGTTATTATACAGTAGTAAACAGGTTATGTAACTTATAAAATCGAACTTGCTTGAGAGTAGTAAAAGATACTAACTAATCTTTTCTTAAATACTCAAAGTCAAAGTTACGTTATCACTGCTTCCAAAACGTCGCAATAGCTTAAAACTTCTGTCAGTCAACGTACTTTGAATAAAACAGCAAAACGATTCCCACTTAATTTATTTTGTCTACACTTACAAGAACAACTTGCAGACAAAACTAATTAAAGGGGGTAACGATTACGCAATCACTATGTAACAATGGAGAAGATGACGTACGTCATAATCAAAAGCTTAATAATTACTGTAAAAGATTGGAAATCACCTATGGAGTTATAAGGTTAAGATTAAAATTATAAATGAAGTTTGAAATAGAGCTTTCAATCTTTTTATCCCAAGAACCATACTGGCTAATCAATAATATGACGTTGAAATCCAATTTCAACAATTTATTTGAATTTCAACATCATATTATTTGTTGACCAATAATATGACGTTGAAATCCAAATAAAAAGAAAGTCATCACTTTGCATTAAAAAAGTTTTTCTTTGGGATCACTCAAAATATTTTTTCTCTTCTCTTCGCATGAAAGAATATCGCATAAACACTTTCGAAAAATATTACGCAGGGCATTTAATATCTCTAACCGGGATGGTAAAGATATTGAATGTGCCTTGGTAGTGTTTTTTGAAATATCTTTACTTGGCTTAAATGTGGTCAAAAAAAATAACCCTGTTTGAGATCGGTCTTATCTTCATTTCATTTTAAAATCTGCACACACGATTAGTCAGCACGATTTTTAGAATCTTAAAGAAAGTATATGTGCTTTATTTAGACTCGCCTGCACGAATTGCAAAAACTTTTAAACAAACGTTATCACATTCATTATAAGTATTAATAGTTGACAAGGTACCCGGCTGAGTAAGAGCGCTGTTTTGATGGCAAACGTGATCGACGCGGTTGCGGTTCAGAACTTATTTAAGTCATTTTTTGCGCCTTGAAAAGACACTTTTAGACATTTTCCTGGTCTCAGCAAACAACTTTAAATTTCAGTCATCTCTCAATAAAAAACTAAAAACCAAATAAAAAATTTTGATCTGACTGCAATATCTGGGCATTTTCGAAAGCAGATCAGTGTAATTGCTTGACTGCTGCCCTAAGTACAACGTCTCCAATGTTTTCGTGCGAGTCAGGAAGATAAAGAGAAATAATAATACTGTAAAATAATTATTATTACATCACAAACGAGGACAAACATGTATTATTGTTTATAACCTCATCATCCTATTGGGACATTCCAGGTCCACTAATATCCTTTTGGGCATTTTTTTGCCGACAATCTCCGATTTTGCTAAAATTTGGCATGTTTGTAGGTTTGGATAAGAAAATGTCTCACACCAAATTTCAAGTTTCTAAATTAAACAGTTTTTGATATACAAAGGTTGAAAATTAGACACAAAATTGCCGCTTGAACGCCCCTGATCGAGCAAAAGTGGCCCTCCTGGCTTTATTTTTTGTTAGATTTCAAAGATGTTAATATCATTGGAAAGCTCTTTCAGCAGCTTTTCAATGATATTCATATCTTAAATGTAGCTATATAAATAAAAAAGTCATCTTTTGTCGTGACCTTGTAATCTTGACCTCGCATGACCCCAAAACCCCCACTCTAGACAAAAAAAATTTTTCAATGTTTTTTTTCCTCATATAGAAGAATATCAGCATGCCAAAAATGAAAGTGGGATCTCTTTGGGTTTTCAAGATTTTGCATTTTATTGAACAGGTGTGCCTAATGATGCAATTTTGTTGATATTTTCGCAGTAAATACTTTCGCAATTTTGTCGATTTTTTCAAATAAATCATTTTCGCAAGTTTTTTGTCAATGTTTTTCTAATTTAAAAAATATCTTGGCGACCTATAAAGATCCCACTTTGATTTTTGGCATGCTGATAGTTCTCTATGTGAGAAACAAAAACATTGAAAAATTTTTTGTCTAGAGTGGAGGTTTTGGGGTCATGCGAGGTCAAGGTTACACAAGGTCATGACAAAAGATGACTTTTTTATTTACAGTATATAGCTACATTTGAGATATGAATATTATTGAAAAGCTGCTGAAAGAGCTTTCCAATGATATTAACATCTTTGAAATCTAACAAAAAATAAAGCCAGGAGGGCCACTTTTGCTCGATCAGGGGCGTTCAAGCGGCGATTTTGTGTCTAATTTTCAACCTTCATATATCAAAAACTGTTTAATTTAGAAACTTGAAATTTGGTGTGAGACATTTTCTCATCCAAACCTACAAACATTTCAGCAAATTTCAGCAAAATCGGAGGTTGTCGGCAAAATAGGGGTGTGAGTTGACATGGAAAGTCCCTATTACTACATTTATTTTAACAAAATATCTTGCATTTTCCGCCAAAAACATTTAGATATTGATTTCTTTGAACAATTTGCTCCTTTCCGTATTATTATTTTTTTTGGAGATGAAAAAAAACAGTGCTTTTAGTTCACAAAAGCCGCCAATTTTTTTATTTAGAAGCATAAAAATTAAAAAAAAGAAAATTTTATTTTTTTTAAAGAACGAAAATTTGAAATATTTTTTTAAGAACTAATGTACAATTTTCTTGAAATATCATGAATTCTATTTTATGTAAACGGCTGATAAAGCGTTAAGATAATTGCCCTATCTTTCGACTCAGTTGAATCGAAACCTTGACATTATCCGACAAAGAAGCCCATTTAAAAGTGAATTATTGCATTTCCCGATTAGTCATTTACTTTCTGTTAACGCGTGTGTTACTTCACAAAAACAAATCAAACAAAACCGTTAAAATTTATATTTAAGTGAATTTATTGATGCTTTTTTTATATCAAAATTTGTTTACAGAAACTGCTGCTACTACGAGAGAAGAGGACGCCCTCTTTGTTTAACAAAAAACGGTGTGTTGAATGCTTTTGTTTGCTCAATAACAAATAACATTAACAATGGTTGCATAAAAAAATAAAAATATTGTTTAAGCATTAGACCAATAAATATAATGATAAAGATTTTCTAAGAACAATAAAAATTACTTCTTTTTATAATTATTTTTATAAATCATGATGAAAAATTTTTTTACAAAACAAAAAGCAATTAGTTAATAAAATAAAAAACAATTTTATGTAAAAGTTTTAAGAAAAAAATTTGGAATAAAGTGCGACAATAAACTTTAACCAACAATAGAGTAGAGACTGCACCAGTTTGTCATGACAACCGTTAAAAACAAACTTTATTAATTTAATCAAAAATGCTATATTTTGGTTATTATTTTTCTGATAGATATTGGTTTATAAGCTAAGTATAAGTCATTTAAATAAGAAATATACAAATACTTATGAAACATTATTATCCATTTACTATGGTTTTGACGGAAGTTTACGTTACCAAACATAAATTTTTGGTTTTTTACTCATTTTCATGTTTTTTCAATTAGGGGGTGTCTTAAAATTAAAAATTTTAGAAATTGGAAATGAGGCTCTAAAAAATTTATGATATGATAGCAAATATTAAAAATATAATTATTCTTTTTACTTTACTGGGAAAAAAATTATATATACCTTCTCAAAATGTAGTACACCGTATCTTCAAAGCATTGTCAATATTTTATTGTACTACAGTTTTTTTTTACAAGAAAACAACTCTGAAAGGATTTTTACATTATACATAAGTGTATTTACTACTCGATATAGTGTTCATACATCCAGAAGTCAAACCAGAGACAAGATATTTTAGTATGCCCAAAAATTAAAAATAAACAAATAGCTCTAAAAGTGCTTAAATATAGAAAAGCTTGTATAGAGACTTTTGTAGCCTACTACAGTAGATAATATTTTAAAACTACTTTGTTTGTCATCTGTATTAACCCCAAGCCTGAACTTCTAATTATTTTTTCATGTTATGAAACAGCATTCATGTCTTTCCAGATTACTTTTGCAGAGCATTGCAGTTAGCTTCAGGACATTTTTTTAATTTTGAAAGTACAGGTTGTCCATAAATTATTGTTATAATTTCAAAAATTTACCATAGTCTTATTTTTTTAAGATATTTTCAATCGGTTTATTATATAGTAAAGGGAAATAGTTCAAATTTACGTTAGATGCTTTTAGTACACCTCTACGTGTGCACCATCATTTGCACGTATGATATCCAACCGATATTCAAATTCTCGCCATGGTCTTGCTAACATATCTACTAATGGTAGGTTGGTAACGAAATAGCGAAATAGCGAATGGCTGGTTGCGCAGTTGGCTTTCTTCCATACATGCGTCTAAAGTTTCGCTGTGCTTGGATGTCTGATTTGTCTCTATAAACCAGGAAACACACTGGGCTTTTTCCTGCGGATGCTTGTTTTCATAGTCTACTTTTGCTCTAAATTCAAAAATATGCTGCCTTATCACTAAATAAATTGTAATTTTAAACCTAATTATTTCCACAAGTACCTGTTAAGAAAAATAACACTTGAAGCATTTTTTTTCATTATATAAAACAAATCAAATAAAAATATTTCAAAAAATAAAATTTTGACAAACTTTGAAAATTGTAACGATAATTTATGGACACCTTTTACATCATCAGAGGTAACTTTCATTTGTCATTCACTTCTTATAATCTTTATTTTGATTCGCTTTGTAATCCTAAGTCTGGTCAAGCAATCAATATACACTATAACGTTAAAACAGGCTCATGATTTGTTGTTGCATTTACCAAGAAGTTTGAGCAAATCTTTTTAAGGCCAATGCTTGTTTCAATGTCATAAAAAATTTTGCAACTTTTTTTAAACATTAAACAAAAGTGTGTTGGAGAAAGTTAATATTTTGGCTTGTGGTCTTCTTTAAAGTCAATAATAATGAAGTTATCAAAACCTCTATAACAATGAAGTAATTATAAATTTGCAAAAGAAAAAAAGATTAATATCTTGTACCAGTAGGTTCCATTGGGACCCAAAGTTTATATTGGTATTACAATCTAACGACCAAAATTTTAGTTATATTGTGTTTTACCGAGTGATAATATTTTGTTTGGGTACCACATATTAAGAATTTTTTCATTTGTATAAAGATTTGTTTTGCTTTTTAGTGAATTAGCCGAATTTGGCCAGCAAAAAGGTTATTTTGTCTAAACAAAAGCAGTTAAAAGAACTGTCAAAAAAAAAGAAATTTAAAAAAGGTTGGCAAGATACATACCTGATGAGGAGGCTTTAAGCTTTTTAGAAGTAGTGAAGAGGAAATGAGCGTGGAAGATCGGCAGAGCGAATTATCGGATGATGGAGAAATCAATCACCTTAGCATTAAAAATTTGTCTTCCATGATGTCTCGGCTATTGATGGAAAAATTAAAGTTGATAGTTGATCAGTCTTTATTTCCCGAAAGAAGAAAAATTGGTAAGTGGCCTCATTGAATAATGTGGGGCTTGTAACATATTTCACTCTCAAGCAGAACCTTTACGTTATGCTAAAACACTTTGTGATACGGTGCTTGAGTTATTTAAGCTTTTCTTTCAAAACAAATTGCTAAAAAAAGTTTGCAATTGGATAGTTACAGAGAAATTACTAGTTAACAAAACAAGCTGGATTGCTATTAATCAAGATGAATTTAAGCAAATTTTGTGACGGTGGTTATCCTTATTATACGTAGTTTACAAATTAAAAAATGAGAATGTTTCTCAACTTTGAAATAAAGAAGATAGAAAGCTAATTTTTAATAAACTACTGACTCGAAATCAATATCGACAGTTCCTTCACGTGCTTTGATTTTGTGATGTGAATTCACGAGAGAGAAATAGATCTGCTGACAAACTTCAGCCCATTAAGAGATATTACCAAGGAATGGAATTTCAATTTGCGCAATGTTTATATTTCTTGATCTCTCATGACTGTTGACCAAAAACTGGTTTGTTTTAAAGGAAGAGCCCTTTCGACAATATATTTTTTAAAGCCGGAAAAATATGGCATGAAAATTTGGCCAATATGTGAGATCAATTTTTCTTATGCCCGGAAGATTAAGTGCTACAGGTGGAGATTAAATCAAAAAATTGAAAACTCTGGAAGGAACATCATTTGCGATAATTTTTTATAAGCGTACCACTTGCACGCGAACTATTGCAGAAAAAGGTTGCTCTTGAAACTATCGAAAAAAACAAATAGAAGCTTCCTCAACAATTCACTGTTGCTAAAGGTTGTGAGGTTCACAGTTTTTAAATTTTAAAAAAATATAGTAATCGCATCATACTGTTCAAAAAAAGGCTTTGCCATAAATATATTATCAATTATGCTCTTACTTTCCAAAATAGCTTTAAATTTTACTTAGAAAAAGTCTGAAATAATCTTGTATTACAAGAGCACCAAATGTGGGGTGGAAACTTTTGACAGAATGGTTGAAACATATACTTTCACAAAAATGACAAGATGGCCAGCCAGTAGCTATATTTTTCAATATGACCGATGGCAGTGCTGTCATTGCTTTTGTGATATGGCAGAAATGACAAGGCAAAAACAGCAGCTAGTTTACCAAAGTAAAAGAGAAGAAACTTTTGGATTTAACTAGAAAAAGAGCTTACTGGATTATGATGATGATGATGATGATGATGATATTTTATTCATGCTTAGTAACATTATTAAGCATATGCAATGTACAATACTATGAAGCATGAAAAGGAAACATGAAAAAGAAGCATGAAAATGGATTACCAGCTTTATCTTCAACCTCAACAAGACATGTAACCTTGCAACAAAATAAAAGAAAGGGGACAGCTATTGAAGATGTGACGACAAAAAAAAAAGAAAGCTGGATGCCATCTTTGCAAGAGACAAAGGACATAAAAGGCAGACAAATCTGTACTACATGCAAACCGAACATTTGCCGAAAATATTCGCAAATCATTTGCAATCAAGGCAATCATAAATAAAATTGACAAAAGTTCTAATAACTATTATGAACTGTAAACTTCGTTGCTTCTTTTGAGTCAATTTTATAGTTTGACCATTACACAATAATGGATCACCTTCAAATCATCTCGACTTGCATTTGTGCCTACGGCTCTATGAATTTTGTGTATTTTTGGTTTTTTAATTTCATAATTTTGACAGGCTTTTTTGTTCAAAACATGCGCTTTTAAGATTGGGTCCATTAAAGCCCAATAATGCATTTGCATGCTTTCTTTTTTTTCGTAGACAGAGAATTAAGTAAGTTATCCGCTCTGTATTCGCTGGCTGTAAAATCAACCTAACAAAGACAACGCCGCAAGGTAGCAGCAAAAGCCTAATTTTAATTTAAGACATACGTGACAAAAGTAACGCAAAATGAGAAGTTTAAATAAAATATACACGTTAAGCATTAAAGTTGAAACATAGAAAGAAAAATTGAAAGAAAAGTTGAAACATAGAAATCGTCAGAGAAATGAGTCAAACAAATCATAGATTCTGAACAATCTTTAAAAGTATGATTGAAGCCACGAAATAATCGTTCGAAGATTTTGCATTACTTTTGTCACACCCTGTATTTATTTCAAATTATTCATTTTTTAACCCTCTATCGCCCAACTCAAGTTTGCTTATGCTGATGATTTAGCATTGTTGCACTCTTCTGGAAACTGGAAGGACTTGGAGGGGACATTAAGCCAAGATATGTCCACACTGTCAGCGTATCTCCAGACTTGGAGGTTGAAGCTCAGTCACACTAAGACGGTGACGACAGCCTTTCACTTAAACAACCGAGAGGCCAAACGTGAGCTAAAGGTCTACAACAATAGTAGACTTTTACCGTTCTGTCCAACCCCTACATACCTTGGGGTAAAACTGGACAGATCGCTCACGTTTCGTCACCATTTAGTGGCATTGCGCAAAAAACTATCTTCGCGCGTCACACTGTTGAGGCGACTCGTGGGCTCGGGATGGGGTGCTGGTGCTAAAACACTACGCATAGCCACCTTGTCTCTAGTCTACTCAACAGCTGAGTACTGTGCGCCAGTCTGGTGTCGCAGTGCTCACACTCGCCTCATTGACAGTGTCTTGAATGACGCCTTGCGCATAGTTACTGGATGCCTGCGTCCCACTCCAACGGACCACCTACCTGTACTTTCAGGCATCCAGCCAGCTGAGCTTCGCCGACTGGGAGCGACACTCTCCTTGGCTTACCGTGGATCTCTGGACCCCGATCATATTTTGCATGGTCTGTTAAATGGGTCCTCAGATACTGGCCAAGTGAGACTAAGATCCAGACGCCCGTTTGTGCCAGGTGCGCGGAATCTCTTGGACAATCTTGCCAGACTTGGCATCCGCGCCTCTGAATGGACGAATCACAAATGGAACGCGGAGTACTGTGAAAATGCTTCCAGGCTCCGTGCTTTTGTGCCCGGGACCAGTGTCAGGCCTGTTGGGATGGGCTTACCCCGAGCAGCTTGGGTTAAGCTCAACCGCCTGCGGACTGGTGTTGGGCGATTCCATTCGTCCATGCACAAATGGGGTCTCGCTCCTTCACCGAATTGCGAGTGCGGCGCCTCAGAGCAAACCGCAGACCATGTACTAACAATGTGCCCCATACATCGGGCACCACATGGAGCACGCGGTCTGACGGTTTTGGATGACGAAACTCGATGCTGGCTTGATAACATCGCTGCCAGCATCTGATCCAGGCAGTGCAGCAGTCTGGGGTAGTAAAAGGATAAACCCTCGGCCCCAGTTCTGTTTGTGTCTGGCCTGGAGTGGATGCCTTTCAAACGATGACGACGACGACGACGACGACGACGCCCAACTCAACAAATTTTTCACGTTTCAATTTTTTGTATTTTTTGTCTTAAAAAAATTTTTTTTTTCTTGATTCACCTTATCAACAGATTTAATACAACGCATATTTTATCATTTTAATTGGAAACCCAGAAAAAATTCAATCAGTGTGATTTTTTAACCAAGTTACCTTTGACTTTTTCTTTATTTTTTTACGTCGCAGAAAAGAAACTTTGTTTCGTGTTTGATCAGAGTTGAAAAGTAATAAGAAATCTAATAATTTTTTTTCTAATAGTTGACACTGAAGTATGACTCTTTTGGAAGTACCAAACTCTTCAATAAAATTCAACATTTTAATCAATTTAGTTGCTTAATTGACTACCGTTACAAATTTTAACGTTTAAAAAAATGGAAGAGGTTTAAAATTTTTTTAAAAGTTTTGTTTTAATTAAATTTTTAATGCAATTTCAACTGCTACAACACCTTAAATAAACTTTTTTCTTTTAAAACCTAAAAGCGGGTGATGGAAGTTAACTTGTTTTATTTGTAGTTAGAGTAATTTCGCTTCCGTATTATCAAAGAAGAAACCGCTTATCCACACCGAGCCCACCTGTCAGTAAGTTTTAACAGTTAGAAATAATAACTTTAAATACTCCGATGAAAAACAAGTTTGCGAAACTAAGTTGAATCAATCGTATTCGTGTACAAGATGGTACCTTATAAGTTAAGTGATTAGCGCTGCCGCATTCACGATCAATTTGTTACTTAAAGAGCTTTTTAATGAGCGCCATCTGTTCAAACGAAACTCCAAAACTAAAGATAACATAAATTTTGTAATAACAACACGACAAGGCCCTGTTTCGACCTAATTAGGTCTCATCAGGTGTGTATAATTACGTACATATTACAAGATAAAGAACTTGATACTAGTACAATAATATACTGTAAAGTTATATATAACTTTTATATAGAACTTGATAATAGCAACAATATTTAATTACTGTAAAGTTATATATAACTTTACAGTATATTATTGTACTAGTATCAAGTTCTTTATCTTGTAATACGTACGTAATTATACACACCTGATGAGACCTAATTAGGTCGAAACAGGGCCTTGTCGTGTTGTTATTACAAAATTTACAATTGTACTGTGTATGTTATCTTTAGTTTTGGAGTTTCATTTGAACAGATGGCGCTCATTAAAAAGCTCTTTAAATACTCCGTTCACACTAAGGTTTTGATCAATACCAATATTTCTCGAACGAGTGATCTGCTTATAGATATATCTACAAAAGGCTTTTATGTATAGTCTATAATATAAAGGTGCTTAACTAAATTGGAAAATATCCCAATGACTAAAGTTAAAGCAATTTGGATAAAGTGGTTCGTTCAACAGTCCATATTTTCGGAATTTGTCCGGCTTATGCTTAACTTTTTCAAAATTAACCAAAGCTTGACTTTGTCAAGCGATGTAAATCACGTGCGAAATTTAAAATCCGTCCGTTTCCACAACAAAATGTAACTTACTAACCCACTGTTTGCAATTCAAAGTAAATGTAATAAATATGTGACAATTTTGCTGAATCCTGCTGCAAAAGCGCTAATTCATAGGCAGCTTCTTCAGACCAAAAACTTACTACAGCTATCTATCTTTAGTTTTACAGCAGCTGTGTTTGCATGGAATATATCGGTGTAATTCTTGTTCTAATGTCAAAAAATAATAAATTTTTTATAAGATCGAATTATTAGCAAATTATTAGTAACTTTTTCAACTTTTGGAAGCAAAATTAAACTTCCGAAAAGGAAAAAAAATTATCTGTTGTCAAATATTTGAAGAATAATGAGGATTTAGAATTAATTGGTGCTTCTCATCTTTCAGCGGCTTGTTTTAAACTAATATTTTTGTGATCTATTCCTGTGGTCCATTCTCAATCTCATTCTCAATGCGTTAACCAAAAAAATTGCAAGACGTTAAGGGCAATCAAAAGATATATCTAATGTATATATTTTAAAGCAACAATATTTAATTAAACCAAATTATTTACCACAAATTTCTAGTAAATTTTATAATTCAAAGTTGCTAAGCAAAAATATTAGCGCATAAAAGAGTAAGTAATAATAGCTTTGAAGACGATTAAAATCACATACAAACATTTTTTTATTTTTACTTTTTTTCAGGAATTGTCAATGTTGGTGGGTCAAACGGCTTTGGTGGCTCTACCATTAGGGTGGTCTGCCGGCCTCCAACTAATAACAGAGTTCGATCAAGTTGCGGTGGAAGGAATGAAGCTAGGTGAGACGTTAAAAGTTGATGAAAAAATAGTTTGCTGTATTAATAATCATGCTCAACTCAAATGTTTTAAGAAGCAATTTTAAAGCAATGATTTTATGCTTCCTGGATTTCAAAATACTATACATATCTTGGGAAGAATATTGAAATGACTTGCCTTTGCTTATTGCGCTTGACATATTTGTATTTTTTTGTTCGTTTATTCATTTTTCTTTTTGGATAAAAAACGAGAGAGTCTTTGTGAAGCGAAAAAGACATGTCGAAAATTTAAAAGAATTGTTGATTTAAATCAGAGTTTCCCAAACTTTTAGTTCATCGGTACCCTTTGGACACTGTAGCAGGTTTGCATGTAACCCCAAAATTTTATGACATTTCTCTAAAAAAAAAGGCTTTTAGTTAGAATCAGCCACTAATCTTCCCCCTATTCATGCCCAACATAGGCGTACCAGCCCAAAAAACTTTGGGGGAGCAATGAAGTTTTGCCCAAATCTTGTGACGTTTGCCCAAATCATGATTTTCTATTACTTTATGGATAGGACAAAAAAGTTGTCTGAGATTCTTAGACGGAAAAGAAATTTTGTCCTGAAATCATGGTGATCTCTAAGAAAAAAAAAAGTCTTCACTTTGAATCAGATACAAATTTTCCCAATTTATGCTAAAAATCAAGGTGATCTCTAAAAAAAAAAAGAAAAATCTTCACTTTACAGCAGCCAGAAAATTTTCCCATTCAAACCCAAAATCACGGTGATCTGTAAAAAAAAGTCTTCCCTCTTAATTGTTCTGTTTGACGTAATTACAATCGACCGGATTTGAAAATTCTAGACATTTGAATCTATTATTTCTTCCGGACACGAAATTTAACTTAAATAAGGACATTCTGTCACATAATCGTCGTCGTCGTCGTCGTTTGAAGGGCATCCGCTCCAGGTCAGACACAAACAGGACTGGGGCCGAGGGTTTATCCTTTTACTACCCCAGACTGCTGTACTGCCTGGATCAGATGCTGGCAGTGATGTTATCAAGCCAGCATCAAGTTTCGTCATCCAAAACCGTCAGACCTCGTGCTCCATGTGGTGCCCGATGTATAGGGCACGCTGTTAGTACATGGTCTGCGGTTTGCACAGAGGCGCCACACTCGCAATTCGGTGAAGGAGCGAGACCCCATTTGTGCATGGACAAATGGAATCGCCCAACACCAGTCCGCAGGCTGTTGAGCTTAACCCAAGCTGCTCGGGGTAAGCCCATCCCAACAGGCCTGGCACCGGTCTCGGGCACAAAAGCACGGAGCCTGGAAGCATTTTCAGAGTACTCCGTTTTTCATTTGTGATTTGTTCATTCGGAGGCGCGGATGCCAAGTCTGGCAAGGTTGTCCAAGAGATCCCGCGCACCTGGCACAAACGGGCGTCTGGATCTTAGTCTCACTTGGCGAGTATTTGAGGACCCACTTAAAAGACCATGCAAGATATAATCGGGGTCCAGAGATCCACGGTGAGCCAAGGAGAGTGTCGCTCCCATTCGGCGAAGCTCAGCTGGCTGGTTGCCTGAGAGTACAGGTAGGTGGTCCGTTGGAGTGGGACGCAGGCATCCAGTAACTATGCGCAAGGCGTCATTCAAGACACTGTCAATGAGACGAGTGTGAGCACTGCGACACCAGACTGGTGCACAGTACTCAGCTGCTGAGTAGACTAGAGACAAGGTGGCTATGCGTAGTGTTTTAGCACCAGCACCCCATCCCGAGCACACGAGTTGCCTCAGCAGTGTGACGCGCGAGGATAGTTTTTTGCGCAATGCCACTAAATGGTGACGAAACGTGAGCGATCTGTCCAGTTTTACCCCAAGATAAGTAGGGGTTGGACAGAACGGTAAGTCTACCATTGTTGTAGACCTTTAGCTCACGTTTGGCCTCTCGGTTATTTAAGTGAAAGGCTGCCGTCACCGTCTTAGTGTGACTGAGCTTCAACCTCCAAGTCTGGAGATACGCCGAAAGTGTGGACATGTCTTGGCTTAAGATCCTCTCCAAGTCCTTTCAGTTTCCAGAAGAATGCAACAATGCTAGATCATCAGCATAAGCAAACTTTCTGGAAATCATGGAAGCCAGATCGTACGTATAAATGTTATATAGGAGGGGAGCCAAGACCGATCCCTGAGGAACACCGTTTTTAAGACGGCGTAGCCTGCTTTGCTTGCTGTCACCGGTGGTAAGGGTGAAACTTCGATTTCGGACAAGCTCCATGATCATTTTGACCATGTGCTTATCCGGAAGAAGTCTCAGCAGCTTGCAGGTAAGGCCACGGTGCCAGACAGTGTCATAAGCAGCTGTCAGATCGATAAATACGGCACCGGCCTTCTTTTTAGCCTTGAAAGAATCCTCGATGTTCTGGGTTAGCAGAACAACTTGATCTATGGTTGACTTCCCGCGTCGGAACCCAGCCTGCTCTTTAGAGAGCAGTGGATCGATTAATGGTTCAACGCGGGCGTAGATAAGCCTCTCGAGGATCTTGTAGGGGACACAGAGCAGAGATATCGGTCGATAACTCTTTGGGTCCCCCACGGACTTTCCTGGTTTTGGGATCGCGACTACAAGCGCTCTTCTCCAGATCTTGGGAATTTTGAGTCGGCGCAAACAGGAAGAAATGAAGTCACGTAACTACGAATTCAAAGCAGCTCCAGCATGGAGTATAAGCTCTGGGTAGATGGAATCAGGTCCCGGAGCTTTACCTGGTTTTAAATGTTGAAGGGCAGCAGCGAATTCTCACTGTGAAAAATTGTCAGAGATATTTACTGCATGTGGTGTTGTGGCCCTCCAAAGGTCAGACACTTCTTGAAAGACAAGTCGAGATGACTTGCGGTCAACAGCCTCGTATTTCCCATTTTTAACCAGCTGAAATGCAATAGCATCGGCTGAAACGGGACAGTGACGAGGAGAGTGTCGTGACCTACCAGTAAGATTGTTCAAAATACTCCACGCTTTTCGACTAGAGTGTGAGAAATTAATGCTCCAAACTGCTTCAAACCATCGATCCCTCCGCTTTCTGTCAAGCTTGGCAAGCAGGGCTGTAGCAGCCAAACTTGAGTCGTCTCCCTGAGGAGACTGCAGAAAGGTTTTATAGAGGGATTCACACTCTGCATCCCAACACGGAATATAGTTATTTCGATACCCGCGTGGGATAGTCTTTTTGGCTACTTTCTTAATGGTGTTACAAAAGTCCTGGTAAGCCGCATCCACATCCAGTGAATCAAGCGGCAACAAAGTCTTTGCGAATTTATTCGTCAAAGCAATGTAGTGACTCCAATTAGCCTTGCGGAAGTTCCATTGCTTAACAGACATGCTTGGCACTGCCATAGCAAACCTTGGTGATGTAATAAGCGAAGGTCGATGTTGTGACCTTGGAAACTTGTCAAGGACACGTCTATCCGGTAAGCGACTTTTTTGACCTACGCTAGCGAAAGCTAGATCTGGATTGGTGCCAGTGTTCCAGCGGCCGGAATAAAAACTGGAAGCATCCTTGGCATTATATAGGAGGGCAAGACAATTAATACTTGCCCAACCAGCCAAGCACTCACCGTCCGGACTGTTGTCATTGTAACCCCAGTCAGCATGACGACAGTTAAAATTGCCAGCGTAGGGACAGGGGTGAGGATACACTGGGAGATCCAGGGTTTGCAATCGCGTTGACGATGGTTTGTAGACGTTGACTATTTTATAGCCATCAACGTCCACACACAGCCACTCGATCTCCGATGTCGGTGGAAATTGGTCCAAAAGCATGTATCTCAGTCGTTCGTGGACAAACGTGGCAAGGCCATGCTTCCTGCTTAAAGAAGACCCAGCTAGTTGGTAGTTTGGTAGTACCAATTTCTCTGCATCAGTGCAGTGGGTCTCCTGCAGTAAGATGACGAATGCCTTAGACTGCATAGCGAGGTGATGAAGAACGTTCATCTTGCTTGCAGTGAGGCCTTCGATGTTTAGCTGAAGAATAGTGGGTCTACGGAACTTGTTGGCAATGTGCCCTGAAAAGGGCAGTTTTATCTTAACATTGCCCCGTCCTGAAAAGGACGTTTGCCGATTAGCAGACCCACACTAAACATCGGAATGGGTGGATACCCTTCCGTTTTGGTAGGTTCGTTTTCGGTCTGTCATTTTTAGAATCAATGAACAGACTTACTTACGACCCAGGCTGCGTGAAAGCACCTACCATCTGGGCCAAAAAATATAAGCTGGCCAGAAAGTAGCAGCGTTTTTAATGATGAAATGATAGAGATCAACAGCGTTATTCAAAATAAGCCGTTGACTACTTTAACAGCTGGATTAAGGATTTCATCGTTACTTTCTTGGTGTTGGTCGTCGTCGTCGTCACATAATAAAGTACCCTTTGATAAGCCTAAATGTACCCTAGGGGTATATGTACCCCAGTTTGGAAACCCCTGCTTTAAATAATAAAAAACATCTGTAAAAAGTTTGTGGAATTTATATGTAGCTATATATATATATATATATATATATATATATATATAAACGACTAACTGCTACAGAATTTTCTCCGTAGCTTTTGTCTCGTAGGCTGCAGAGATACTTTCGAAGAGAAGTGGGAGCGAATATTGTGCAGAATAAAATTTATGCACAACGTAATAAGATGATTTGGCAATCGAAATTACAGCACAATCAATGAAAAGTTACAAAAACTGTTTTATTTGTAAACTTTCATTTGTTTTAGCAGCTCTTAAAAAATAGTAAATGCGACAAATGTTATATTGCCTCTTCTTCTTACCCATCTTGTAAGCAAAGCGCTTTCAAAAGTATTTTTCTCAGTTAATTAAGCACTTTGTCAACGCAATTTTAATGACAGTTTGACAAGTTAAAGCAGTGGATTTTAACCTATGGTTATCGAAAGCTTTTTAATCGACAGGTAAACAGTTTTTTAGATTCGAATAAAATTCAACATTCGAATTAAATTATATTTTTTAGATATTCGTCGGTGTTATTGTAGTAAATACATTTAAGTTATTAATAGATTTTTAGCTAATTTATTGCATTGAAACTAAATAATTATATTAATGCCATAATCAGAGGGACTACTTGCGGTGCAAATTTTTTTAAAAAATTGCGAAAACACCTGTATCGCAAGCGCAACTTTAATGTGGTACCTATTTAAAAGAAGTTTTAAAAACATCTTTGTCTGTCATTAAATTGCTGCGTTTCCACTGTTTGTGTTTTGAATATGCATTCATGTTATCTGTGATGGATATTTAAAATCAGGGGCCTGAGGCAAAATCCTAATTAGGGACCGCAAAAATGACGACATAAGAATTCGATTACCATTTTACCAATGTTATGTAGAAAGATAGGCTACGAAATATTGGGAAAAAATTGATTCTGATTCGAAACTTGAAATAACTCAAACCAGTGGCAGACACAGAAAGTTATCATGAAAGGTTTACACGTGACCCGACAGTTGATCGAACAACACCTGATCGAAGCGACACATGATCGAAACGACACTTGATCAAAACGACACTTGATCAAAACGACATTTAGTCAAAACGACATATGATCAAAACGACATCTAATCAAATAATGAAAGAGCAAATTTACAACTTTGAGTCTATCCCAATTTTGTCAATTTTTCGTCCCAAAAACAAGTACTTTAATCTGTCCTGGTTTTGTTGATTTTTTGTCCCAAAATTATAAATATCTAAAAATAAGATCGTTTCTTTGAATCTGTCTCTGATTTTTGCAAGAGGTCTAAAAGGGTGGAGCCATGGCACAATGCCGCCTATAAATAAAAATAATAATAATAAAGAATGCAAAAAAATTGCAACTATAAGCATTTAACAAAACATAACCATAACAAGAGATCTACTTGTTGCTACCTTAAAAATGCTTTACCCATAGACTTTGTTAAAAAACCTTGACTTTGACATTGACAAAAAATTATAAAAAATAAAAACAAATTGTCTTCTTACTGTTGGCCTCTTCTTTTTATGAATCTAATTTACAGTAAGAAAAAGATTGTTTAATCGCAGAAACATACAAAAATACTTTTTTTTTTTTCTTTATCAACTATCATTTCGATCAAGTGTTGTTCGGTCAACTGTCGTTTGATCAACTGTCCTAGCACCGGGGTTTACAAACCAAAAGCACAATTAGTATAAAAGTTAAAATAATGTGAAAACTTTTTTTTTCTTTACACTTTTTTACTGCTCTATTGTCTTTTAATTGGTCTACATATCCTTCATTTTTCAAAGGGGGGAGGCCACTTTCAAACTCCTTCCTCCCAAGCATATGGTTATGACTAAAATTCTTTTTTTACTTGAAAAAGTCTTGGACAAACTTGAATTCAGTGATGGGATTCAAAGAGTTTGCACCGGTTTGCGTAAACACGTTTTTATGAATGTCATGACGTTCAGCAAGCGCGTTCTTATTTAAATGTAATCTCTGTATTTTTATATCTCTGATAATAAAAGAACGTATTATTCATAACTTATGTACTATTGGCAAAAAAATTTGTTTATTTTTTAAAATTTTTGAATTCCATCATTGCTTGAACTTCATTTGAGCCTTTTTTACAAAAAACAAGGGCTCGACCCAAGTCCTCAAATCAATAGTTGTTGATTTGGAGTTGGTTTTGTGTGCTTAGTAAGCTAAGCTATATGCAATGCATAGAAACAACTTGGAAAAATGATTTTAAAAATTCGAATTTTGTAGACTCAGATTTATGCTTTCATGGACTTATACAAAAATTACATCATTTTTAGTAGTCTTGGACTTGGAATCGGTTCGAGCTTTTTGAAAAAGACTCGAACTCGGTTCGAATGTAAAAGTTGTAAGTTGTTGGACTACTGTTTATATGCACACAGTCTAGTTGTTCCGATGATAAAAAGTTTTTGAAATTTTGTAGCAAATTTATTCGGTAACTTAGTACGTTATTTAATCGTCTACCTTTTCGGCGCCTGTAACGAAGGCCTCGCCGATAACATAATCTCGGTGTCTACTAATGATAAATTTCTTAATCTTCTTGCTGGATCTGACCTTCGAACCAGCGACAGCTAAAATATAGTCTAGCTAAATCACAGCTCAGACTACCACAATATCTTCTTTATTAAGAAATTATGCTCCAATCCACTTAGGAGCCCGAATAGTATAAATCAACAGTAAATAAATCAACAGCAGCTCACTAGCTTAATTCTCCAATAATCACGTAGACAACCAAAGACTTGCGACCAAAAAACTATGACTTCACACAGTTAACAATTTTCCAATTCTAAGTTACCACAACGAAAAAATACTGTTCTTCCGAGCGAGCCTTATTTATATTACTCGGTCGTAAGTATCTCGAATGTTCTGAAATTTACTCAATTCAAAAACAACTATTACGTCATAGTCAAAACAGGTCAAGCGGATAGTTCTGGAAGTTACTTCAAGGTTCGTGAAATTAAGCAGTGTTGCGATTTTCTTATAAATAAATGTAAAATATTTAAATTACTTATAAAACCGTTATTTCTTAAGCTATTTTAGCCGGACCAAAGCGAAATCAAAGAGATTTTTTATGGGATTGTGAATCTACATAGTGTGGGCGATTTTTCGGAACGGAACACTAGTAAAGGTTTATTTTTAAAAATTTTCCACCACTACATAATAAACACTCATGCCATAGTCTTGATAGTCTCAAAAAATAATAAATTTGTTAAGATATATTTCAACAGAATTAAAAATTGAAATGACTAAAGAGGTAGGCTACTATTACAGAAAAAAATCTGATCTTTTTTTTAGCAGTAAAAACAAATTTGCACTCATACCAAACAAATTTTCACTCATTACATGACAAAAACAATTTTTTTTTATTGAGCACATATAACAGTAACAATTAATTCAGTAGAGCAAAACAAAGTGATCTCAAAAAATCTCAAAAGTTATGCTAATTTGACAATGTACAACATGTTTTATCATAAGAATCAAAAAATCCATGGCCTAAAACATTATTAAAGAGAGAAGCTGAAATTATAGTTATTTTAACACAAAAAAGATTAGGAAATGCTGGTAATATGAACCTTTGTGAAATATGAATACCTTAATTTTTACAAAAAAATTTAAATTACATTTGAAAGCTAACAAAGTTTGAAAAAAAATATGTTTGCTTTTAGGCAAATGAGTCAAAGAAAGTACTAAACCAAAAAAACAGATTTGTTAATGTATTAATATATTATAAAGCAGCCAATTATTTGTTTAATATTTTCAGTTTATGCTGCTTTAATTAAAACTTCTGAAAATTTTTGTCTTGAAGGAATAGAAATATGCAATGCAAACTTGCAATAATACTAGCTTTAAACTAAAATTGTAAAAATAATAAAAGTGTTGTGAAATATTGTCAAAACCATTTAATGTTATGATTATTTGTGCAAGATAGATCAACTGATAATCACAATTAAATTTAATGTAAGAAGCCATTTAGCTTATTCTATGTTAGGTTACCTTTTAAAGTTGTCATTTAAAATCAAAATACTTTACCTAAATAATTTTTAATTTAATTTTTTCAGAATGACAATATATATAAAATTTTAACTTTAATTATAGGTGGGCACGGTACTTTTACTCGGTACTTTTGAATAATCCAATTTAATAGTTATAACTATTAACTTCTCTATCATACATTGAATTTCAATTGACATTCAAAAATAGTGTAATTCAAAAATAAAAATAAAAAATAAAAATAAAAAAAATAGTTTTTTTATTACTATTAAATTGGATTATTCAAAAGTACCGAGTAAAAGTACCGCGTTACTGCGTTACTTTTTTACTCGGTACTTTTGAATAATCCAATTTAATAGTTATAACTCTGTCATACATTGAATTTCAATTGACATTCAAAAATAGTGTAATTCAAAAATAAAAACAAAAATAAAAATTTCAAAAATAGTTTTTTTATTACGTACTATTAAATTGGATAATTTAAAAGTACCGAGTAAAAGTACCGCGGTACTTTCGTGCCCACTTATGACTTTAATTAAGCAGTTGTTTTTACCAGATCACCTTGCAAACCATTTGTCAAAATGTTAATTTTATAAATTGCTAAATTCCTTACAAAAAGCTGCAGTCAAGTCTTAATGTCAAGTAAACGAACAAATTGCATATGAATCAATTTAGAACTTTAAAAAAGTGAAATTTTCCATATAAATTTGGTTAGTGGTAAAACATTTGTAGATTGAATTTAATATTCTATTGGTTTCTATTGTACATGAAGCATTTGCTACAAAAAGAAATAAAATGTATTTTTATTACTAGTGTTTATAAATTTTTTGTTTTGTATGTCATTATTTTGTTGTAATTATAGAAAGTGATTTAATATTGTATGCATAAATACAACTAATTTTAAAAGTAGTATTTTTATCAATAAAAAAATTTAAATTTAAAACAAGGTTTCTCTTTGTTATGCATATTTTTAGTTGTAAAGTTGTTACTGTTAAATTTCAGTCACTTTTAGATAACTTTTATAACAATTTAACTATTCATAATAGTTTACATTACGTAGTTGTTGTGCAATATTTAGAAACTGAAGAGATTTTATGCATTGTTTATATGCCATATTATGTGACATACATTCCGCGTAATTACTGAAACCTCAGATAGTTTCTGAAGTTCATGAAACCATGTAAAATACCACAAAATAAAACTACATGCGGCATTTTCAAAAAGGGGAGGGCCCCTCGATAACTGTAAAAAAGAAAGGGCCCGAGGCGATCACCTCACTTGCCTCACCCGATATCCACCACTGCACATTATGAATGTTCTGAAGAACAACTATCTCCTTTTCTTTTCTCTAATCTATGTGTTTTCTCAGAAGAAATTATGGTCAGAAGAGAGTTTGAATTAAGGAAAAAGTTATGCCTACTCAAATTTTACACAAAAAAATCACGATTTGATTAATCTGAAGTTTTTATCCAGACTAGCTACTTGTCAGATGTGTTTGATATTCTCAATCTTATGAGTTTTTTTTTAAGTTCAAACTTCTTTTTTTCAAATTTTGTTTCTAAATTGCAAGCTTCTCTACGGAAGCTAAATTTATAACCATTGTACGAGGGTCAGTCAAAAAGTAATGAGCCCTGTTAACTTTAACCGCTTTAACCTTCATATTTTTTCTAGAAATTTTAAGGGTGTTCAGTAAATTTACTGCTTTAAAGATAAATTGTAAAAAAAAATTGTTTCAACGTGTCCACTTTTGGTATTGTGTTTTGGAAATGACGTCATCACTGGATGTCCGTCAGAAGCAGAGAGCTGTGATTGAATTTCTTGTTTCGGAAGGGGAGCCACCAAAACAAATTTTCGAAAGATTGGTAAATGTTTATGGAGATGCTTCATTAGCCTACAGCACTGTGAAAAAGTGGGTATCCAGGATTAAACACGAAGAAGATGATCCAAGTTTGAGTAGCCTCCAGGACAGACCAAGAAGTGGAAGACCATCTTCTGCAGTCAATCCTGGAAACAATGATAAGGTTGAGAAATTGATTAGAGATGATCGCAGAATCACTATTGATGACATTGCTGAACGTGTTGGAGTTAGCCATGGAAGTGCTGTGAATATTGTTAATGAGCTAGGCTTTGCAAAGGTTTGCGCCAGATGGGTTCCGAGGCAACTTTTGGATTTTCACAAGCAAGCCCGTTTTGAAGCTTGTTCGGAGCTTATTGAGTGTCACAGAAGTGACAAAACTTTTCTCAGCCGTATAGTGACAGGAGATGAAACCTGGGTTCATCACTATGAACCTCTGTCGAAAAGATCATCCATGGAATGGCGTCACCCCACGTCCCCAAGAGCCAAGAAATTCAAAAGTCAACGTTCAGCTGGAAAAATTATGGCGACTGTGTTTTGGGACATTGAAGGAGTGATATTGGTAGATTTTATGCCTAAAGGTACTACCATCAACTCAGATGCTTACATTGACACTTTACGCAAACTGAAAGCGAAACTGAGAAGAGTACGACCTCACCTGGACATGTCTAAGGTCTTGCTGCAACACGATAACGCCAAGCCCCATACCAGTCTCAAAACTCGTGAAGTGATTGCTTCTTTTGGATGGACGACGGTAACCCATCCCCCATACTCACCCGACCTGGCACCATCTGACTATCATCTTTTTGGACCATTGAAAGAAGGAGTTAGGGGGCAGCACTTCACTAGTGATCAAGAAGTCAAGCACGCTGTAAGAAACTGGTTAAAAATGCAGCCTGCTGACTTTTACAAGGCTGGCATAGTGTCCCTTGTTCATCGATGGACAGTTGGAATTGAAAAGTGCGGAGATTACATTGAAAAGTAGAACTGAGATCTCCTATCCCTGGGCTTTCTTTTGATGTATGACTTTTGATTTTATTGCAACAAATATGGCCAGGAGAGACTTGGGCTCATTATTTTTTGACATAGAAGCCAAACAATAATCCTCTTAGTTTATACATCTTTTTTTGCTGTAAGCACAATCAAACAATAAATTGTTTCAAGAAAATGACGGCCATCTTAAACTGCTTAAAATGCTGTTAGACCTAATCCATTATTTTCCGAGTATAGATAGTTTTTCCTACATTTTGATTCCATACTCTGTTCATCCATCCGATCTTTTTGTAGAACAGCACAGCAAAAGGCAACGATAGACACCCAATGTGATGAGTTGAGCAATATTTTTTCATTAACATCATACTTTTTCGAAAATTTTGCATGTTATGAGACGTACAAATACCACGTTATATCTGGCCTCGGGAGATTATACAAAAAATTATAAGGTCATATTAAAGTCATATTTTATATGTCAGATCATAAAATGAATTTTCGGTATCAGAGTCATCAATTGAAAAGATTTTCGGAAAATGTTAGTTTTTTAGTTATCCAACTTATTTTGCTTTGATTGAAAATGGTGGTTGGTGAAAGAGACATTAATTAGTTATTTTTTATTTTATCTGTATATTTATCCCACTGACTTGCAGGAAAGCGACGGAGGCGCTAATACATAGGGCAAGCAATTACCCTGACCTGTTTCCGTAGATACCAAGATATTTCTATCCGCTTGAAGTTAAATAGAGATATAACCGTAATTTATAACTATGCCAAGACCATCAAGCAGGGAAAAGTGACGTAAGTGCCTTTCCCAAGAACACAACAGAATGGCGCGCGTAGGTTTTGAACTGAGACCATGTCAATCACAATCCCGGTGCTCTAATCACTCAACCATGTTGCCGCCATGCCTAAATGTAGCATGTCATTAATCTAAAGTGATGCCACAGAAGATGTCTAGTTGAGAGTTGTGCTGAATATCTAATAGTAATCTACAGTCAAAATTTATTTTAGTTGAAGTACTACATAAATTAAAGCAGCAGAATCAAAGTTTCCAAAGAAAACACAATAGACAAAGCAGCAGAGTCAAAAGTGATAAAGAGAATAAGGTATATCAACGAATAACTCCAAAACATGTTATGTAGTCCTGGAAACGAGCTATTCTGTGACCTCTAAGCAACCATTTTCAAATGTGACAAACATTTTCAAGTTGAACAACATCGACGAACCGGAAAGCATTAGAAAAAAATGTCATCCTCATCAGCTCAACAGATAACAGAAACGCAATCTTTTTACCAGCATATCAAAAAGATTTTGCAATAAATACTGTAGAGCATTCCTAGAAGCTGACATTTTACTTTACAAACTTCAACACGTAAATATCAAAAAATTAATTCACTTTGAAAAATCTGCTACACCTTGGACGAACCTTTTTTAAAAAAATGTGCTTTCTTACCTAGTTATGATGTGCAATGGTCCGAAGTAAAAATGATTTGATCATGTTTCATGAATAAAAGCATAAAAATAAGGCCATATTTCAGCAATTTTGTGTCATATTTTTGAAAGTGTAAGTTATAAAAAAATTGCCCTAGTGATTAGGCAGCTAAAATTAAGCATAAAAAATGCTCGCTTATTAATTTCTGGCTAACAATGGCCTCTACTTACCAACTCTGGCTGAAAAACTATTCTACAATCGCTAATATTTTTAGCACATGCGGGTGTAAGCAGGGATTTTTTGCAATGATGAGTATTGGAAGTAAAAGACATAATCGGTTTACATTGCCCTTTGACAACTTCCAATGAGTTGTTAGTACAGTGAGTGCTCGCATAAGCCAGTTTGGGCAGGAAAAAAAGATATTAATATTATACTAAATAAAATACCATTTGTATATAAGTAAATCCAAATTATTAATCTTTTAATGAATATTGTGGTACGTAGCATAACAAAATATAAATATTAGAAAAAGGTTGAGAACTATTGAGTTAAACTATCAAAAGTTAATTGAATTTAGAAACACTAAAATTAATTTAATTTAAGTGGATCCGCAACAATAATTCTTGTTAATTTTGTGCTTTTTTAAAAGCAACAATAATTATTACATAATACTCGTATTTTCTTCAAATGGCTGTTAAATAAAGCAAGTTTGCCATAACTGTATTGTATGACGCCGTTTTAATAGCAAACACAATCGACATGATCTATGTTTAATTCAGTACTCTCATTATTCTGCTACGTTTTTGGAAAACAGACTTCAAGCACATATTTCTTCGTGGCCAGGGGCTCCGGAAGCGGGGGGGGGGGGCAGGAGGGGCAATTACCACCTTACCTTTTAATATTCTTAAAACGCTGCGGCTGAGGGGGCAGATTGTGCTCTTTACAGTTAGTATTACAGATAATTTTTGTTTAGTTATGCTCTACAATTAACCTATATATATATAATCTTGATCACCATTAAATCCAACAATATTTGTAAAATTACAAAGACAACTGTGACTTATAGCACAGTAATAAAAGCAAGATAAAAGTTTTAATGTATGCAATATAGAGTTATTAATATCGTAAGCGACCTTAACTTCTGGTAAACATCTTATTCTACTTGAATCAGTAAACTGAATTATATTTTAGCCGAAAATCATTTTTTTATTCATTAACTGATGGCAAATAGCTATATACAACAACCAGGGATACCTAAACTACCATGCCGGTAGTTCAGGTATTCCTAACAACTATTATACCAAGCGTTTTAAAAAAAAAGAATAAAGGATCAGAAAATTTCTAAGTGCTCACAAAGAGTAAAAGTTTTTAATAATAATAAAAAACAATTTTGATTTAGAAGCAAAGAAATTGTGGCGTTAACCTAATTTTAACAAGCAACACAAGCTGTCTGACTTGGTTGCTCAATACTCACTTATAGCCGACATTAAAGTCTAAAACTAAAAACTTTAAGATTAAACACGTGACATTCATAGCCCTTTTAGAGGACTGTAGTAGCTACATACGTGTGCCATGATTGTGATTATAATGTAACTGTTCCGTTCCTAAAAATCGCCCAAATTATGTAGATTCACAATCTCATAAAAAATCTCTTTGATTTCGCGTTGGTCCGGCTCAAATAGCCGAAGAAATAACAGTATTATAAGTAATTTAAATATTTATATTTATTTACAAGAAAAAATGGCAACACTGCATAATTTCGCTTTATTGAGAACATTCTGGATTTCCGCTTGACTTGTTTTTGCATGTGACGCAATAATGCTTATATGTGATTGGCTTCATTGAGATAATTTCAGAACATTCGAGTAACCTTATCGAATGGTATAAATAAGGTTCGCTGAAAAGCAGTTATTAATAATTCGATGTTTCGTTGTGGTAACTTAAAATTGGAAAATTGTTAACTATGTGAAGTCATAGTTTTTTGGACGCAAGTCTTTGGTGGTCTACGTGATTGTGAAGAATTAAGCTATTGAATTTATTTGCTGTTGATTTATACTATTCGGGCTCCTAAGTGGATTGGAGCATATTTCTTAATAAAGAAGATATTGTGGTAGTCTGAGCTGTGATTTAGCTAGACTATATTTTAGCTGTCGCTGGTTCGAAGGTCAGATCCAGCAAGAAGATTAAGAAATTTATCGTTTAGTAGACACCGAGATTGTGTTATTGGCGAGGCCTTCTTTACAGGCGCCAAAAAAGGTAGACGATTAAATAGCGTACTAAGTTACCAAATAAATTTGCTACAAAATTTAAAAAACTTTCCAAAATTTAAAAAAAACTAAATTTTGTGGAAGTAACAAAATTTCAAAAACTTTTTAACATCGGAACAGTAACATTTTAAGAGTCTTGTTCGTTTTGATGTGTTTACAGAAGAACTCACAGATCTACATGCTCATATTAAGTTGTTTAACAAAGAAAGTACCACGCCTCTGAAAAAAGTAACAAAGATATCAACAGTTTGCAAAGTTTTAAGCAAAAAGCTAACAAGCAAGAAATGCTTTTTGGAAATACATAAATTGCTTTAAATTTACTGCGGCGTAGCTCTCGTTTCGGCTTTTGCAGAAAGGTATTTCAAAGTCACGAGAAGAATCAAAGCATGGCTTTGAAGCACTATGAGAGATAACAGTCTCCATAATTCAATGTTTGCATATATTCATTAAACTTATTGGACTAGATCAATTTACAAGCTGTTGCAGATGACTTTGCCAGCAAGCAAAACACTAATAAATTATTTTGGGTTACAGTTCCATTAATTGTGCAGCGTTTAATAATTGACATCAAACCTCAATCTAAAGGGCCATTCATGCTCGTGTAATTACGCTTTTTCTTTTACCAAGTTGTTAATAGCTCTTTAAGTTTTTTATTGTTCTATCCATTTTAACCTTTGGTATTCTTGATAGCGTAAATGCTTTAACCAGTATTCTGTTGTGGGTAACGAAAGACTATTCACTGATTAGCATGAGAAGAACATTTTGTGATATTCCCAAGCAAAATGCATGCAATCTGTATCTATTTGCTTTTGGCTGCCATGCATAGACTTCGAAATTGTTGAATGCTGTTTTTGAAACTAGCTTGTGTGCTTTTGACAAAAGTTTAGTTGTGAGTAGCCTATGTTGGATAACCTTCGGTTTAGTAACCAGTTAATAGAGTTGTATTTTTTTAATGTCTAGCCTAATTGAGAAGAGCTATTACTGCGGCTATCGCAGTGAGTGGTTATGGCAGAGTCAACTTAAAGGCTTTTGCAAGATGCAGCACACTTTAAGATTAGGATTTTGAACTCTAAGTTTATCAAAAAGAGTTGGCATTGGCCGAAAAATTAATCGAAGCAAAATAACAGATTAGCAAAATAAAACTTTTCCGAGATACCGGTCTGTCCTGTGCAAACTAAAATTCTATCATGTCAACTAAAATTTAAAATTGCAGCATGACTACCAAAATTTGCTTTTGTTGGCAGTGCCTTTTTAACAGAAAAAGTGCCATTTTTTAAATTTTGCCACCCCTGGCAAAAAAACTCCGGCGCCCCTGTTCGTGGTATCGTTGGCAAACTGCTTTAAATTTTTGTCATATCATAATAAACAACCAAAAAGCTCAATGGAAACTTTTAACTTGTCAGCGACAACTTGGCATTGTCAAAATCAGGTCGACGTAAACGTTTGAGAGTTGCGGTAAGCATAGCTGTTATCATGTCGCTTTGTGAGTTAGAAAGATTGTAAAACGATGTCATGCTAATGTTGTCATGAAAATGACTAATAACTAAAGCATATGTTCTAAATTCAGGTCGGAGAGCGAAATATATTTTTATATTGCATATAGTGTTCCTCTTATATTCCGAAAAAACAACACGTTGCCTTCCTAAAAACCATTGGCTATCGGTTAAAAACTTTGTGCTCAATAAAAATATCAAGCATTTTTGCTAATTGACAAGCTTTTTTTTTATTGTTTTCTTCTTGCAGAAATTCAAAAGAATGCATTAGAAAAGCATGTTGTTGGTCTCCTGCTTTGGGATGCTATGACGCTACTTTTCGAGGTATGAAGTCAATGTCTTTGCTCTCATTTACCTACAGATTTTCGGCAATTGACTCGTAAAAATTTTGTTAACTGAAAAAATATTACTTTCTAATAAAAAAAAGTGAACTTCTATTTGTCTTTCGCTAAGATTTGAAATGTGCTAAATTTTGGAAATAAACGAAATTAAAATATTACTTTGCACAGCAAATTTTTTACTTGGTTGCTATCTTTTGAAAAAAGTTATTCGACCCGTCTTGAGCATTTGCGAGAATGGTGGCTACAAACAGGGCAATTAGATGGTATTAAAAAAAACTCCAAAAGTAGACCTATGTGATTGCATCTTTGATTTGTTTATTGTTTTGTAGATATATCAGAAAAGCATTGCATAAAAAGCTTTCAATAGCATTATTTTTGAATGCCGACTACAAGAATGGGACAAATTTTTAAAATGCCAAGCTTTGTTTAAAAAAAAAAAAAACGTAACTTTTAGTCTAGCGCAGGAATGCCAAATCTTTTTCATAAAACGGGTCCAAAATTGACAATTTTATTAAAATTACCTTTAAGTGGGCCATTGGCTTTAAATTGGGTCAAAATTCAAAATAAAAACTAAAAAAAAATATCATAACTTTTGATCAGCATCCAAAATCTTTATTTTCGGTCAAAATTCAAAGTAATGATAAAAAAACAAAAGAAAACGTTTTCATGTCCAAACAGTCCTAAATTATCAAATATTTTCAAAAGTGTTTCAAAAATGCAAGAAATTTTGGAACATAAGATGGGTTATTTAATTTCAACAAGTGGGTCACATTGTGACCCGCAGGTCAGTGGTTTGCCATCCTTGGATTAGCCTAATTTTTTTAATACTGTTTTTATTTTTTATTTTTTAGAGTGAAGTTTTTGTGACATTGCACAGAAAAAGCAAATATAATTACAATTTTAGTTCACCTTTTTTTCCTTAGTTATTCGATTAAGACCACGATGTGAACCTGGATTTCGAAATCCTCCAAAATGTGAAGGTGAGACCAAGAAGCGTTTTAACTTAATTTCAAGATTTTTTCTGAGATTTGATTTGATTTTACTTTTGCAATATAATGATAGATATTTAGAATTGGTACATCGTAAGCAGTCGGTTCATAAAAGTAGTTGTCGTTGTGTTTTCAAAAAAGCTGTCTTGAACAGTATTATTTAGTCAATGGCACTATTATAATTAATTTTGATATCCAACATCTACAAAAAAGCAAAGGTTGAATTTGTAGTTTGCATTTTGTTAAATGTTTCTAAGACCAAAGGTTGAGAAGTCTACTATACATCTCGCAACAAATATCGAAAGTCCAAAGGGCCAAATTCTCAAGCGCCTGCTAGTTGAACTAAAACTGAGACAGCACTTCCGAGGTTTAAACCTCTACTTGGCCTAAAATGCAATGCTTTATCAGAAAATCATTATAAATATATTTATTCGCAATATGATAATAATCTCAATCACGTATTACGTACTCTATAATAGCATCATTTCAATACAATTTTTGGCACGGTATTATTAACCCATATCATCCCATTCACATTTTCAGGCAAACTAAGCAATAATATTTACCTCTGCTTTAAATATATTTTTTAGAAACAGAAATGATAGCATTTGTCTATCAATTTTTAATGTTTTTTTGAGTTTCTTAGCAATTTGATTCATGTCGTTAATCAAACAATTCCGTTTATATTGAACTATTCCTACATCTTCATTGGATTTTATTTTCATCGATAGCCTTTCCAGATTCTCTCTTTCTTATAGCAATAACCATCAATACTGCAGTAAAAATTTTTCTTCCCAAAGTGTATCATTATTGCCTGTATATCATGGATACTTGCTTTCATTGATTTAAAAGAATTTTTCTAAGTAGGTTATTTAATTTATCTTGAAAGAATAGAGTCTTAGATGCTGAAGATCTTTTGAACAAAATCCTTGATGAAAGTCTAGATGAACAGTATTTATTTTTGTACAGACATCAATGAGTGTGAAGCGAACTCGCCTCCTTGCCAGAACAATGGACAATGCACAGATCTTATCAATGCTTACATGTGCAGGTGCTCAAGAAATATAACTGGAGTGAATTGTACGGAAGGTATGATTTTAAATCATGCTCTTTAATCGTTTTGTATAATGGAACCGTTGATGTAACTTTGCAAATTCCACAAAACTTTTATTTAATACGTTTAATTGGAATCAATGGGGTATATTGAAGGCATACGAAACTAAGTGATTGTTAAAAAAAATCTTTTAGGTCCGCAAAATCTGCATTAAAATGTTTTATATTATTGTTTATGGCTGAATTTTAACTTTTTTAAAATAAAAATTAGCACACAGCAAATATCAACAAAAAAGGTTTTTAAAATTGGCCTCAAAACCACAAGGGTTTTAAGTGGCAAAAGTAATAGAGGTGAAAATAGAGAAAAAGGTGACTTTTAAAATTATAGAAAAGTTAAACAGAAACAATGCGGTTACTCAAATGCTCCGAGAGGAGCAAAATAAACTCCGTTACTGCAGATGAACTGATATGGTGCAAGTCGCGAAGCCGATTGTTATAACAAAGCGGTCCACCAACGTTTGCTGGGAAGCTATTTTTCAATTTGCGATCTCTTCTTTCATTGCTAAATAAATCAAGTGAATTCGCTCAGCTACCATGTTAACTTTATTTGAAATGCGATTCTGATGAAGAACATAAAATAGTTTTTTCTAGCCTAATGGTTTTTGGTGTTGATCAGAGCTGATATGGTTATCCAGCCGGCTCGGTGGTGTAAATCTTACAATTTCTTCCTCGGCCGGTGATAACTGCTCGATGTTTAGAGCATAGCAAACATATTATACCCCCATCAGCATGCAAAGTGAACATATTCATTTGTAGAGATTTATCAAAACCTTTCAGCTTAGTCCATGATTGAAAAATTTTATTGTAAAATGCGGTTGACTAATGGTCAACTGAAACTGGCAATAGGTTTGCAACAGTTCGATGTTGTTCTTCCTGCATAACAAAATCGAAAGAAATTTTACTGCTACCGTTGCAGATGTTTGAATTTTCTGGTTGGCTAACAGTAATAACTTTTTTTTTAGGCATCTTACAAAAATACTGCTCTACACTTAGACAACTAGCTGTACATTTTTGCTTAGAAATTATCTACTAAAAATTTAGAAAAGTATAATACATTAAAACAATCGATACAGGTTAAGATTTCAATACAAAAAAAGAAAATTTAAAACATAAACATTGAGAGTTAAACTCGGCGTTGCCAGATATTTATCACAAAGAGGCGCCCAAAAAAGCGCCCAATTTATAGAGTTGTTTCAACATAACAAGTATTTCCTTTCTAATGATGTATGCAGAACGGTGTACAAGCCTATTATTTTCTCCAACTTGGCTTCATCACGCAAAATGATTGCATGACCAATTGACTATATTATGATCTGTAATAAACTCGATCTATTAATCGATAGGCCAATTAAACAAAAAACAAAAACTATTTTACTTTTATTTCAGTAAAAATTAATTTCGGCTCAAGTCACTATCACTTTGCAAAGATATGCGTGCCAATAATATATTAACGGCAATGAAACGTTTATGGTGCATGAGCCTGGATAATTTTTAAAACTGCCTAAGGATAATGAAATAGTATCATCAGATCTAATACTTTCTCATTTAAATGCAGATGAAAAATTAATTGCTACTCTAGTATTCCTTATGCATAAAAAAAACAAAAAATACCAGAAGCCTCACTTGAAAAGATTTCGGCTAATTAGAAGTTAAAAAATTTTTCGCCGTTTCTTCTTTTTCTGACACGAGGTATCATTTCACAATCCAATTTTCCAATTGTGACATCAGAATTATAGGATGTCAATGAAAATCAGTGTTGCCAACTATTAAAGTTGTGAACAACAGTGTGGTTCGCTACAGCAAGTTAAAAAAGGTTTCGACTTCGAAGTGAAAGTTGCCATTCTTTACTTCAAAATAATTATCAAATTGCTTAATTAAAAATAAGTTTATCTCACTGCAACATTTTTTAAAAAAAGCGCTCAAACATTTTCGAACATCACATAACACAATCCTACGTCACAAACATATCGTAATATTTAATTGGGCTCACATCAAGCACGACTATTTCCAAAAAAAGAATTTTCAGATTTGCGTAAGGCACATAAAACTATACAAAATAAAAAATAATTTTCAACTAAAATACTCATATTAAATATATGGATATGACCAAATTTTGTGGGGCCGCAAAACAAATTTATGGGGCTGTTTTGGCCCCATAAAGTATTAAAAAACCCTGGGTGTTCCCCCAGATAATTAAACCATAATTAATGAGAGAATGAATTAGAGCATAGTACAGTTTAAGTAAAGAGTCTAAATAATATTTGAATTTGCCTAAAATACCAACAGATCTGGAGATTTCTGTTTCTAGAAAATTTTTGTGATCTTTAAAGTTTAATTTATTATGAATTACGACACCAAGATATTTTACCTTTGTTGCAACTTTAATTGACCCCGCAGAAGAAATTAACATTTAGTTGAGGCGTTAATGAAATTAATACAGGAGAAATAATCATTATAAGTTTGTAAGAGTTCAACCAGTTGTAAACAGAGTTTATATCATTATTTAATTCAATTTGAAATTTTTCGGGTGTAGACTCACTTTTTAGTAAACAAGTATCATCAGCAAATAATCGAGGAATACTTTGAACAGAATTCGGCAAATTATTTATATACAGTAAAGTAAGAAAAGAAGTGAGCCAAGAAAAGAACCTTGGGTAACATCCTTTTCAATATCTTCCAAAGAAGAACACCTTTTTCAATATCCTCCAGAGAACAATTGTTAAAAGAAACATATTGGGGCCGGTGGGATAAAAACGATAAGAAAAATTGATAAACAACACCTCGCATATCATAGTTATCGCGCTTATTCAGTAAACTTTTGTGGTTGACGGTGCAAATGCTTTTGCTAGATCGAGCAGAATAAGAGCAGAATAGTTTTTTGATTCGATGATATGTTAACAAGTTGAAACAATATCTAGAACAGCGTGAGTTGTAGAATAATTGGATCTAAAACCACACTGAGTAGGAGTTAATATGAAATCTGCATTTAAAATAGTTAATTATTGGGGAAAATACAATTGTTTCAACCATTCTAGAAAAAATCGACAGTCATGAAATAGGTCTATAGTTAAGAGGGTCGTTTTTATAGCCGGGTTTGAAAATATGAATTACTTTCGCTGTCTTTAAGCAGCTTGGAAACAAACCAAACCTAAAACAACAGTTGCATAATATAGTTAGATATGGTGCTATAGCTGCAAAAATGACAAATTTAGGACTTATTTTGTCCGATCCACAATTTTTGCGCTAATCAACTTCCTTAATGATGCTAATTATTTCCTAACCGAAAGTAGCACGAATGAACATAGAAGACGATCTAGAATCCAATAAATAACTGCAATAGTCATAAGAATTAACAGAATATACTTTGTCTGCAAGAGCCTTGCCAACATTACTTAAAATGTTCAGCAATTTCAGTTAAATCACTAGTTTTACAATTATTAACATTTAAAATTTTGGAGATGTTGATTTCATTCTTTCAGGCATTAAAGCAGGGGAGTCCAATCTTTTACTTGTCGCGGGCCAAATTTTCTTGTGTAAGTTTATCACGGGCCGCAATTGCAGCAGTAATCAAAGCTTGTATCAAAGACCCCTGGCATTGGTTGGACACCCTGCATTAAAGAATTCATTATATTTCTTCAGTTATACAAAGTTTTTATAACAATTTGATATTTTTACGGGAAGCGATTTTGAGTGTAGCATGTCTGTTTATGAATTCATTAAATATATTGACTAAGCTAGAAAAGTTTTGATCAACTTCAGTAGAAGAATCAAATTTTTGTTTAATTAAAGATGATCTTAGAGAAATACACAGATCAGATGTAAATTGTTCATTATCAAATTTACTTTTGTCTCTGCACACGTATTTTGTAGTGTAGATTTTATAGTTATGAGGATTTAGAATTACTTAGAAAACAAGTTGCTTAAAAGACGAGAAGCACCAGACTCAAGTTGATGAGCTCTAACAGGAGCGAAACTCGAGTCCGGTGCTTCTTGTCTTTTAAGCGGCTTGTTTTCTAAGTATTTTGCAGTTTTAGATTTATTATTGTTTAAATTAATTTTATGATGAACTAAACATCCTCCTGGAGTTGAAGATTTTCCAAAACGAGTGGAGGTGTTGCAAGAGTTCCAAATTTAGCCAGTTCCAATAGATTTTGGTACGTTTTGACGAATTCTGTTGTGTAATCGTTGAGATGTACGGCCTATGTATCAACTATCACGTTGGCACGAAAAATGTAGTTTGTAATTTTAGTGTAGACCGCACATTTTCTCAACGATTACAGAGCAGAATTACAAATTATTTTAAATCATACATCTAAATTATCCGTACATCTCAACAATTACAAAACAGAATTATAAATTATATACTACATTTTTCGTGCCACTGTGATAGTCAGTACGTCGGCCGCACATCTCAACGGTTACGGGACAGAATTTATCAAAACGTGCCAAAATTTATTAGCACTAGCCAAATTCCTAACTCTCGCAACATCTGCACTCGTTTTGGCAAATCTTCAACCCCAGTCATGTTTAGTGAATCTGCGATTGGTCAACACCTTTTAGATAATCTTTTGTGCGCCAAAAATTACAGTGATAAAAAATTTACTATTCTTTCATTTAGCCGTTTGTCTTTTCATTTATCTGCTTTAGAAGCTGTTTATATCAAATTATGCGAGCCAAACTTATGTAGCCAAAAAGCATTTGTTTACAACTTGCGCTGATCACGCGTTTTGACGCCTTTTTTGAACATCCAATCATCTTCGTTCAGCTGTATTGAACAATCGATTGAATTTTCTTTTTCATTCCGACGTTTATTTCCTTACTAGTGTCAAACAAAAAGCTTAGAGATGAGTTTTTTTGCTGGCCATGTAACATCGGACTTAAATAATTTTTAAAGCAAAATTACCACGTGCGATAATGTAACAGAAGTTTAAAAAAATAATTACAGTATCTGACTACAAACAAAGTCTAGCTTAGTAAGAGCAAGAAATTAGTTTTCGTCACTTAGCAGCAGATTGTAAAATTTAAACTAATTTTATCCTCCCTACTCAAATTAAAATCACCCAAATAAGCTATCTGTTTCATGACTTGGCTGTTATAACAAACTAAATAAAGACAAAACTTGTTTGGCTTAACAACGGTTTTCATTTGCGCTTGGTGGCTGGAAAAAGGCTTATTAGAGTAAAAACGATTTAGAGAAGTTTCAAATCCAGAGTGCGATAAAATGAAAATGTGGGGCGAGAAATTATACAATTATTCAAACACAATTAAAAGCAAAAACTTGAAAATAACATTTTACATTGGTCATAATGGTTAATAATATTTTATAACCCTTTTTTCGTTTTTAAAAAACACTTAATTCAGCTTATTTTTGGGTTCAAATGAGACTTATTTGTTTCAGGTTATTATATTTTTGTTGCTTACAGTCTGTCGGGATCCACCAATAGTAAACAACAGTACGAATACTTACGATGGGAACCCTCTTAATACGGGTGAAACCGTCACCTATTCTTGCAACGTGGGGTTCCGTCTAATTGGTTCTTCTATAGTTACGTGCCTTGTGACTCAAGCTTATACAACTCCACCAAGCTGCGCAAGAGGTTTGTTTAATTTCTTTAAAACCTTTATTAAACTTTTTAAAGTTTAAAATCTTGAAAAAATAAAATAAGAATTAAATAGAATTTAAAAAGCCGAACAGCATTTTCTTGTTTCTCACAATTTATTGCTTGCTTTCCAACCAATTGACTTGCCTCTTTACTTGCTATTCAACATACAAAATGGATTCTAGTTGGCCCTTAAAAAACCCAATGCAAAATAGCAACAGAACAATACTTTTTAGACAATCGTTACAAAACCATTATCCATATGTTATTTTAAAAGAAAAAAATTTAAAAAACAAAAATCTGATAAGTGCATAAAAATGGGTTTATATCTCTAAAACTAGGTCAAGGTAGGTAGTTGGCAGTTCCTTGGCACATTCGTTCTTTTAATCGTCAGGAGAATAAATATTGTCTTAGATTAAAAAAAATATGATACAGCCAAAAAGGATTTGCAAAAAAAGCTTGCTTAGTTGTTTTAAAATAATTTCCCAGTTGTGGTGGTTGATAAAATTGTTTAATTTTTTTTTCATCAATCAAGAGTGTGAAACTTTTTGGAGCCAAAGCTCAATTTAGTTTATCCTATCCAAAATATGTTGAGGCGAAGTAAACAAAATATTGCACCAAATTTTACAAGTGTAAATTTTTTTTATATTTTGTTCGACTAAAGTGAAAACTTTTTTTGTATAAAAAATTTTCGGGAAACAAGTTACTCAATTTAGTTTACTTCCTTTGGGAAAATGCCGCATGAGCACTTGAAACCTAAATGCGGTTCAAATATCCATGGTGAATACCAACTGCAATAACAGCATGAATATAATTGTTGAATTCTTGTGATCAACTTTATCCCTATTTCTCCTTTGTCAACGGGCATAACTTTACTTTCTCTGCACAGAAAGGTGCTTACCTAAAATTTTTAAATAAGGCCTACATTATTTCGGGAAAACCGCGTAAAATATCAAGTTTCTTATAGATTTAGGTTGCAGAAAACCTGTTCCAGCTTCTTAAAATTTATTCCACTACTGTTTTCTTTCTTCTTCACTCTATAGGCCGGATCACCAACAATTATTTTCTTATTTTTAACTTATTAAATTCTATCGCTTAAATTGTGCTAACCGTCCATTTGCACATTTTCGATCCTTTTATTCGGAGCATAAAATTGGAACGCTTAACTAATTTTAAACTGAAAAGTAAAGCAAAAGTAAAGATGAATTAAAGTGTCCAGAAACGGTAAAGTATTATTTTCTTCCAATTCTTTGGTGAAGGCAATATTGTTATGCGTGGAGTTAAAAATCTTAAATACCTTATCTATATCCTTGTGATGATCAAACGATAAAAACAAATTATCAAC
The DNA here is from genome assembly GCA_963680785.1 of Diplosoma virens. NCBI lineage: Eukaryota > Metazoa > Chordata > Ascidiacea > Aplousobranchia > Didemnidae > Diplosoma > Diplosoma virens. Next base: position 50,036,803 of record OY796880.1, on the reverse strand, counting down.
GTAACGAAGAACACTAAATGAACAATTCGATTGTGACTGAGCTTTATCTATAAACCAATTTATGAAAATATCTTCCATGGCAGGTGCCAAAGGAGATAGCATTGCAAAGAATTTGAAAGAAAATAATACTTTACCGTTTCTGGACACTTTAATTCATCGGGCCGATAAGAACATTAATATTTCTGTGTATAGAAAACCAACTCATACCGGACTTTCTACTAAATGGAATAGTTATGTGCCAATTCAGTTTAAGCAAAACTTAATTAAAACTTTATTAAATAAATCTCACAATATTTGCAACACCTATCTAAATAAGCACAAAAAAATCCAATATACTCGTACTTTTGATAGTCTTGTACGTATTGGTTATGCAAAATCTTTCATAAATAAAAACATTAAACAACTTTTAATCAAATTTCAATCTCAAAATAATTGTAATCCACAATCAAACGTCTTTGATCAAATATCGAAAATTGTTTATATCAAATTACCTTATGTTCGAGAAATTTCTAATCAACTTTCCAAAGATATAAATTCCTTTTTTCGAAAATTCGACACAAACATGCAACTACGTTTAATGCACACAACCTGTAAATTGAAGAAATTATTTCCGTATAAAGACAAACAACCTCATCTGCAGCAATTCAACGTCATGCATCAACTAAAATGTGATTGTGGAGCTTTGTATATTGGGCAAACCGGCAGAAATCTGATCACCAGACTCAGCAACCACAACATTGATTCATCATTCTGGCAAGAGACTGATGTATCAAAACACCAAGTTGACAATCTAAACCATAAAATCGACTTCAATAAATGTGCAATCTTTATTTAAAGAAAATGTTATTTATTCTAAAATTTAACCGATCTATGAATATCGACAAAAAGTATGTTCCACTGTATTTATTTAAGACTTAATACTTCTTTATTTTACTGTTTTGTGTAGTTATTTTATTGTCAATAGTGCTGGGCAGTAAATGTTTAAACTCGGTTTTTATTTTTCGGTTTAAATTTTAAACCCCTTTATTTTGTATACGCCCAAATTGCTGTTGTATCAAAAGTTATGCGCAGATAACTCCGTTTTATTTAGTGGTATATATTGGCAATATTTTATTCTGTTACGTCATAAATGATTTAAATTTAAATTTTCAAATTTACAATTAATTATTTAGTTTTATAAGTTGATAATGAAATGAGTTATAATTCCGAAACGTCCCTAATAAACTATGTTTTAAAATATATTGGCTATACTTTTTATTCTGAAATTAGTTAAGCCTTCCAAATTTTATGCTCCGAGCTATCTCATTCTTTCTTTATGTCTCTCTTTACCTGATCCATAAAATTGATGGCTTTTTTTTGGTGAAATAGGGCAGGGAGAAATAAAAATATACTGCCTAAATTTGTTGTTCACTACCCTTCCTACTTTCTTTTCTGTCATAGTCTGTGGATACCAAGTTTCAACACCAAAATCTATGCAATCTTGGATGCTCTAGAATGTTATATTTCTCGCTTTTCGCTCTGCTTGTCACTCAATCAATTATGCTCAGACTCCTAATCTGTCTATCTAGTCACTCTACCATACTTTCATAGCTACAGCATATCCCTATTTCATTCTACCGTAGTATCTTCGCTTTGAGTAAGAATTTATGCATATTTAGTAAACATACATATACAGCTGGCGCAAAATGACTTAGGACCTTTAACAAAATTTCCATTTTATTATATGCTATAAAACCTTACATCACATTAATCTCACAACTCTGCTTTTATGATTGTGATTCATTAATACATTAACAAAGGGTCAGTGTGGAAATAGAATAACACAATAATATTATTTTTGCTTCACAATAATATTAGGAGGTTGATTTATTTAGAGAATATTAGATATTAAAGTTTTTAGAATGCCTGGAAAGTATACTAGCAGTGAGGAAAAGGCTAGAATTCTTGCCTGGAGACAAGAGAAAGTTTCCATTAAAGAAATATGTGCTCGTAGTAGAAGAGCCAAGTCAACAGTAATGAAGCTTCTAGCCTCAGCCAAAGGGCTTCCTCCCAATAAAGTCCCCAAGCACAGATTTGGAGGTGGACGAAAAAAGAAGACATCAAACGCGACGGACACTTTAATAAAAAGGGAGGTACAAAAAAATCCACGACTGACAGCCCTGGAGCTAAAAAATTTGCATCCAGAACTGCTGGAAAATGTTGCCGTGCGCACCATACAGCATCGCCTGCAAAAAGGCTTGGGCTTGCCTAGTCGCAAAGCTGCTAAGAAGCCTCTCTTAACAGAACGAATGAAAAAGCAGCACATTGCATTTGCAAAAAAATACATTCACTGGACGCCAGCGCAGTGGAAAAGAGTTATGTTTTCAGATGAGAGTAATTTTCAAGTGTTCCGAGTGGGATCCCCTATGGTTCGACGCCCTCATGACTCTAATAGATTTGACCCTAGGTTCACAGTCCCAACTGTAAAGCACCCGGATTCAATCATGGTATGGGGAGCTTTTTCTGGGGAAATGGGCAGGGCTGGCCTGTATTTCTTGCCTAAAAACAAAAAAATGAATAGTGATCAGTATGTAAAAGTGCTGGAGGAGCACATGCTCAGCATGTTTCACATTCACAGCTGTGAAGTCTTCATGCAAGACAATGCTCCATGCCATAAGTCCAAAAAAGTTACGAATTTTCTCCAACAGCAAAAAATAAGAGTGCTTGATTGGCCTGGTAATAGCCCAGACTTAAATCCAATAGAGAATTGCTGGCAAAAAATGAAGAACATCATGAAACAAAAGAAAACACCAAACTTGGAGACCCTAAAACTTGAGCTCATGATAGTCTGGTGCCAGAAGATGTCACTGGATTATTTTCAAAATTTGAGCAATTCCATGCCCAAACGCCTGCAGATGGTCATCAAAAAGAAGGGAAATATGACAAAATATTAAACACCGTGTTTTTGTTTAATAAAAATTGATAAATATAATAAAAATTGTGTTTTAACTTGAAAAACGGTTATGTCCTAAGTCATTTTGCGCCAGCTGTAATACTCCTTACTTTAAACAACAATTTGGCTGAATATATTACCAAAACAGGTGTCTTACTTCAAAATTCTTTTGTGGCGTATTTTTTTCACCTTTTTTTCTTCAAAGCTTTTCCTGTATACCTGTTTGAGGCTCAGCATCTAATCCGATTACTTTCAAAATCACATTTTTTTAGGTCCGTTTGTTTTGAAAAACTATGCATTACTCGATTTTTCTGCAGTATCCATTCTTGAATATTTTAGCAAGCGCAGTACCCTAACTTGCACCATATATATTTCTACGCTGCTGTACTTAATTAGTGTGCTTCTAAAATACAAAACTATGTTCTTCCAGAAAAACCTGTGCTAAATACATAGTTCGTGGTGTACGCTAGTGCGCCGATTCGACAAAAACGGAGACTTATTAAAATAACAAGAAATAATGTATGTATATTGGGAATTTTGTACATACATAGAATCAACACAATTCTTCTTCTCCTTTCGGCCTTTCCCTTTAGTCAGGGTTCGCCACAGCGTATCATCATTCTCCACATCTTTCTGTCTTCAACATCCGTCTCCTTCACACCAACTTCCCTCATATCTTCTTTCACTACATCTAAAAATTTTCTATTTGGTCTCCCTCTTCTCCTCTTTCCCGGTAACTCCATTTCCATCATCTTTTTTCCTACATACTCTTGATCTCTCCTTATGACATGTCCATACCACCTCAGCCTACCCTCCCTCATCTTCATTCCTAAACGTTCTACCTTAACGGTACTCCTGATGTGCTCGTTTCTAATCTTGTCTTTTCTCGTCACTCCCTTAGCAAACCTCAACATTTTCATCTCTGCGACTTCCTTATCTTCTATTTGTTTCTTTGTGACTGCCACTGTCTAAAGTCCATACATCATTGTGGGTCTTACCACTAAACTGTACACTTTTCCTTTTACTCTAGCTGGTAACCTCCTGTTGCAGATTACTCCCGATACTCTTCTCCATCCGTTCCATCCTGCCTGTACTCTTCTTTACCTCCGTCTCACAACCACCACTTTATTGCACCGTTGATCCCAAATACTTAAACTCCTTTACTCTTGGCACTTTTGTATCCTCCATCTTTACTGTTTCGTCATCATTTCCTCCATTTATGCAAAGATATTCGGTCTTTGACCAATTTACTTTCATCCCTTTTCTTTCCAATGCATACTTCCAGGATTCTAATCTCCGCTCCACTTCTTTCCTGGTCTCTTCACAAATCACAATATCATCAGCAAACAGCATCGTACATGGTGGTTCTTTCCTTACTTCATCCGTTAGCCTGTCCATTATCACTGCAAACAGGAATAGACTTAACGCTGATCCCTGATGCAGTCCAATCTTAACCTTCAAACTTTCTGTAGTTCCTACAGCACACCTCACCACTGTTTCGTTTCCCTCATACATATCCTGTACTAGTTGTACATACTTTTTCACTATTCCGGATTTTCTCATACAGTACCACAGCTCTTCCTGTGGAACCCTGTTGTAAGCCTTCTCTAGGTCCACAAATACACAATGTAGCTCTCTTTGACCTTCCTGTACTTTTCCATCAACATTATTAGAGCAAACATGGCATCGGTGGTTTCCTTTTCTGGCATAAATCCATATTGCTGTTTGTTGATCTCCACTCTATCTCTTAACCTGGTTTAAATAATTCTTTCCCATACCTTCATTGTATGGCTCATTAGCTTTATACCTCTGTAGTTTCCACAGCGCTGTGCGTCCCATTTATTTTTATAGATTGGGATAAGCACACTCCTTCTCCATTTTTCTGGCATCCGTTCACCCATTAATAGTCTGTTGAACAGTCTGGTCAAAAACTCTATTCCCATCTTTCCCATGCACTTCCAAACTTCTATTGGCAACTCATCTGGCCCAACTGCTTTACCTTTTTTCATCCTTCTTAGTGCATTTTTTACTTCTTCTCTACTGACACAATTTACCTCTTCATTAACCACTTCTGCTTCCTATGTCCTAGGGTCTCTGTTATTTTCCTCATTCATCAGTTTCTCGAAGTACTCCTTCCATCTCTTTAACACTGCTTCCGAATTTACCATCACATTACCATTTTCATCCTTTATAACCCTCACGTGCTGTACATCTTTCCCTGCTCTGTCTCTCTGCCTAGCCAATCTGTACAACTCCTTTTTACCTTCTTTTATTTCCAACCTAGCATACAAATTGTCATAAGCACGTCCCTTTGCCATCGCAACTGCCTTCTTTGCTTTACTCTTCTTTTCTTTGTATATCTTTTTAGTATTTTCATTTCTTATTTTGTCCCATGCTTTCTTTGCCTCTTTCTTTTCTTTTATGCTCTCCTGAACTTCCTCATTCCACCACCATGTCTCCCTGTCTCCTTTTCGTTTCACAAATGTCATTCCCAGTACAGTTTCAGCTATTTTTCTTAGCATTTCTGTTGTTTTTTCCCACTCATTAGGTAATCTATCCTTGCCTCCCAGAATCCTGGTCACCTCTTGTCTAAACGCTTCTTGATAGCTTGTCTCCTTCAGTTTCCATCATCGTATCTTTGGCTTTAATTTCTCTTCGTTTTTTTTTTTACCATAAGAACCATTTTGCATACCACCATACGGTGCTGCTTTGCGACACACTCATTCAATATTACCTTACAATCACACATTTCCTTCAGGTTCCTCCTTCTGCACATCACATAATTTACTTGGGTACTTTTTCCTCCACTCTTATACGTCACCCTGTGTTCATCTTCCTTCTTGAAATAAGTATTGACAATCGCCAAATCCATTCTTTTCCCAAAATCCACAACTATTGATCCTTCCTTATTTCTTGTTCCAGCACGGTACCTCCCCATTATTTCCTCATCCCCTATGTTTCCTTCGCCCACATGTCCACTAAGATCTGTACCAAGGACTATTCTCTCTTCTTTTGATACACTTTCTATCAACCCATCCAGGTCTTCACAAAGATCATTTTTCTCCTCCATGCTTTTGTTAACCTGTGGAGCATATGCGCTTACTATATTTAGGATGGACCCATTTACTTCCAGCTTTATGGCCATTAGTCTATCTGACATTCTCTTCACCTCTAGGACACTTTCAGCCAGCTCCTCCCTCAGCATTATCCCTATCCCATTTTTTCTTCCATTAGCTCCGTTGTAGAATATTTTGCATCCACCGCCAATGTTCCTTGCTTTACTACCTTTCCACTTTGTTTCCTGTAGACACAATATGTCTACATTTCTTCGATTCATCATATCTGCCAGCACTCTTCCCCTTCCAGTCATCATTCCAATATTTAAAGTACCCACCCTTATGAGTGAGTGTCTTCCTTTACACGCTTCTCGCTGCTTCTTCACACGCTTTCCTCCTCTTTTTCTGCTCTTATTTTCACTATGTTTAGCAGTAGCATAATTTCCACAAGTGCCCTGCTGTGCGACACCTGAGGCGGTCGTTGGTAACCCGAGCCTCGACCGATCCGGTATGGATTGATAATGATTACGCATTTGTCTGTTTTGGCAAAAAAAGTTTTACGCCGGATGCCCTTCCTGCCGCAACCCTCCCCGTTTATCCGGGCTTGGGGCCGGCATTAAGAGACAGAGAAAATGTGCCTCCGATGGCTGGGTTAGAATCAACACAATAACAAAGTATAATTTTAACTAGTTATAATGACGTCATGCATGTTGCTTTGGAGACATATGACGTCATTATAAAACAAAAATTTTTTTAGTGACTTAAAACCAATTTTCAAGCATACGTGCTTTTAAATGCAAATATTTACCCTTACTTGATGACGTTATTCGTGTTTTTAAGGAATCAATTAAAATAACAATAGAGTAAGCTTGAAAGTGTTATAATTCATTGAAAATTTCAAGTCTAATCTGAATCATAATTATGTTAATTACACGACAAAACAGTTTCAGAAAACACTTCAACTATTTCATAGCGCAAATCATTTCATGAATTTTCATGGGCTTATACACTACGTAGCTAATAAAAATATAGCAAACTCGCAAAAAAGGTAAGCAGTTCTTAACCTTTTTCACTTTTGGCACCTCTCAAAAAGATGAATAGTTTGTGGCACCACAAAACAATTTGTCAGTTTTTATTATTTTAAAATGAAGATTTAAAACTAAACAAGAATTTTAAAATTTTGAACAAAAATAAAGTTTAAATTGTTAATAGTGGCCCTAGCAATTTAAAACAGCTCACAAAGGTGTTGCGACACCCCAGTTAAGAACTACTGCTATAATATATGCAACATGAAAGAAGCCATAAAACGTAAAACAGTGAAAGTAAGCCCCTTCCTCAGTAAGACGTCTTAATTTTCCAGATGCAGATGAGTGTGTAATTCTCAAAGCAATATCCAATTTCATCAAGAATAACATTGGTATTTGCTTCAGATACATGTAAGCAAATCTACGATCATTTAGATATTTAATAGATGTATTTTGGAATGGTGCTCCAAGTTTGTGTGATGCAGCAAAGTGTTCTTTCTGATGGCAGAGTTAAAATATCATTTTTTAAAGTCATTATCATTTTTTAAAGTCATTTAGTATGCATTATAACTTGATGAATATATCAAAAATGCAAAAACAGTAGTTAATTTTCAATATTTTTGTCAATTTAAAGATAATTGATAAATTTTATTTGTTCAATTATAAAATGGGCTGTTTTGGAGTCTTCAAAGAGCAAACTTAAATTTCATCAAAGAGCTTCAAAGAGCAATTTAAATTTTATCAACAATAATATTGGTTTAAAGAGAAAATTGTACATTCAATTTTGTCTAATTAAAAGCTGGCTGGTCCGAAAATTTTACGATTGCTTTGTCCGTACTCGTAGTGTTGCACTTCTTGGATAAAGTCAGCGAAATCCCCCCAAGTCTATCAACCACCTTAATATTTAAAAACGCATATCTCTGACGCACAAAAAGAAAAGAACTATTAGTTGTAACTGAGTCGGGGATTGAATTTGTTTTTTATCTGGGGTTTGAATACAGGCACAGTAACTCAGCCGATCACAGCAAAAATTTCTTCAGCAAAACTATAATCAACTAAATAATCGTCACTTGACCATTTGGTAAAATTACGGTCACTTGCTCACGCAGCAACTTTGTTGTCACTGTTATTTCAGCAATGTTATGGTCACACTTTGACGGGAGCAATGTCTGCCTATTTATAACAAACGTGAGCTTTTAAGCAACAAAATTTTAAAAAATTCCAATTTCACGCATTACCTATAAATTACTTCCCAAAGCAATGTCACATCGCTACTATTAAATCAGAAAAATACATTCATGATAATCAACAGCGGGGACACGTCATCACATCTGGATTAAACAGGCTACGAATGGATCAATCATTTAAAAACGAGAAAAGTATCTTAGACAGTTGCAAATCTTCACGACAATATTTGATATTTGCGGACGGCGATTTGTATTATCAAACAAGTATCACAGTAATGTCTTAGGCAATGTACTAGAGATTTAAGTTAACTATAAGATTTAAGACCTGACTAAAGCGTTATGAAATCACTAACAATTTCAACATAATTCTTTTGCTTTTTACCATTCAAAAAAGATTCATATATTAAATCTTTGAAAATTTGTACCTAACAGTGATAGCAGCTACGTTAATTACGTACACATATAGTACAACTTGTACACATATAAATAAAGTATCATCTTTTAATATTACTGAAAGATCAGAAGGTGTAGCTGAATTTGAAAGATTGCGGTTCTGTATTTCATGTATGAAACCAACTTTATCTTTTTTTAATAATTCTTGGTGTAATTGTTCCTTATCTATTTCTTTTTGTCGTCTGACTTCTAAAAAATATTTAGTTCTTTGTTTGGAATGTCGTTGCGTGACATGTAACGTGGCCAATTAGAAGATATTGTTGGTACAACATTATCTTTCAATTATCTGAAAATAATAAGAAATCTTGATTAATCAAAACAATTTTTTAAACGTATTTTAATACACATTAAAAAAAGCAGTTGATTTTCAATAAAAAAGTTTATGCCACTTGAATAAAAAAATTGGGATAAGAATGTACAGTACATATACGTATTATTATAAATTAAAAAAAAATCAAAAACTTATATTAACTGTAAATCTTTATCTAATGTACAAGTTGTTTTACCTTTTTTGAAGTCTTAAAGTTCCTATATTTCTGATCTGCTATGTATTAAAATCTTTTGATGTTGTTATAAAATAATCAGCAGTAAAATCTTCTGAATACAGTTTTCAGCTTTATTTGGTTAAAATTTTGATAAGAAATTTTATTTATCTATCAATTCAACAATTAAAGATTTTTTAAAGGAAGCTGTGCATTGATATTTTTGCTGTTTTACATTCATCAAAGCTACTCTTACATCCAAAAGCAGTACAATAACCCATAATTCAAAAACAAATTTTTAATTAGTATTATCATAAAAAAATCTGGAATCTGCAATAAATGATGATAATAGAGACCATAGGACAAAGTTTCAAGTACATATCTGCAGAAATTACTAAAATGGAGTACAAAAAATTGTCATAGCCAAAAAAAATTTAAATATTATAGTTTTGTAATTGAACATTATATTATAATTAGATGCTCATGAAAGGTAATAATGCTAATACTAAACTTCAAATATGAGATGCATTAATTGTGGAATGAATAATAACACACAAGTTATAATTAATAGTAAGTCGACAAAATTTTTTTTAATTTTTTTTTTGATAACCATAAATCAACTTTGTATAAAAATGGTGGTGCTATAATTTTTGCATCTTAATTGATACCTAGCATTTTAATTGACATGTCTCACTACATACATTTTAAAAAACTTTTTTGAAACTAGTACTTTTTGGAAGTTTTTTTTGGATAAACCAGTAATTGATAAACCTAATTCAATAAAAAAATTTACTATGTCCAATTTACAACTTAAATATTTAGTGTTAAATCACAATTTTAATAATTTGAATTAAGTGATTCTTAAGCTATTTAAATTGGAATTCAATAAGATATCACCCACTGTTAAGAAGTAAGATTAAATTAGTCAGCGTGGTCGAGTGATTAGAGCGCCGGGATTGTAATCGACATGCTCTCGGTTCAAAAACTACTAGTGCCATTTCGTTGTGTCCTTGAAAGACATTTTTCAGCACTTTCCCTGCTTGGTGGTCTGGGCAAGCAGTTTTAGTGGTTTGGGCAAGCGTTTCTAAATTTCATTCATACCTCTATAAAGTTTCAAGCGGACAGCAATATCTTGGCATGTCCGGAAGCAGGTCGGGGTAATTGCTTACCCAATGTATAGCTCTTCCGACGGTTTCCAACAAGTTAAGTCGATGAATATAGAGATAGATACAACATTTACGGTAGTATCCTTAGGACTAGGTAATGTAGATGCGATAAGAATTGTTAAATCTAAATAGAAAATTCATACATAATTATTAATCATGATCATATAGTTTTGCTACGAAATAAAACAGTCTACTTATATTTATTTCACGTCTTCTCTACAACTAATCTGCTCAAAAAAGCGATTACTACGGTGCTTTTACGCTAAATCTGAAAGCTGCTTGCTATTGGGCATTAAGGTACAGTCACGTGACCGGCACGTTGTTTGTGTTCAGTACAGGTTTTTCTAGAAGCACCGGTACATGTACAAAACATCTTTCATTTCGTGCTTGTCTTCCCAGTACTGAACTCTCTACATACAAAAGGTCAACGTCTGCCCTTTTCCTTCTGTTTTGAATTTTAGATTTCGTCTTGGGTGTTGCCTAATTGTTGGGACACCGCGGTGTTGCTTGGTGTCCTTATGTTAAAAGCGGGTCTATGAAACCACCAATTCAATTTCACCACCAAGATTAATAATTATAGAAATACAATTGCTGTATATAATTATAATATGATTAATCGTAGTTTTGCATTAAGTGGTTTTTTAACTAAAGTTGTAAAATTGGAGAAATTTTTTCGAGTTGGATTTTCTATTCCAATTCTAACAAATCTAAAAACGACTCCCGACTCCGACTTAACCCTAAAATGTGCAACTGTGGCGATGCCTTATTTGACTCCACAAACGTAGAAGCCTAATTTAGCGTAAAGAGAACAGCTCCGACGCCGATTCCAGTACCTATCACTACCGATTTCGACTTCACCAAATCTTAACAACAAGTTTGGTTCCACTGCAAAAACATGCAATTTTGACAATTTCGGCAACTCCAAGTTCACAACCTTGCTATGAACAAAAAAAGTGAACAAATGTTGACGGTCAGCACCTTTTTGATAAACTAAATTTTGGGCTCTACGGCAGCAAAAATTTTTTCTGGGGCCGGATCTTATAACGAAAAATTAGTGCATATTGAACAATTTTAGGACAGAAGTTGGGGTTTTAAATTTATGCTTATGGTGTCGGGAATTTACAGCATTGTTCTCTAGTGTTTGCATTACAAAGAAGACAGTCCTGATCATATTATTGACTGCTTTTTCAACCCTATCCTCGTGACAAAAAGAGCTCCTAACCAACTTGATGACATGTAAAAATAGATGGCTTCATCGTCATTAGTTTTACTAACTACAATTGAAAGTCTTGGTTTGCTTAAAAGTTTGTCATTAATTGGCTCCAATAAAACGTTTTTTTATATCAAATTGCTGATTTCAAATATTAAAAGGTAACTAACTAGTTGACTTATATAGTTGGAAACATTTTCTTGTTTTTTGGTAATGCACAGCCTATGGTTTATAAATTAATTTAATTTATACTATAAATGTTTTGTTGTTGTTTTTGTAGCGTGTGCTGCTACTTCAACAAGTCCTCCAAGAAATCTCAACGTTTTGTATGAGCCTGATCAACCTGATTACATACAAGGCGAAATTGTTAGGTATTCCTGTGGAGGAGGAACAACTCAGAATCCTTCCATTGCTACCAATGAATGTGTTAATGGCGCTTGGATAAGACCGGCTCCCAGTTGCTTTAGTAAGTTCGAAAGTTTTGATTGTTTATTACAGTATTTAGTTTAACACATTTGCGTTTACCAGCAATTACGTTCGGAAAAGTTGGAAAAAACTGAGTTTCCCAATTTTCAATTAATCTTAATCTTAACTTTACAAATGTTGGTGCTAAAATTTGACTGCTATCGTATGCCAAACGGACTCCAACACTTCACAGATCTAGTCTTGAATTTATTTGTTGATCCAAAAAAGATAGGCGTCGTTTAAAGCAAAATTTATAGCTAATTAACACACGAGCTTAATTTAAATCCCTTATTCAAATAGAATGTAAAGAAATAATTAATACACATAAATTAAATACATTCTTAAGTACCAACACAATCCTAAACCTAAGCTAGCTAATTAACTCGCGCATTAAAATATAAGTAAAATACTTACTAAACCTAAACTAGCTACAATTCAACTGACCACGTTAATAAAATTGACTTAAGCAATCTATTCGACGTCCAAAGTGGAACTAAAAGAAAACCTGATGCGTTAAGTGCAAATCCAGCAATTAACTGTCATTGCGCGTGGAAATTAAAGCGTTCTAGGTGATTACAGAAAACAAAAAGGCAACAAACGATGATTGGTTAAATTAAAGATGACCGGCGCCACCTAACGAGGACGAATGGCAGTTACACCTACAGTTGATTTTCAGTCTTTTGTTAGCTATTTTTAAGCTTTTAATTATGATGTCATTTTTTCCATTGTTATGCAGTGATTGCGTAATTGGTACACCCCTCCTCCTTAATTTATTTTTTCTGAAGATTGTTCTTGCAAGTAATTATAAAGAGTCATTTTACTGCTTTATTTAAAGCGCATTGACTGACGGAAGTTTTAAGCCATTGCGGTAAACAATGCGGCAGTGAGACGTAATTTTAGTATAATCTACAATTGCTGTGTTTCACCACCTTTTATATGCGCCGCACCCCTAAAAATTTTTTTAAATTACTTACACTCTTTGATAATCTTATTTATCTATAACTAGAAATTATAAAAATTAATCACAGAAAATACTAGCGCGTCACAAGCAACCTTAGCTAGTACTACTGTATACATTATTTTTGCTACAATCAAGTGGAATCACAGATAATGTTTAAAACTTGTTGAGCCTTGACCATATTTAGCCCATATTTTAAAATCTGGGAGTAAGGAGGCCGCATAAGCTGAAATATCTAAAAAAAATTGTGTAATTACTTTAAACCTATCTATATTTTTTATTCTTCTAGCCAAAAAAAATAGTGATCTCTAAAAAAAATAATGATTTTGAATCCGACTGGGATTTCGTTCCCAGATTGAAATGATCTCAAAAAAAAGGTCTTCACTTTGAATTTGGAATTGTTGATTTCCCTCCATAAATTAAAGTGATCTCTAAAAAAACAAACAAAAGTCTTTAGTATAAATTTTTCCGTTTTTCCTTGAGTTTTTTCTTTGAATTGTGGTGTACTATTTATATTCTAATTTTTCGGTATTATCACCTCAATTTGATACACAATGATTATATCAAAGATGTTAAATTAATAACAAGCAAAACCTGTTATACTCGTAAAAAAGCTAGCATAAGCAACAAGCTTCAAATATTCTCTCGCATCCCGATAACTGTTTGAAGAACTTTAGTCTCGCTGCAAACTATTTCTAGAGCCGATACAAAATAGATAAATAAATACAGCTTTACTCAAGCGTAGGTATTTGGGTTACGTAGTTTGGTTGGTCGTTTCGGATTCCCAAGTAAAGTTGTGACATGCCACAACATTCTGGAGATGCATACAAGCCAGAGTTTTTGAACTAATAGCCTAAAATAAAAGGGGTCACTCAGTTGTCTAGTAGAGTCTGTCACACATCATTTGCAATGTAATCTTAACTTTATAGCTTTTTATTGTTTAAATTTTAAGAGTTTTATTATATCTTTTCATTGAAAGTAGTGATTGCATAATGGGTAAGCTTCTAATTAATTTAATTTATTTCCAAGTTGTTTTATAATGGTTATAAATGTGTTCGTTTTGTTGTTTTAATTCTGAGCTCGTGTCAATTGAGTTAAGAGCGCGTGACCAAATGCCTAGCGGCTTCTTTTCTCTCTGAAACTATCTAGAAACTGATGAATGAAATTTTTTTAGCTAAAGCTAGATTTTTGAATATTTACTCCGTTCACTGTTGCGATCTTCTGATTGGCTATTGTAAACTATGACCGATGGAAAACTTTATTTTAATCCTTAACTCTAGAACAACCGGAAAAAAATTACCTCCAATAGCCGGTGGTGTCGAAGACGACACCATTCAAAAATTTTAATTTTTTGTCAAATTAACCAAAAATAACTAAAGGATACGCTCGCGGAACAATTCTAAACCGTACTTTACTTGTATTAAGTTGAAAAAAACAACGCCACAGCAAATCCATCTTTTACGGCAAGAGACAAAACAACCAACATCTGGATGGTAGGTCTTATTGCGAAATGAACATTTTGTAACTTTTGCAGAAAAAGTTCATTTGGTTTATATCAACAGTAAAACAAGTCTAAAACGTTTACAGTAAAACCAATGTTGATCTTATTAAGATGTACAATCTTTGCATTCTGTAAGCTTCCAGTCGCCATTACCATACACTCCGCAAGTTGGCCTGCCAAAGTGGTTGCAAATTGCAACTTTATTGTTCTTGGAACCTGGTCCCGCACATTTTTTCGCTTTCCAAATAGTCTTCCTGGCACTGGATCCACTTCTCTCTACATCACTTGCTTCCGCTTTACCACGTTAGCTTTCCTCAGACTCTCGATACGCTGGAGTATGAAGCTTTGTCGGCTGATGTTGCTACCGGAACATTTTTTACACAGAATCCATGCGTTTAGTGCAGCTATGTCTAGTAGATTTGTCCGTATAGAGAAAGGCTATCGTCTATTTTTACTATGAGTTGTATATTTCATGCCATTTGTTGGAAAACGTCTACGCCTATCTTGTTTTGTTTGTAGAATTGTATAGCCGTAGGTTTCTTCTTTTCTGTTGCATCAGTGCTTGGGCCGTTGTGCATCGTAGATAAAATATTAACATCTTTTTTCTTTGCATTGGTAATTCATAAGCGTAAAGTTTTTTGCTGAATTGTGGAAGAACTTACTAGAAAATTATTTTTACTGCGCTCCGGTTATTTCTCTAGGTAGTTCTTTGTTGTTAAAACATACTACATCATTATTGTATAAAAGATAATACAGTTTTTGCTGGGTGACTTTTTTTTGTTCTGTTAATCCAACAAAACTCTCTTTAGTAGGGTATTAAATTCTGTGTTTAATACAAACTTTGTCAACTAAAAGGAATGGAAATTTTTTTATCTTCTGATAAGTTTTAAATTCTTTGTTTTATGTGATCAATATCAACTTTAAAATTAATAAAAGCTGCTGAAACCTTCTATTTGAAGATAAAATAAAAATTTTACAACGTTTTTGGCATGAAGAACTATTAAAAAGCTTTCATAAAAATAAACAAGTGAGAATTGTATATATGTAAGTAGGTATGTATGTTGGTATGTATGTTTTTTCATTTCTCAGCAACAACTCAAAGCACAAGAACACAATAAAAGCTGAAAAAAGGAAGCTGTAGAAACCGATATACGTTATAGGACATGCAAACAATACATTGTACAGATATAACAAACAATTTTTGCAGAAAACCTGCTTACTGCCTACACTATGCTTCACTTAAAGAAAATAAAAACAAAGACTTATATCAAATTTTATTTGTAAAATTATTTGCAATTAGAAGCTTACAATTGGTATGTGTTTATATTTCATTTAAATAGAAGCTATTGTGAAAATATACAGCCTTTTTACAGTTTTAATCTAAATTTGTGAATTAGTTTTAGGCTCAATTTTCTACTTATACAAATTTAGCATTTAGACATTTTACCTATAATTTTTATAAATTCAAGTTTACATTTTAATGTTCTTGTAAAATAGAAATATTTTTTGAAGTGGCTCCAGGTTAAGTTCGTACAATAAAAAGAAAAAACTACTAAGTTTACACTTTTAGTGTGTATTAATTTATGTAAGTATAAGGCATTCTATTGCTCCGTCAGATAATACTTATTGCTCTTAAATTGGGCAATACAGTGCTTAAATGCTCAGCCTTATAGGTCACTTAAGCAAGCAGAAAAAAAATACAATCAAGTTTCTATTACTGTTTATACAATAAAAATCTATTTATTATCAATTTTTTAGCCCTAAACTAATTACTTATTACATAAAAACCTAATTATTATACTACTTAAAATTCAAATAACTAACAACTATTATTGTTATCATAAACTAATAATAGCAAATATTCAAATTAACTTTCGAGGAGATTTTACCTACTTTGGTCTTCAGTAGCCCTCAAGTTGTAAAGAACAAAAGCCAAAAATTCAACAGTATCGCATCCCGGTAGTGTTTAGGTATCACTGAACCGTGATTTTTTTCTATTCTTGAAAGGAAATTTTCTAAAGAATCCAATGGTACTTAGCAAAAAATTACTGTTTAACCAAGAGGTGCACAACTCAGGGCCAAAAGTGTTTTTTAATGGGCCCAAATAGAGCTCCTTAGTGTGCGACTCTAAATAGCATATAGCACTTTAAAAAGAAACAATATAATAACTGACACGTATCGTAGTGAACTCCGGACATGTCCGAAATTTTATGTTAAATTCTGTGTCCGGAAGCAATTTAAAAAAAAGACTCAAATGTCCGGAATTTCAGAATCAACTTAAAACATTGTGCATTTTTTTAGAGAACACTATTATTTTGGGATGCAAATGGAAAAATCCGAGACTGATTCTAATCGAAGACCTTTGTTTTTATAAAACACTATGATTTGGGAACAAAAATAGGAAAATCCGAGACCGATTCCAAGTGAAGACCTTTTTTTTTTTGGTCTTCATCCTAGAATCTCAGACAATTTTATGATATCTACTCCTTCAAAAATTTTTTTAGCTGGTATGTCTATGTCTATCCGGAATTTTTCCAATTCAGATATGGCAATCCTAGTCTATACGAAAATTGATTCTAGAATGTGACTCAAAACGTTAATGTAAAAAGTGTTGATTTTGTAATAAAAAAGTGAATTCGTTAGCAATGTTGTTTCGAGTATAGCTTGAGTCTAAAAAATATTACAAAACCTCTACCGGAATTTCTCTAATAAGGCGTATATACTTTTCTGTTACATTTTTGTACATCTGCAACAAAGATAAAAGTTTGTCATTTTTATATTCTGTGCATGATAATTAGGGTGGAGTGAAAATAATTTTTTTTTGAAATTGAAAAAAGTGTAGTTCTAAAAACCTGCCAAACAAGTAAAATCTACGAAAAAAAATTGGTTTTGGCGAATTGCTACCTTTGGGGGGCTAGCAACCCCCCAAAATGTGTTTTGAGGGGTAAAATTTCCTAAAAATGTCGTAACTCAGTAACCGCTTATCGTAGAGGCAAGATTTATGGCTCAAAATTTGCAGAATCATCATGTTTCTATATGTGCTAAGAGAAAGTTTTGTCTATTTCCACTAGAAAAAAAGTTATGATAGAAAAACTGTTTAATAAGTTTGTTTGTGTGTACTTAACTTATAGTTATCTGAAAAGTTATTATTATTTTTTGCAGGTATATTGTTAAGTAATTGTGTAAATCAAAGTTTTGGCCAAACTGCGAAGTAGTAAAACATGAAAAGACGGAGTTCAACTTCTGTAAAGAAGATTTTACATAGTGGACACACTTTCTCTACCCGTGATAGTTTTCCACCAGGAGTATTGCCTACCAAGCGACATGTAATAGAACGCATTCTTCATTTGAAAAACTTTCGAACCTTCAATGCTGCAAATGACATTGCCAGAGAAATTTATGACAGATGGGTATGGTGCAACGTATATCCCATTCATCTGTACACCATTTCGAAAAAAGTTCAAAGTTTTGTGAATTGTTTCAGTGCACTTGATCGCTGGTCAAAGAAAAAACGAGGAGAAGCATTTTTACAAAAGGAAAAAGAGTTTATGTCAACTATTGATGAAATATTTGATGTTTTTTGTGCTGACGATAAGCAGCGCAGAATTTTGGAGAAACAACATGGTTTGAAAATGACAGATGATGATTATGCTTTTTATAAAGATCAAACTAGTAAGCGAGTTGGAAAATGTGTGGATGCTGTGGTTCCTTCAACGTCAGCTGACATACAGTTTTTGAGGCGCTCTCAACCCTTACAACCTCATCCAGAACCACCAACATGTTCTTCCGTTACATCAGTTACATCAGTGCCTGAGTCAGCTTTGGATTATCTGTCAGATTCTAGTTCAACCAACACAGACCAAACGCAATCTTCTGCTGCTTCTGAATTTGTTTCTCAATCAATGCCATATGAAAATCAGAATCGAATGATTTGGTCAAACCTTGCAAGGATGAGTGAGCGTTTTCAGATATCCGACAGAGCTGCTGCTACGATCGCTAATAGTGTGATGCAAGATTTGGGTCTAATTACTGATGATGATAAGACATACGTTATTGATCGTAGCAAGCTTCGAAGAGAGCGAGAACGATGCCGTGCTGAAATTAGGAAAAAGGAGCAAGAAAATTTCAAGTTAGTGAATGCCATATACTTTGATGGGCGCAAAGATGCAACACAGGTCACCATGCAAGGGCCAAATGACAAGTTTTACAGGTCTGTGCAACTTGAAGATCACTATACAATGGTTGGGCAGCCTGGTGAATACTATCTTTCTCATTTTTCCACAGAGGATGGCAAAGGAAGAACCATAGCACAAAAGATCTTCAACATCATTGCCAACACCGAATTACATGACAAGCTTACAGTAGTTGGCACTGATGGAACTGCAGCAATGACAGTCAAGTTCAATGGTTGCATTCGTAAGTTGGAAGAACTATTGAACAAGCCACTACAATGGGTAATTTTCCTACTACATACCAATGAACTACCCTTGCGCCATGTCTTTACTATGCTTGATGGAACCACCAATAGTCCTGACACATTTGCAGGACCAATTGAGAAGTGTTTAACTGGAGATGTTTCAAGTTGGCCGGTTGCTGCTAATTTTAAGTCAATTTCAAACCCTCAGTTTGTACAGTTGCCAGAATCAGTTGTTAATGATCTGAGTACTGATCAACACTATGCTTACAAGATATGTTCAGCAATAATCATGGGAGTTGTCGACAGCGACTTCAATATTTAAAAATAGGTCCCATTGTGCATTCACGCTGGCTAACTCCGGGCTGTCGAATCCTCAGATATTATGTTTCGGTGGATGAACCCTCCTCAAACTTGGAAACTCTGACAAAGTTTTGTCTTCAAGTTTACTTTCCAAGTTGGTTTGAAATTAAGTTAAATAGTCAACTAACTTGCGGATCTAGAAATTTTTTCAACTTGGTCCAATGAATTCTTCAGGTGCCTGACGAAGCTGTTCGGAAAACTGCTCTGAAAGTTGTGCAACGAAATGCATTTTTCGCACACCAGGAAAATCTCTTGATCGCCATGTTGGGTGACAACGATGAGGAGATACGAATGCGAGGAGTGAACAAAGTGCTTTCGATTCGTGGAAACTTGCCATCAACGGTTTCATTTGATAATCATGACTTGGTTGACAGTCGCAGTGAAGAATATTCTTTGGAAGGAGCAAAATATTATGATACCGCCTCAACTGTACGGCTGTTTGAACTGCCCACACTGGATCTAACAGTGAACTCGTACTACAAGATGGTGAATTTAACATCTTGCCATCAGCAGCCTCCGGTAATTGAACATTTAACTGATTTAGATATTGAACAATGCCGGATAAGACCACTGCAGCTCGACCACCCATGTCACAACCAATGTGTAGAGCGCCATGTCAAAATGGTAACAGAGGCCGCAGCACAAGTTGAAGGATTTGAGCGAAGAGATGGGTTGATTCTCCAGAAGATTAAATCTCGAAAACTTTTGAAAAAATTTGACACTAAAGTGCAATTTTGATCCGCTTCATTTTGCGTAGGGTATTTGGTGTACTCTAACTTGCTTTCTTATTTTTCTCTCACTCCTTAGGCAAAACAACCCAATATCAGCATCAACAGTTCGAAAGTAATGAGATGTAACAGATTTTCTTTAAATTACTGAAATACTAAACATTTTATGGGCAGTAAAGCTAGCACGTTCTGTACCTTATGAGTAGGCCTATTTAGGTACTTTGTCTGGTGACCAAAGTTATCCCAAATCATCTTGTTAATATTGTGATTGTCATAATTAGTCCTTATATTGTGATTGTCATAATTAGTCCTTATCAGTTAGACATATATCATTTCAAATGTTAGATCAAAGTTATTTCCATACAGCGCAATTTTCGAGTATTGAGCATAAAAAACGGTTTATGGATTATAACTTTTTTTCTTGTGGAAATAGACAAAAACTTTCTCTTAGAACATATACAGTAGAAACATGATAATTCTGCAAAATTTGAGCCATAAATCATGCCTCTACGATAAGCGGTTACCGAGTTACGACATTGTTTGTCAATTTTACCCCCCAAAAACACATTTTGGGGGGTTGCTAGCCCCCCAAAGGTAGCAACTCGCCAAAACCAATTTTTTTTAATTTTTAGCCTATTTGGCAGGATTTAAGAACTACACTTTTTTCAAAATTTTTTTTCACTCCACCCTAGGATAATGTATTAGCTTTTATCGGATTTTCTTTACATTAAAACATTTTACTTGTGAACTCTGTGTGCAGTCATTTTCTTTATATCACTACAGTATTTGTATTCATTTTTGCAGATTCGGTTTCATTAGATAACTTGAGCAAAAGAAAGTGTGCTAAACATAAGTGCCCGTTTCAAGACTCATAGACTAAAATGATTATCCGTTTATTAAAGAGAAGAAAATACAATTCTGCGTTATGCTTAGAGAAACTGTCACCAGTAGTTTAAATAAAAACTTTTGATCGCAATTGAGGGAGTGCTGAGGCGGTCTCCTCAAGGAGGTTTGGAGGAGGTGCACCGCCGCGAAGCAGTGGTGTTCAATCTAGCGGATCCAGCTAAATCGAAGACGACGGAGGCTAAATCCAAGGCGGAGATTAAATCCAAGGAGATTAAATCCAAGGAGACTAAATCCAAGGAGGCTAAATCTAAGGAGGTAAAATCCAAGGAGGTGAAAAGTGAAAGACTCTAATCAATATACTTGATAAAGATCAAAGTTATGGCATTTGAATAACTCCTTAGCATTATCTAGCGGTGATTACAGATCTAGATAAAATTAGGTAATCCAATTTGATTACCTAATTTCATCTAGAAACAGGTTCGACCCCTCAATGTAATGAATCAAATATATGTAGTTATTGTTTAATGAAACCGAAAATCTAACTAATCCGAGTTGGATTCTTGGTCAATTAATTTTATGTTAGATAATATATTTAAAAAGCTAAGATCAGTCAAAGAAATTGACCAAGAACATACTAGTATGACGATTAACCTTATACTCAACCTGTCAAGGGATTATTTAACTCTAAAGATGTTGTAATTGCAGTAAAAAACAGCTTTCTAATAGATAGTTTTTTTCTAAGTCTTATAAAAGATTTAATTATGTTTAAAGACACGTTGCTAAAAAACAACAATTAACTTTCTAACAATTTTGTAACTTATTTAAAGTCTTATAAAAAGTTCAGAGACAAGTAAGTAGTAAGAAATGATTTTTTGGTGACCGTCCGTTAGAGGGCGCTAGAGAGCAGGCGCAGGCGCGAAGGCGCACTGACGTCATCAGGAGCAGTGGCGGATCCGGATCCTATTCCTAATCCTACTCTTATTTCTAATCCTACTCCTATTCCTAATCCTACTCCTATTCCTAATCCTACTCCTATTCCTAATCCTACTCCTATTCCTAATCCTACTCCTATTCCTAATCCTACTCCTATTCCTAATCCTACTCCTATTCCTAATCCTACTCCTATTCCTAATCCTACTCCTATTCCTAATCCTACTCCTATTCCTAATCCTACTCCTATTCCTAATCCTACTCCTATTCCTAATCCTACTCCTATTCCTAATCCTACTCCTATTCCTAATCCTACTCCTATTCCTAATCCTACTCCTATTCCTAATCCTACTCCTATTGCTAATCCTACTCCTATTCCTAATCCTACTCTTATTCCTAATCCTATTCCTATTCATAATCCTATTCCTAATCCTATTCCTATTTCTATTCTTATTCCTCTTTCTAAGAAAGAGGATGATCCTGAGTTCAATTCTTAGCCAAGACAATATAAAACCTAAACCTAAGACAGACAGTGGTCCTGACTTTGACTCCCACCCAAGACAGTATAAATCCTAGCCCTAAAAAAACCAGTGGTCTTGAGTTTGATTACTACTCAAGATAATATAAAGCCAAACTTTATGAAAGACAGTAGTCTTGAGTTTGATTCCTTCTCAAGATAATATAAAACCAAACCCTAAGAAAAGCAGAAGTCTTGAGTTAGATTCCCACCCAAGACAGTATAAACTCTAAACTTAAGAAAGTCAGTGGTCTTGAGTTTAATTCTTACCCAAGACAGATGTAAGATTTTAAACCTAATCATAAGAAAAATTAGTAGTCCTGAGTTTGATTCCCAACCAATATAATATTAATTTTAATCTTAAGAGAGACGGTGGTCTTAAGTTTGACTCCCAGCCAAGATAATATTAAACCAAACCATAAGAACAGCAGTAGTCGTGAGTTCGTTTCTTTTCCAAGACAGAACCAAGACTTCAAAACATAACATAAGATTATTTCAAAACATTCTGCAAGAATTTAAAGCAATAAAGTCAAAGTTTTTCCGGTTTTTTAAGCAGTCGTAAAACGAACCTACCTAACCTTTTCCTGATTTTAAGCACTCCATTTTCTACAAAGGGCAAGTCAGGTCATTACTCGGTTTTCCCATGGGGAATCCCCCAGGTTTTACCGGGATTGTTTGTATAGGTTTCTTTGTGCATTGCAAAACTTTGTCTTGATTTTTTGTCATATTTATGTTCAATTTTTCAATTTTTCCCTAAAAAAGTTTGGTTTTTAGATATTTTATTCAATTTTAAATCTTTTTCTCTAAAAAAACCTTGATTTTTATTATATAACTTTGTTTAATTTTTTCTAATCAATCTTAATTTTTTTATAACTATCTTCAATTTTTTTTTCTAGGCAAACTTAGTTTTGTTACACCTATCTTCAATTTTTTCTAAACAAGTTTGATCTTTGTTACGTCCTTGTTGAATTTTTCAGAATTTTTCTTTGTCAATCATGATTTTTATTATACTTTTGTTGAATTTTTAAAAGTTTATCTTGATTTTTGTCATTCCTATCTTCAATTTTCTCCTATATAAGCTTGATTTTTGTTATACTTACACTCAATTTTTCAAAAATTTTTCTTACACAACCTTGGTTATTGTTACACCTATCTTGAACTTTTTCTAGACAAATTCGATTTTTATTATATCTTTGTTGAAATTTTAAAAGTTTTTTTTTAGAAAACCTCGATTTTTGTTAGACATTTGTTTAATTCTCCAAACATTTTCTTAGTCAACCGTGATTTTTAGATACCTATTTTAATTTTTTTCTAAGCAAGTTTGATTTTTGCTATACCCTTGTTGAATTTTTCCAAACTTTTCTTTGTCAACCACGATTTTTATTATACTTTTGTTGAATTTTTAAAAGTTTATTTTGATTTTTGTCGTTCCTATCTTCAATTTTCTCCTATACAAGCTTGATTTTTGTAACACCTTGTTGAATTTTTCAAAATTTTTTCTTTTTCAACCATGATTTTTATTATATCTTTGTTGAAATTTTAAAAGTTTTTCTTTAGACTTTTATTTATTTTATTTATTTATTTTATCTCTATATTTATCCTCCTGACTTGCAGGAAAGCGACGGAGGCGCTATACATAGGGTAAGCAATTTTACCCCGACCTGCTTCCGGAGATGCCAAGATATTGCTGTCCGCTAGTAATTTAGTAGAGATATTACTGTAATTTAGAACTGCTTGTCAAGACCACCAAGCAGGGGAAAGTGCCGTAAAGTGTCTTTCCCAAGGACACAACAGAATGGCGCAAGTGGGTTTTGAACCGAGACCATGTTGATCATCAGTCCGGTGCTTTAACCACTCGACCACGCTGCCGACAACCTTGATTTTTGTCACACATTTGTTTAATTCTCCAAACATTTTCTTAGTCAACCGTGATTTTTAGATATCTATCTTCAATTTTTTCTTGACAACCTCGATTTTTGTTATACCTAACCTTAATTTTTCTTGTCAACCTTGATTTTTGTCATACCTATGTTTAGTTTTTCTTAACAATCATAGTTTTTGTCATATCTTTGTTTAATTTTTCTTGGTAACCTTGATTTTTGTCATTCCTAACCTTAATTTCTTCTACGTAGAGAAACTTGATTTTTGTTATACCTTTGCTCAATTTTTTCTAAACAACCTTGTTTTTGTCAAATCTTTGCTTAATTTTTCCTAGGCAACCTTGATTTTTGTCACATCTACCTTCAATTTTTCTTAGTAACCTTGATATTTGTCATATCTAATCTCAATTTCTTCTAGACAAACTTGATTTTTGTCGCACTCACCTTCAATTTTTTTTTTTTTTTTTAAAAACCTTTATTTTTCTTATAACTATCTTCAATTTTTTCTTAACAACCTCGATTTTGTTATACTTTGTTTAATTTTTCTTGAAAAACTTAATTTTTTTATAACTATCTTCAATTTTTTTTTCCTGGGCAATTTTGATTTTGCTATATCTACGTTTAATTTTTACTTGGTAACCTTGATTTTTCTCACAACTTTGTTTAATTTTTCTTGGCAACCTCGATTTTTGTCACACCTATCTTTAATTTTTCTTAGCAATCTTAATTTTTGTCATACCTAAACTCAATTTCTTTCTAAATAACCTTGATTTTTGTCATAACTTTGTTTAATTTTTCTTGGTAATCTTGATTTTTGTTATACCTAACCTCAATTTCTTCTAATCAACCTTGATTTTGTTATACCTTTGCTTAATTTTTTCTTGGCAACCTTGATTTTTATTATACTTATCTTCAATTTTTTCTAAACTACCTTGTTTTTGTTATAACTAATTTCAATTTTTTCTTGACATCCTCAATTTTCCTTATACCTTTGTTTAATTTTTTCTTGGCAACCATGATTTTTGTCATACCTTTGTTTAATTTTTCTTAACAAGCTTGGTTTTGTTGCACCTACCTTCAATTTTTTTTTCTAACAACCTTGGTTTTTGATCATACTTTTGTTTAATTTTTTCTTGGTAACCTTGATTTTTGTCATACCTAACCTCAATTTTTTCTAGACAAACTTGATTTTGTTATATCTATGCTTAATTTTTTCTTGATAACCTTGATTTTTGTTATACTTTTGCTTAATTTTTTCTTGGCAACTTTGATTTTTAGATACCTGCATTTAATTTTTCCCTAAGAAAGCTTGATTTTTAGGTACCTTCATTCAATTTTAACACTTTTTGTCTAAGCAGCCTTGATTTTTGTTATACCTAATCTCAATTTTTCTTTAAACAACCTTGATTTTTGTTATACCTATGTTTAACTTTTTTTTAGACAAGCTTGATTTTTTGTTACAACCTTGTTAAATTTTAAAAAAATTTCTTGTTTTTTATTCATAGTCAAAGTAGTTGTAAAAAGTTTTAAACAAATTTTCTGTTGATTCGTGTTCAATAAACAGATGTTTCATAATAAAAAGTCATCTTTTTTCTTTATTATTTAGTAAACCGAATTCAAACATAGTTGTTATTTTTGTGTTGTATGAATTTAATTTCTAGTGTTATCATTTTAATTGTTTCAAAAAGGAATTCAGTTCTAACTATGTTTCATCTTTTGCTATAAACTTTTAATAACAAGAAAACTACTGTAACCTTCACAACGTGTGTCAAGGTCTCCTCTTACACAGAAGCTTGCTGTTCATACCGTATCACGTTTCCTGTTAAAACTATGACGTATTCATGATTGGAGTTTGAAAATCTAGTTACCTTAATTTCCAGTGTAAAAATAGACTAAGCGAAGAATTTTATAGTTTTTAACAACCGTATGTAAAAAGAAATTTTATTTCAAACTTGACCTAAAAAAATTTGATTTTAAAATATCGACTTAAGTTTCGTTTGATCCCCAATCAAATACAACCTTTTGTACTAAAAAGTTTTACATTTTTTCACGTTTATTAACAAAATTCGTCGTAAAGTTGATTATTTTATGTATTTTACCAACTAAATTTTCTAAAATGAACATAAAATTCGAAGTCAAAGAAGACCAACGTAAGGAAGATCAATTTCAAGAAAAGTCGGTTGTTTTTTGAAAATATAATAAGATTTATTTTATCAAGTCCTATCGCAGTTAGTTCTTATGTCTAAATGAAAACAAACCAATCTGAAATCTTTAAAATAATTCTCTTTCTAACTTTGTATCTAGCTCGAAATCTAAAAATTAACTTTTGAAAAAGCAGGATTTTTAAAAAATAGCTAAAACTTTCGCTTTCAGGATACGGTTTTGTTTGGGGTAGTAAACACAAATAAAGAAAGAAAGTAATAAATTCAGTCTTTTATCTTGAACGTTGCTAACCTCTGAGAAAAAGGTATGGACAATGACCTTGTAAAAGAAACCGTCTACAGGTATTAAAAATTAGACTTTTTAATTCATTTTCCGTTTTCTACACCAACATTTTAAAGTAATATAGAAAAACTTTTTAACAATTTTCTTAAAAATCGAAAATGTGAAATATCCAATAAAGCGTAAAAGTTTTTAAAGATTTCAATTTTAACTCGATTTTAGTCAGGTGTAACAGCAATGTACATTTTGAAACAAAATTCAACTCGCTTTCAATATTTTAATTCATTCTTTTAACTTTTATTTAATTTATTCCAACGCAACATTGCTTGAGATGTTAAAAAAAAGAAATGCATGCAGAAACTCATTGTAATTATTAGAAGCAAGGATTTGGGCTATTATCCAAAAAAAAAGCACAAATTACAATAAAGTGAGTGCAAAAGTAATTTATTGCACTACAAGGCCCTGTTTCGCTCTTATGGAGCTCGTCAGGTGCAACTTAATTACAATTACAAAGTCACATTGTCACGATGAAACCAACTAAGCAATGAACTGTTTATAAAAGCTGAAACAATTTAAAATGAGATCACGACAAAGTAACAAAATTCGCACAAAAGCAACTTGTACTAGAAAAAACCGGATTTAACTCAAGCGTAAAATGCATAGCGTCGCGCTATATCTGTAGATCACAGAGCACCTTGCACCGGCATGAAAGAGACTATGGAACGATTATAGTATCACACTATTCTGATTGGTTCGATCAGAATAGTGTGATACTATAATCGTTCCATAGTCTCTTTCATGCCGGTGCAAGGTGCTCTGTGATCTACAGATATAGCGCGACGCTATGCATTTCACGCTTGAGTTAAATCCGGTTTTTTCTAGTACAAGTTGCTTTTATGCGAATTTTGTTACTTTGTCGTGATCTCATTTTAAATTGTTTCAGCTTTTATAAACAGTTCATTGCTTAGTTGGTTTCATCGTGACAATGTGACTTTGTAATTGTAATTAAGTTGCACCTGACGAGCTCCATAAGAGCGAAACAGGGCCTTGTAGTGCAATAAATTACTTTTGCACTCACTTTATTGTAATTTGTGCTTTTTTTTGGATAAACTCATTGTAATAAGAATTAGACACGGGACGTTGATTAACAACCAATTGCGATCAGTCATCATCCCCCAAACTTAACGATAACAAACCGAGTAAAAATGATTCAAGTTAAACTAAATTTTTTTATTTTTACTAGCTTAATAAATCTTTGAAACATCAATTTTTAGAAAAAGACGGTTTGACACTAGTTAAACCAAAAATACTTTAGTTTTTCTTTTTCCAAATAAACGTTTTAACCAAAAGCTGATATTAACAATATGATCCATGAATATAATTTTATACAGTTTTCACACGGAGGTTTTGTGGTCAGGTTTCATAAAATTATCACTATTTAAAAATTTCCTCAGGAGTCTCACATTGTAAACATATGAAAACTCTAAATTCCTTTTACGTAAAAAAAAAAAATTATCTTTTTGAAAGACCGACCTTTCTTCCCAGCGTCTTACATTTTAAAGTTACGGAAACACTGGCTTAAAAAGTCTAAAAAATTTCTCCTAAAAAGTGTACGTTTTTTTCCAAGTGTCACTGAAGTTTGTTAGTTTTTGGAACCAAATCCTAAAAAAACTCTACATTATTTTAGGTTTTTGCTATTTTTTAACGCATAGCAACAACTCAATCTCAAATTTTTTTGTCACAATTGCTTTCTTAATTGCGCAAATGGTGTAATTTTGTCAAACTCTTTAATTGTTACACAGAGACAAATATTCGTCTTTTGCACGGTTCTCATTTTATTTTGTTTTTTCTTTCTCAAAGTAAAAAGAGTCGCATGAAAGGTTTTAGTTTAACTAAATATCGATTTGTTTGTTTTTAATACTAAGCAACAATACAAACATTTCAAAGTTAACTAACAAAAAGTTGACTAATCAAGTTTATTAGTCTCATCCCTTCAATGAAAGATATCAATTTTTGACTGAAAGAGTTTTTTCACCTTGTAACCTAAACGTTTTCAATCTACTTTGCTTTAAAAAGGTGTTTAGCATCAACAAAATTTCACAAGATTCGCTCAAGTTGAATCCGTCTTGATTGAAAAATTTCGTGTTAAAAATTGTTCGGTTTGCAAATCAATATCTATTTTTAGCAACTTTTTATTCATCATGTGACCTAAATGTAATGCTTTAAATTAATTTTATGATAAAAAATCAGTCAATCTTACAAATTTTAACTAGTTGAAACCGTTTGTGCCCTAAAAAAATCAGAAACATACGCTTCAGCATGATTTAATTTTTGCCTTTTTACAAGCAAACTTTTCAACATTACAAGAATGACAAGAACCGTTTAAAATTAGAAACAATTTCTAAAACAAAAGCTAAAACAGACATGAATGTTAAAAATAATAAAAATAGTTGTAAAATTAACTAGACAGTATGAGTTGGTGATGATGACATTAAGCAAAAAACACAAGAAAATAAATTGTTATCACCTTAAAAATGACAAATATAGTGTTGAAAACGAGAATAAAGAAGAACTGTGATTATGACGCAAATTGAGAAATAGATTTATTGTTGTTATGACACAAAAAAACTTGGTAAAATAGACAACACTGTGG